>OY725505.1:1036866-1636866 GCA_963281255.1 Aphrocallistes beatrix
TATATGCTGGTAACACATTCCTAATCTCTATTGTACTTTGTTAATGATTTAAGGCAGCTCATGTATTTCTTCAACCATCTTCTACTGCATCCCTAGTGCCAAATTCGCAAGTTACTCTGAGGCCTTATTATAGTAGGCTATGCATCAACCCATTCACAGCTCAGTTCTATACGAAAACACTTTAATAAACAACCACTTAGAAGTGCCCTTAAACAACCTCTAAAATTCACTAAATGTGTCCCAAATATAACCTATTGT
This sequence comes from Aphrocallistes beatrix, assembly GCA_963281255.1. Classification (NCBI taxonomy): domain Eukaryota; kingdom Metazoa; phylum Porifera; class Hexactinellida; order Sceptrulophora; family Aphrocallistidae; genus Aphrocallistes; species Aphrocallistes beatrix. The sequence goes on from OY725505.1 coordinate 1,037,125, forward strand.
GCAATCATATGATGACTAATCAAAATTTTAACAACGGATATGGATACTTTGGCGTCATATTTATATATGCTGGTAATACATTTTGAAGCTCTATTCTGCGTCGTTCATGATTTTAGGCAGATCATGCATTTGTTCAACCATCTTCGACCGCATCTCTGGTCCATTTTTGAGATGTGAATGGGAGGCTTTATATACAGAGTGCTATGGTCGGGCTAAATATCGGATTGTTCAGCAAATATTAGTCCTCTTAAATTAACTTTTCAACTCATTAGTGACATTTATTGCATTCCTATTACATAGCAACAACAGCATTGCACTGTTTGTGTTTAGTCTGTCTGCGTTAAAATTTACAACAGACTTATAATTCCTAATGCACATATCGATTGTAGAATGTTGTAAGAATGAGCGATATTATAGAAGAAGACATAAAAGCATTTTCAAAATGGTGGAAATTGAGAGTTGTCAGGTCAATTTTATATTTTCACAAAAGGGATAAAATTTTGAGTTATAATTAGAAAGCGTTTACAGGTACAAAAATGTGAATAACTCAAAGAGAACATATGGAAACCAATGAATTTTTTATACAATGAATTATGACTATAAACAGTAAAATACCAAAAATGAAACAGTTTCAAAAATATACATTTTTGCTACGTCATAGTTCCGGTTTGCTTCCGGAGTTGGTTTCAGTTCCAGTTTTTACAAAGAAAAGGAACTCAAAACTTAATTTACTCATGTTTTTCGTATTCTCCATATGTAAAAACATAAGTATAGCAATTTATGAAAGAGTTTTTTGAATATTTTTCGAGTTATTCGAGTTTAAAATGGGATGGTGATTTTACCATTGTGAAAATCCTTGGTCAAACAGCAAAAATTCAAAAATCTGTGACGTCATAACTCAAAAAACACATGACCGATTGATCTGAAATTTTCATGAAAGTAAAGACATATCAGTGGCTTGTCGCACAGCAAATTTCAGACTAATCGGTTGATGGTGGTGAAATGGTTGGTTGATTTGACATGGAATTCCTCATACACAAACAATCAAACAAACTATAATCGAGTTTTAATAGTAAGGATATATACGAGGGGCATTCGAAAAGTTCTAATCCCATATCTGTATTTCAAATGATGGTGAAAATAGTATATATTCAATTTGTCCATTATATTCCTTAGGGGATTAGCTTCCAATTTGTATATTGGTTTATTTTTAAAGGACAATTATTGTGGTTCCTATATTAGATTTTTGTACATCGGTTTAGGGCACTGCCTTTGAACGTGATTTTTGGGGTTCTCTTTGATATATTTCAGTTCTGAGCAGATTTAGATTAAAACTGATCCCACCATCCAATTCTACGCATCAACTAACATATAAATTGAATTCTCTGAAGTATATTAGTTTGAGGCTGAGGGAATACTATGTTTTGAAGTGGTTTACTACCATTTTTGTCCCACTTTTTGTGTGGCGAAAATTGACAAAAAATCCACTAAAAGTAGCTTGATATTTTTTCAACACGAGCAATACTATTGAACACCTCCCGTTTACTTTTTCACATCGGTTCTTATTATTTCACCTTTTAATGACCTTATTCTTTGATTTTCACAACTTTTATTCTCCAAATTTAGTTTTAAGCCATTTTCAATGGGAAGATTCCAACTTTTCGACACTACCCTAAACCGATGCACAAAAATTTAATGTAGGAACGACAATAATTGTCCTTTTAAAATAAACCAATATACAAATTGGAAGCTAATCCCCTAAGGAATATGATGGACAAATTGAATATATACTATTTTCACCATCATTTGAGATACAGATATGGTATTAGAACTTTTCGAATGCCCCTCGTATATATATATTAGTGTGCTCCAAAAAATTCGAAAGTTTGAATCTCTAGATGCACACTCTTCAAATAGTTTACCTTTGATATGAGTTTAGTAACCAACCATAGCCATAAAGCTTAACTAGTAGTTTAGTTCGTTCTAGCTCATTACATTTATATCCTTTGACTTATTTGTTAGTTCTAATTCATAGTCCAAAATCCCCATGGCGACCCCTATCTCGATTACGATTCCAACTCTGGGAGAAAAACAGACAATTGAGGAGTACGAACCAGGGGTTTATCTAGGTGCTCGTTCGGCACTTATAAGTGCCAGCTTGGTATCGTCCGAGGAGCCAAGGTGCTTGCAGTGTGGTTCGATTTTGGTCCCGGGTTGCTATCACCCGTGGAATTACAAGATAAACTACTGTTTGGGTGCATTTAACTTTTATCACCTCCAAAAAAGTGCCGGATTGGAAAATCCTAAATAAACCCATGGTACGAACCTCTCTTCACTGCCGCAGTTAGTGCATACGCGGTTACGGAGGAAGGAAAAAACCCGTCATCAAGATGCTACCCGCGTATATTTCGCGCAGAGACGCTGAACGAGCCTTAGCAGTGGAAGCAGCCAAAAAGCCGACACTAGAATAAGCGATCCCCGTGATGACAAGAGTGAAAGTCTTGGACAGCGAGAAACCAACTCTACTGCTTGGCCGGGAATTTCTAAATAAGTTTGGACGAGTAACCTTTGATTTCTGCCAGAATCGAATCGGACTAAGCACATCTTGGGTTCCTATCAAAGCCACGATGATCGGCGGAGACCCCCTATTTAGAGCGGAGACTGCTTTGAGAAGCGAGACTTTAGCACCAATAGGGCAATCCCAGATACTATTGATGTGGATACGAGGCTTAGTCAATCGAAAAGGGATAGCTTAATAGCGTTATGTCACAGGTACTCTGATCGATTTGCCGCTTACCCCCGATACCTTCAACAAATGAACATGGTTGAACATTATATTGATACCGGGGATTGCCCTCCAGTTCGTTCGCGGCCACGAAGATCCTACCAAATTGGGAACGAGAAATAGAGAAGCAAGTAAGCGAGATGATGGAGAGCGGTTTGTGTAGGCCTTCGAAATCGCCCTGGGAGAGCAACGTTGTGTTGGTGAGGAAACGTGACGGGTCGCTGAGATTCGCGATAGATTATCGTCGTCTAAATGACTTAACGAAAAAAGATGCGTACAGCCTCCAGAACCCCCAGAACATACTAGACAAGTTGAGTGGTGCCCGATTCTTCACTACGCTAGATGTGGTCAGTGCCTACTGGTGTGTCACTGTACACGAATCCGATATTGAAAAAAACGGCATTTTACACACCTCGGGACCAGTATGAAATCCTCGCCATACCTATTCCCGTTGGTTGATGGAGTTCGAGGAGATCCCTTACTACTCGATCTCCTTCAGACCTGGAAGCTCCAATATTCTTCCGGACTATCTGAGTCGAGCATCAGGCTTGACAATGGATCCAGCAGTCATTGAGGAAAGCCGTTTTGAAGACAGGATTTTCGAGACCAGCGGGGAGAAGGAGCCTTTGAGAAGATACGCTAGTTCCATGCAGAGCTGGACAGCTAGGATAGCTCAGGAGCAGGAGAAAGACCAGGTCATTCGAGACGCAAAGCAACAATTCTCTGTTAAAGGAAGGGTTGAGCGAGGTCAACTAAAGTACGTCGGGAACCAACTAGGACTGAAGGAAGGTACTCTATATTTCGACACCCGGATTGTGATACCGACCGCCCTGAGAAAAGAAGCGTTTGAGCAAACGCACGAAGGATCTCACTTCGGCCAAGCAAGAACTATACAAATGATGAAGAGAAACTATTTTTGGTCAAGGATGACTAGAGATGTCAAAATATTTTGCAATAGGTGTCTAATATGCCAGAAGGCAAAGCCGAAATGGCAGGCAGCGCGCAACCAATGGAAATTTTTCAGAATGAGGGATGGGGACCGTAGCGATGGATGTGGCGACACTCTCATGGGGAGACGGTGAATATCGGTACCTACTGGTCATGGTAGATTTATTCTCCCATTACATAAAACTGGCGCCGCTCCACAATCAAACGGCGGAAACCATTGTAGAGGAATTCAAACGTTCATGGATCTACAGAGGCCATGGTGTATCTAAGATATTACTGACCGATCAAGACCACAATGTGGACGGTCGGGAAGTACGCAACATGTGTGAAACGTTGGGGGTTGAAGGGTTGGCAGAACGAAGTATCGGAACTGTGAAGCAAACGATACGCTGCCTACTCCTCGAACGGAAGATGGAACACGAATCATGGCCGAAGATACTCCCAGAAATCAGTTTTCTTCTTAACAGCGTCACCAACGCATCGAGTAATGTCTCACCACCTATGCTTACTTTTGGACGGAGACCACGGACACCTACAGATATTCCGATACCTACCTCCACGGAGCCAGGGACTACTCAGGAATAATTTTACTGGAACTTAACCAATATATGTAAGCAATGGGAGGAGACGGCGCGGAAGAATCAAGACAAGAGTGCAAGAGCCTCGAAAGCTCAGTACGACCGAGGAACGAATGAGTCAGGAGTAAGGGCGGGAGACACCGTACTTTTGAGGAAGGAAATGAGAGGATGTCTAGACCAAAGGTTCACGGGACTATACACTGTTCTGACGAGGAGTGGGGAAGATGTCAAGATTAGTATGCCTGAGAAGGATAAATGGGTCCACCTCAATAGGTGTAAACCTTATGTAAAGAGCAGACTGACAATCCCCCCCCCTCTGGAATCTACGGGTAAAGAAGCGGTGGAACTCAATACCCCGGAAGGCTACAGAGGGAACCAGGGAGCCCCGACGCAGGAAGATCTTCTACCCTCGTCGCCGAATAGGAAGAGGAAAGCAGGAAGCTATCTTCAAGGTGATTCGTATCGGGAAATCGTGGACGATTTGTCATTAGATACTAGTACAAGAGGTGAAAGCGGAAAGGACACATCGGACTCTTTCCGGTACCCTAGACGAGTACGCACTGCAACAAAGTTCAACGGTGAAGTGGTCCCGTCAAGTAAAGTGAGCCATTCCTCGGCTGCAGCTGAACATCCTAGGCAGAAATGAAAGGAGTGGGTGATGATATGAGTTTAGTAACCAACCATAGCCAAAGCTTAACTAGTGGTTTAGTGGTTTAGTTCGTTCTAGCGCACTACGTTTATACCTATGACTTATTTGTTAGTTCTAATTCATTGATACATAGTCTACTAGTATCTTGTCCGAATATGCTCTCGCGTTCGCTCAACACCTTGATCACCAAGTATTCACCACGTGCTAATTTATAATGGGATATGTCCGGATTGAGGCCAAAAGTTGTAAAGGCGTACTTCTGATATCTAATAAACTAGTAACTTTATTTTTGTGATATTTGAGGGTGGTTTTAAATCGGCTCTAATAATACATTTTAATAACCTAAAATCTACAAGTTCCGAAATATTGGTGAATACAGTTGGGACCAGTCTTCATACTTAAAATTATTAATGGTCTCAACTGTTTTCACCAATATTTCGGAACTGGTAGATTTTAGGTTATTAAAATGTACTATTAAAGCTGATATAAAACCACCCTCAAATATCACAAAAATAAAGTTACTACTAGTAGTTTATTTAGATTTCAGAAGTACGCCTTATACAACTTTTAGCTTTAACCCGGACATATCCCATTATAAATTAGCACGAGGGGGAGGCTAATTTGCGCGCGACCACTAAACGATCCCAAATTGCATGAAAATTTTATGGTGAATACTTGGTGATCAAGATAAACCATTTGAAGAGTGTGCATCTAAAGATTAAAACTTTCGAATTTTTTGGAGCACCCTAATATATATATATATATACACATTAATCAAGTTTAAATAGCAAGGACAAGCTCGCTTCGCTTGCTTGCGTTGCGGGGCTAGCGGATACTTAGTGTCCGCCGGAGGTGCTCTTAGGGCGCCTAGCGTCACACTGATTAATTATAAGGGAGATAACATCTCCAAATACGTCTGTTCGACTGTTATAATAGAAATCGCACGAAAAATCACAAAATTTGTCAATTTTTAAAATTTTGATGCGTAATGATGACGTCATAACAGAGTGATGAGTCATCATTTTTTGATGATAGTTGCATCATATTTGAGGCATATTAATATACAGATTCTATTAAAATTTCAGCCTTCTATCTCCTATAATGGCTGAGTTATGCTCGAATAACTGTATTGCTTAACTTTTAAAAATGTGACAATGACGTCATAATTCCATGATGAGTCGACATTTTGCTCTCAGAACGTACTGGAGCCATAGCCAAAAGACTCCCACATACCAAAAATTAGCTTTCTGTGCCAGGCAATTTCAGTTTCTTTAATCAATTCTTTACAGATATAGATATATATACAGAGTCGACTCCGCTTAATAGGGTCACATCGGTCAGGGCATATTTTGACCCGATTAAGCGGAGAACTCTATTAACCAGAAATATTTTTGTATTAGCCTCTATGTATGAGAGCTATTCCGGTCCTGCCAAAAGTGACCTGATTAAGCGGCTGACCCGATTAAACAGTGACCCTATTAAGCGGAGTCGACTGTATATATATACACAAACTGAACAAAAGTATTCGTACACCCCATAATTCCCCATACAAATAGTTATAATACTGATTTATTTAGCGAGTCAATGTATTTAATTGGTAAGAGATACACTTAATTTGACTTCAAATTCGAATTCTCCACATTTAAATTACCCACTTTATAAGTTTTCAACTTAATTACTCTTCTTCAAGATTAAGTTTTTTCAGTATTTGCTTTCCTATGCCACATGTCGCGAGTGATCACCACTGTATATGATGGCATTGATGGTATGAGGTGGCGCAGTTTGAAAAATTGTAACCGTGTGGGAGTGTAAACAAGTTGAAAGATTTCTACACCCCTAAAAAAACCCATGTCACTTGTTGGAAGCTAGTCTCTAGCATTATTTTCAAAATTCATCTAATGGTGTGAAAATATCCTTACTATTAAAACTCGATTAATATTTGTATATATATATATATATATCTGTTACGAATTGATTGAAGAAACTGCCAGCCGCAGAAAGTTGATTTTTGGCATGTAGGAGTCTTTTGGCTATGGCTCCAGTAAGTTCTGAGCTCAGAGCAAAATGTCGACTCATCATGGAATTATGACGTCATTGTCACATTTTTAAAAGTTAAGCAATACAGTTATTCGAGCATAACTCAGCCATTATAGGAGATAGAAGGATGAAATTTTAATAGAATCTGTATACTAACATATTTCACATATGATACAACTCTCATCCAAATATGATGACTCATCACTCTGTTATGACGTCATCATTACACATCAAAAATTTTAAAATTGACATATTTGGTGATTTTTCGTGCTATATAGATTATAACAGTAGGACAGATGTATTTAGAGATGCTATATCCCTTATAATCAACCAATGTGGCCCCAGGCGACCGAAGGGAGCCTCCGGCGGACACAAAGTGTCCGCCAGCCGCGCAGCGCAAGCAAGCGAAGCGCGCTTGTGTATATAAAGGTGTGAAAATATGCAGATAATCTTTTTTATTGCCAAATACTATAATACATTTAAGATATCAAACATAAGTTGTGGCTTTGAAATATTAATAACAATGACGATATATTGTAGTGTCGTACAATGGTTTCTATAGTTATAGTGTAGTCATTTATTTTGTATAGAAAAGGTGTGAATTTTTTTTCCATTTTTTTGCAGAGGTGTGAAAATCTCGCTTAGATTTTCGAACTTAATCCTAGATTCATCATTTGACACCTACATGCCAATTTTAGTATCTCTACGACTTGCCAATTCTTCAATCAATTCGGACAAACAAACAAACTAACAAAAAAAAAATCCTAGTATTTTAATATATAAGATATACACTGCCCTACCAAAAGTATTCGTACACCTCAATATTTCCCATTAATATAGTACTAAAATGGCTATATTAAAGAATGTTCATGCAGTTAAAATATAAGAGATATAGTATATTTGATTTCAGATTCGTATTCTACGCATTTGAATGACCTATTTTCGAAGTTTCAAATCAATTGCTAATTGCCAAGGTTAAAATTCCCGACCTGTGCCACCATGTACCACTTTTCTAGAGTCTCAACCACTGTAGCAAATGGTGATAGGTGACACAGGGTAGCACAGGATGATAAATTTCGGCATAGTTAAAACTTAATTGATTTGAAAACTCAGGTAATTCAAATGCGTAGAATACGAATCTGAAATCAAATATACTGTACTCGTCTAGTTTAACTGCATGACAGTTCAGTAATAGACGCATTTAGTACTATTTTAATGGGAAATATTGAGGTGTACGAATACTTTTGGTAGGGTAGTGTATGTATATATATATATACGTATATATACGTATATATATATAATAATAATATACATTTATATAGCTCAGATTCCATATTTATATGTTCAAGTGCGCTGTACAATTCAATAAAAGTAATTGTACGTATTTGTGTGTATGTATGTGTATGTATGTGTATGCATGCTTGTAAGGTATGTATATGTACTGAAATTAATTTAATGAGTATTTATTTAAGTGGCTGTGTCGTGCGAGATACGGAAAAGATGAGTTTTCAGGAGTTTTTTGAAGAGAAGTAGTGAGGGGGCATTCCGAATGCTCGGAGGGAGAAGACTCCACTCAACAGGCGCAGCTAAAGTGAATACACGATCACCCAGAGTTTTGGAATATTTGATAACAGGATGTTCAAGGAGGATGGCGTTGGATGATCGTAGAGTACGATTGGATGACTTAACCTGTATGAGCTGGATGATATAGTCTGGAGCAAGAGAATGGATGACTTTGTAAGTTATGAGGAGAATTTTGAAGAGGATGCGATGTTTAACAGGCAGCCAGTGGAGGTTAATAAGAAGAGGAGATGACGAAAAGGTACGAGAGACATTGTAGATAAGCCTGGCTGCGCTGTTCTGGACTCACTGGAGTCGAGCTAAGAGGGATGAAGGGCAACCATACAAGAGGCTGTTACAATAATCAAGACGAGATGTGATTAGAGAATTAACAAGAGTTTCACAGACTTCCCTAGAGAAATACTTTCTAATACACCGGATGTTATAGATGTAGTAGATGCAGGAGGAGGCAACTTTGCTGACCTGAGTAGACATTGAGAGGGTATTGTCGAGCCAAGTTCCAAGATTCCGTACTTCTTTGAAGAGATTCTCGACTCACCAATAGAGATGCTATCAGTTTGAACCTTAGATAGTTGTTGACGAGTCCCTATTATAAGAAACTCAGTCTTGGTGTCATTGATAAGCAACTTGTCGGTGAGGGGCCAGGAACTGATCGAAGAGATGCAAGATTGGATGGCGGAGAAAGCAGATTCTTCAGAAGAGATGGAACTGGGTTTAAAAGAAAGATAGACTAGAGTATCGTCGGCATAGCAGTGCATGTCGGGGAGGTGGGACCTAATGAGGTCGAAAAGACTACTGGTATAGAGAGTAAAGAGAAGCAGACCAAGACAAGAACCCTGAGGAACCGGGATATTGGTGGAATCAGTACCCTTTATCGAGACGAATTGAGTCCTATCAGAGAGGTAAGATTCAAACCAAGACAGAGAAGAGCCGCAAATGCCGAAATGAGTACCGGCGATACAACCGACATCATCTATTAGTAACATGATGTGTCCAGTTTGTGAGCTAGTGACATCAGGAGCCCATACTTGTATAGATTGCTTTATATATGCTCATATTATTTGCGGTCTCAGTATTGGAGAGGAATGATTTAGCAGTTCAATCGTGTGTAATAAATGTGATTTGAAGAGAAATTAAAATGATGCTGAAGCAATGCAGCACAAATTCAAAAGAAAACAAACCCAGCAACATCAGCGTATGTTGAAATCAAGTATAAATAGACTTCCTCCTGCCAATTTTGGAGACAGTGTTTTAATACAAATCTCATCGCCAGATACCATGACAACATTGGGAAACAATAATATGTTAGGAATTATTTCAAATAAAGAGGACGATTTATATACTATATCGACAAGACAAGGGACAATAGAATCTCTTTATACGAGGAATCAATTCAAAGTATGTCCCAAGAATATATTACAAATGGATGAAGTACCTTCAACAATATCTCAATGTAATGCAATGCGGAACGCTTCGCTCTTCTCAACCCATTATTGTAATTGCAAGTGTTGCAAAAATTCAAGGTATCCTTGTCGAAGATCACAAAAACAATGCCATTCAAAGTGTCATAATGGGCGAGCTTGCCAAAACAAAGTCTAGCAATTCACTTACTGTAATAGAATAGAATAGAAAAGGATTTTTTTGCACCTATATTCGATATTTAGATACAAATAGATAAAAAACTCTCTTCCCTAAAATGTTCTTATAACCGATTTCTATTAGTACAAGTCATAGACTCCTTAAATAGAAGGACTAGTATCTCCTATGCTCGGGTCCTGGAACTTGGGTCCCATCATAGATTGGGTTGTACATATGCTAAAAGCTTCATCTTGGTGTTTAACATGGGGTTTTGAGGGATGTGGAATTCATTTTTTATACTTTTGACCTTCTATAAGGTCACCTGAAAGTCATTTGAAGGTTAAAACACTCAAAATAACAGGAATTTATCTAAAATTTTGTGTATTTTTCTAATCAAATGCAGGGTAACGAGACAAACACAGTCAAAATAGTTTACATTGTGATTATATAAGTCAAAATGACAGTTTAAATGCTAACATTAGCACGGATGAATTAATAAGGTCAGTTTAAAATGCAAACAAAAGGTAAAACATTGCAAATTGGCGCATAATCAACCATACACAATATTACACATATAGGGATATCATTGTGAACAGGAATATTACTCCCTATTTAGTTTTGAGATGAGAGTTTTTCCTTCCTTCTCAAGCAGCCAAGTTGCCTTTCTTTATCACTATTATCAAGCACAAAAGACTTCAAAAGTATGTTTGACAAAGTAATACATGCTCCTTGAATAATAGCCATTGGACTGTCAATACGAGATAAAGCTTGGCTGAGGTGAGCTCGACAGTAGTGTAAATTGCAATTAACAAACAGTTTGTACGCTGAATGAACGAAATCAACAGTTGAAATTAGGGGTACAGTTAGTCCACCCCTGTTTAAATAAGTGAGAAACTCAGTCAGATTGTCATCATCATCTTCAGCTTCGGCCGTTGAAATATTAGCTCGAAATTTGTGTTCCAAATATCTAGCGAGAAATATTACTTTATGTTTCATTGTGTCATTACTTTGAACAAGACCTTCAGTCTCTGAAATAGTGATATCAAATTGATCTTCTTCTATGTGAATGCTACAAGTGCAAGATACTTCACTATGAGGCTGTGGGGTCGAATCATATTTCAAAAGAGTGTGAAGATTCTTGGTTTCTGCAGATGCCAAATGGTGATTTCGCATGTTGTAAGTGTAGAAACTGGACGACTGAACGTCCTTGTGTATCAGTTTTGGAAATGTAAACATCATCACAATTTCTAGGGGTTGAAGAGACTTGCTTTAAACATGACTGTGGGACACCAGGAAAAATGGATGGCGGTTGGCTAGGTCGTTTACCACCTTTAACTGTGACCCATTCACAGTCAAAATGATGGACGCAAGCATAGATTTGTTTAAGTTGTAACAGACTGGAGCGCTCATTTGGCATAGCATCAATCCAACTATTTCGCTCTACTCCATCACTTGGAAATGGTACTACTTTTGTGTAAGGTTCACCCCTGTAATTTCCACGACAACCATAGACGTTACACTTCTTAGGCATTATGAAGTTAAACCAAGCTACAAACCTGAAAAAAAATCATAATACAGCAGCATGACGTAAGGACAGCGTCAGTTGGCGCCAGGAACGGCAAAAAAAGCAAAAACTTTCCATGATCTGCCATTTTCGTGACACAACGACGTCGTTGCGTCACGAAACAATGGGACCCAAGTTCCGTAATCCGAGATTGCCAGATACTAGTACTTCTATTTAAGGAGTCTATGACTATAGTAGAAGTTAATTCTTATAGTTATGTGCTATTAAAAGTTAAATATAAGTGCTTGGACGAAATACTTTCAAATAGGATATAATTTTAGTGTTTAAAAACAAAATTAACACCACTCTACGTTAGTGGTTCACGAATTTAATTAACCCACGACCCCAAATTCGTATTTAAAAATATACAGGGTGCGATTTAAGTTATGTCCCATTTACAATTACCCATAACTTTGCGAATAATCACTTTGTATCATTGAAAATTCACGTATAGCTTGGAGATCATGCTACAATACGAATTATGAATTGCTATTCAATGTATCCGCATTTGTTTTTAACTACAGTTTTTATTCTGCCTGGTAAAGTCCCTACTGCGGCACGTAAGACCTCTTGGGGAACTTTCGACCATTCTGCTACCAAATATCATTTCAAAGACTCAATATTTTAGTGAGATTTACTACAGGCATTTGTTTCGAGAATGGGCCAATCGAATAGCCAATGGGGTTTAGCTCTGGGCTGTACGACGTCTATTTATCATCACTGATAAACCCCGGAATAATGTTGCGAAGCAAATCTTGAGTAGAATTATCGGTATGGTCTTGAGTTCTATCTTGTTGGAAGACGAAGTACCTCACATTTAATATTGTTTGCCATAGGTTCTACACAACCGGCTGTAAAATCAACTCACGGTAGGTGGGAGCGATGATTTTAACCCCACTGGAGACAAAAACCCGATGTGTCCGTCCACTAGCGGATATTCCAGGTCAAGCCATCACTGAGAGAGGCTTTTGCAACCTAGGTACATGTCTGAGCATTTCTTTATTGCTACATGTCGTGAGTGATATTATTCTTTCATTTTGACTATTAGAAACCTCGTGGGTTGTGAAAATTTTCTCATCTGATAGCAGAATATTTTACAGACCACAAGTAGCGTGCCGACCAAGTTCTCCCTTACTTCTCAGTAATCTCTTTTCTTTAACCTGCTCACTAAGGAAATGAATCTTCTTTCTTTTGTAACCTCGCATCCCTAAACAGATTTTCCCAACTTTGCGGATTGGAAACTCGGAAACTTTGAGTTCTAGAGTCATTTTTCTCAGCGAACGCCGGGGATTTCGACGAATCCGCTCCCACACAGCCTTCTAGAGCTGAAGAACCCTTATTGACGGCGGACGACCACTTCTTGCCCTGTCCGCATCTCCTCCGATCTCCTTGTATCTCCTAATAGTACGATGGACGAACTTTTGCTTGGATTCAGGAAACTTCAACAATTTCATTATTTTTCATGTGTTCCCCCTCCCCTGTATTGAATAATTCAATGATTCCACACCTCTTTTGCCCCATTGGGAATAAAATTTCAGAATCTGGTTATTTTGTGCAATTAAGTTAGATGTTTACAGTAAAGTGTCATTATAACTTAAAAATAGCTTGTATAATAGCTAATACACTGGTTATGCTTGGTTTGGTGGTAGTCTAAATTGGGGACAGAACTTAAATCGCACCCTGTAACATATACAGGGTGGAACATAAGTGCTGTCCTATATTAAATAAATTAGAAATTGCTCTTATTATGCAACAATAAGTATAACAGGCTGTATACTTCAAAAATCATTTAAACTATCAATTAGGTCATTTTATATAGCATTTCCTAATTGAACTATTAATTTTTGATATTCATATAGTCAGATATATCCAGACATTTTGACGAACTTGGTGGCAGATATGCCTAATCGTGTTAAACTTGTAATAAAAAGAGATGGAGATTATATTGATAAGTGAATCATAGCATACTATAACTTAAAATTCCATTTATTTGACATAACTCAATAGGACAACACTTATGTTCCACCCTGTACATAGTATCTGTATAAAAACATCAAAGTTAATTTTTTAAGCAGTTGCTAGCCCCATTAGTGATTTAGCCACCCAATTTCGTCGAGTTTAATACCATTCGCACTTGGACTAGTCGAAGTGAACTTAAACTAACTAACTACTCTAGTCTAAGTGTACTTAGACTAGTTCAAGTGTGCTTAGACTAAATTCGCACTTGGACTGCAACATTCATACTTAATTTTTCATTCTCACAATTCGCATGCGATATATCCGCAGTCGTATAGTTATGTCTTATCCGCATATAGATTAAAGTTTTTAATAGCTCTACCTATCTGCGCCAAGACCAAGTCAGGTATCTCTATTCTTGTGTCAGTAGGCGCAAGCGCCCAGTACTTTTCAATACCACTATTTACAACTTGTATTGATGTGTTTCAATTACCAGAGATATTTGTTTATGTTACTCGCCTTAGAACCCATAATTTACGTAAAATGCTTGAAGCCCATACATGCCAACCTGAGTCATGATAAAAGCGGGACGCAGCGTTGAATTTCGCTGGACATGGCGGGACACAATAGAAAAGTAAAGTATTATACACAATAGAAAAGTATTATAAGCGGGACATAATGGGGAAATTTAATTTAAAAGCGGAACACTCGAGAAAATTAGGTCAAGAGAAGGGTGAAAAAAGCGGGACAGTTGGCAAGTATGGAAGCCTAACTATAAAGTATGGAAGCCTAACTATAGAGATATTCAATAAGATTGATATCAGTATAGGAATCTGTGAAAAAATGGCAAACAGGATTAAAAGTCAGGTTTGGGATAATTTTTCTCGAGGTGGTGATATAGCAAGATGCAACACTTGCGATATCAAATTTTTTTGTAAAGGTGGTTGTACAAGTGCAATGCGAAACCACTGTCGTTCAGTGCATATGATTTGTAACTAATTTGTACCAAAATAAGAAGTAGGTGGGGTGACGATACATTAGAAACCTTATCTTTCTAAGAAGTTACTTTAGGAAACTAAAGAACTAATTACTATACTGTACCATTCAGATCCTAGTTAAACATGTTTATTGAATGATCTAGAGTACACGCATAATTGGGTCAAATAATAAGTTGGGAAAAATTCAAATAGATAGACTGATAAACGATATCCGGATATCTGGATACAATTTTATGAGGTATTTAAAAGTACCTAGCGGATAAATGAGATTAATAATTTAATTTATTAGTTTTATTGACAAGTTTAGAATTTAATGAAAATACAGTCGACTCTCGTTAATACGAACACGGATAAGGAGTACAATCAGATAAGAAGTACAAGTTTTGATACCCCAACCTAATCTATGGCAAAATATATACAAACGAACTCCGGTTAACACGAACACGGATAAGACGAAATATCGGATAATAAGTACGATTTGTGGGTCTCCTTCAGTGCGTTTTCAATACTAAATACATCGGTTAATACGAACAGGTGTGTGCCTACGAGCACTTTGAATATGGTACGTAGTATGTACTTAGATAGATACTAGACAGATATTTCTCAATGAAAATACAGTCGAATCTCGTTAATACAACATGGATAATGAGTTCTCTATTTGACAAGTACAATTTCATACTCTCACGTAGTTATCACTATGTATATTAAGTATTTTGGACAAATGTACGTACTTCGGTTAATACGTACTCCGGATAAGGAGTACAAATCTCCACGGTCCCTTGGTGTACGTGTTTACGAGAGTCGACTGTAGCTACATATTGCGGATCCTTCCTATTATCCAAGCGCATATTTTTGCATCCAAATGGCTTCACATTCTCACCTCATCTTCAAAGAATACGGAAAACATTCTATATTTCGAAGTATGTAACTACTTCGCAACTTGTCCAATTCCTAGCGTTCTGGCCGTTTCCGGTTGATATGTCACATACATTCTATTCTCGCAGTGGTGGTTTAAAGTTTCATTTGTCAATATCCTTACAGCAGATTGAATTATTAAATTTGACACCATTTCAAAAATTCTAACCCACACTAGATGAATTACAATCGTTACGAACGCTTCAAGGGCGAATGGTATGCCGACTTCATTATATTGTGGCAGGATGACTGCTAGTTAACTCGACTCTTATAAATATGTGCCATCTGAAACAATTACTAATAACAAGCGAACTGGCCAGGATTACTCAAGGAAATCTCTGGTTCTTGGGGATAATCCTTCGAAATGTCGATGGGAACAATCTCGAATGCGCTCTCTTTTATCCAAATGCTTAATTGCTAAACATTTAACCAGCTTCCCAACACTTCAAACAGACGTTGAAGTTCGAATTCGAGCTAGAAGTTCGAAGAGTTTCAGTATCCATTGCCATTGCAATATGCCAGAATACTTCAGTAGATATATGGTCAAATGCACAGAATGTACCCACTGGTACCACAACCCCTGTGAGGATTTCCCTGACGAAAAATGCGTTTCAAAGAAAATTGCTAAAGTATTTAAATGCTCTAATTGCACATCTACAATCAGATATATATAACAATTGTACATAATAGTTTGAATTATTTGAATGTATCTAAAATATCCATGTTTGTTTGACATACAAAATAACGGGTCGTGTAATATATATTTTCAACTTTCATATAAGCCAATTGGACTGAATTCCGTCGTAACCGAGAGTAGAGCTGTTCACAGACTTGTGAGTTGAGCGTTTGAATCTCTCTAGTTTGAACATTGCGCATTGAATAAGCTGATTGCATTTGGGGAATTCCATGTCAAATCAACCAACCATTTCACCACCATCAACCGATTTGTCTGAAATTTGCTGTGCGACAAGCCACTGATATGTCTTTACTTTCGTGAAAATTTCAGATCAATCGGTCATGTGCTTTTTGAGTTATGACGTCACAGATTTTTGAATTTTTGCTGTTTGACCAAGGATTTTCACAATGGTAAAATCACCATCCCATTTTAAATTCGAATAACTCGAAAAATATTCATCAAACTCTTTCATAAATTGCTATACTTATGTTTTTTACATATGGAGAATACGAAAAACATGAGTAAATTAAGTTTTGAGTTCCTTTTCTTTGTGAAAACTGGAACTGAAACCAACTCCGGAAGCAAACCGGAACTACGACGTAGCAAAAATGTATATTTTGTAAACTGTTTTATTTTTTGATATTTTACTGTTTATAGTCATAATTCATTGTATAAAAGAATTCATTTGGTTTCCATGTGTTCTCTTTGAGTTATTCACATTTGTGTACCTGTAAACGCTTTCTGTATATAACTCAAAATTTTATCCCTTTTGTGAAAATATAAAATTGACCTGACAGCTCTTAATTTCTACCATTGTGAAAATGCTTTTATGTCGTCTTCTATAATATCGCTCATTATTACAACATTCTACGATTGATATGTGAATTAGGAATTATAAGTCTGTTGTATATTTGACCGTAGACAGACTAAACACAAACAGTGCAATGCTGTTGTTGCTATGTAATAGGAATGCAATAAATGTCACTAATGAGTTGAAAAGTTAATTTAAGAGGACTAATATTTGCTGAACAATCCGATATTTAGTCCGACCATAGCACTCTGTATATAAAGCCTCAACTATAATAAAACAACCACTTAGAAGTGCCCTTAAACAACCTCTGAAAATTGCTAAATTTGTCCTAAATATAACCTATTGTGCAATAATATGATGGCTAATCGAAATTTTAACAACGGATATGAATACTTTAGCGTCATATTTATATATGCTGGTAATACATTCCGATGCTCTATTCTGCGTCGTTCATGATTTTAGGCAGATCATGCATTTGTTCAACCATCTTCGACCACATCCCTGGTCCATTTTTGAGATTTGATGGGAGGCTTTATATACAGAGTGCTATGGTCGGACTAAATATCGGATTGTTCAGCAAATATTAGTCCTCTTAAATTAACTTTTCAACTCATTAGTGACATTTATTGCATTCCTATTATATAGCAACAACAGTATTGCACTGTTTGTGTTTAGTCTGTCTGCGGTCAAATATACAACAGACTTATAATTCCTAATGTACATATCAATCGTAGAATGTTGTAATAATGAGCGATATTATAGAAGAAGACATAAAAGCATTTTCAAAATGGTAGAAATTGAGAGTTGTCAGGTCAATTTTATATTTTCACAAAAGGGATAAAGTTTTGAGTTATATACAGAAAGCGTTTACAGGTACAATAATGTGAATATCTCAAAGAGAACACATGGAAACCAAATGAATTCTTTTATACAATGAATTATGACTATAAACAGTAAAATATCAAAAAATAAAACAGTTTCCAAAATATTCATTTTTGCTACGTCATAGTTCCGGTTTGCTTCCGGAGTTGGTTTCAGTTCCAGTTTTCACAAATAAAGGAACTCAAAACTTAATTTACTCATGTTTTTGGTATTTTCCATGTGTAAAAACATTAGTATAGCAATTCATGAAAGAGTTTGATGAATATTTTTCGAGTTATTCGAGTTTAATATGGGATGGTGATTTTACCATTGTGGAAATCCTTGGTCAAACAGCAAAAATTGAAAATTTTGTGACGTCATAAGTCAAAAACCACATGACCGATTGATCTGAAATTTTCACAAAAGTGAAGACATATCAGTGGCTTGTCGCACAGCAAATATCAGACAAATCGGTTGATGGTGGTGAAATGGTTGGTTGATTTGACATGGAATTCCCCATTTATGATTCTTTGAATGGAATCGGTCAATCTAGAAAGTACTCTTCCGAAAGGCAGTCGGATCTCTAAAGGGACATATTATTGACCGCTAGGAATTGGACAAGAGTGAGGTAGTTACATACTTCGAAATATAGAATGTTTTCCGTAGAATTCTGTGAAGATGAAGTGATAATGTAAAGCCATTTGGATGGAAAAATATGCGCTTGAATAAATGGAAGGAACGCAATATGTAGCTATATTCATTAAATTCTAAACTTGTCAATAAAACTAATAAATTAAATTATTAATCCCATTTTATGCGCTAAGTACTTGTAGCACATGCACTAGGTGCTTTTAAATATATGAATTTTATCCGGTATTCGGATATATGTGAATGGCGAATACAAAAAATAGTCCAGACCTAAGCCCACTTGATTGCTACCTCTGGGGTTATTAGAAGCACTATCTAGTTCAAAACAAACCTAGGACCATAGTGGAACTCAAAGAAACCATCAGGGAGAAGATGAGAGCCATCCCAAGAGACGTTTGTGATCACGTGATGACTTTGTTGTCAGACTCTAAAAATATTCGAGTTGGGATGGTGCCCATTTGGAGCACATGCTCTAGCCCCTAGACCATAACTGCGAGGATCATGATATTTTAACAATTTATTAATTGCTAATGATCTGCATTATCTGAAATTTTCATTTAATTTGGCTGGAAGATGACCATTTGATGATTAAGTTTGGTCTAATTTTTAGGGTCACCCGGTAGTACTACTAATATATTCAAAATATTATTGCATACTTGCCAACTGTCCCGTTTTTGGCGGGACGTCCCGCTTTTTTCACTTTTCCATTGAGCTAATTTTCTCGAGTGTCCCGCTTTTACATGAAATTTCCCCACTATGTCCCGCTTTTTTTTTACTCATGCATAACACTTTTCTATTGCGTCCCGCCATGTCCCGCGAAATTCAACGCTGCATCCCGTTTTTATAATGGCTCAGGTTGGCATGTATGTTATTGTACAATAGCAATTTCTTTTCTGGGCCCTCACAAATTTCAACCCGACCCTAGTTAGGGAAATACTGTGTTTTTCGTAATTTAGTGCCACTTATGTCCCGAGTAGCGGAAAAATAATTTCAAGATTTTGATGAAAATTATTCGCGGAAATTATTTACCCAATTTCAATCACAAGTTTGCTATTCTACGAGAGCCCTAAATCGTATGTATAAAATCGAGTATCGATCAAAATAATTAATTTATACATAATTATGATTACACATACCTCTATACCCGATCGAAAAGGGAACCTCTAAGGAATTCGTTTAATCAGTTTGATGAATTGAGGGGACATTGTTCTCATCCTTTGAGATATTTAGTCAGTCCTGCAACATAATTTAGTAAAGCAGTATTTTGATATTCTACATTTAGCATTTTATGGATCCTCTACATTCTCCCATGGGGGAGAGTGCAATTGCTGGCATAGTACATCGGAGGCGTCAAGTTGTTGACAAATTCTATGATTTCAAATCTTCTATTCAATCTAAGAAGTTATTACTGGAGTCAACCAAACAGTATATGAATTACAAACGAATTGTGGACGAATTACTTGCTTGGATGAGTGACAAGCTTATTTTAGTGAAGGAAACGTATAACCCCGATATCGGAGATAATTCTGTGAAAATACAGAAATTACAAGTAATGGAAGCAGAAATTACCGCACATAAGGAGGTAATACTTAAAATTTCAAAGATTTGTAATGAGATGAAATCTGAAGGGCATTATAATTCAGATCAAGCAGTGGCCCTACTCGATAAAGTACATGCCAATTATGCTCAACTTTTGGATGAATGTAAACAATGTCGTGGTTTGGTATCTTCACATCTCGAGAATGAAGAAATTTTGCGAAACATTGATGATATAAATACCATTATTCAAACTAAATTTGAAGAAGCTCAAAGTCCATTTTTTGCGTCTAATATTGATGAAGTGAAGTTATTATCAAACAATTTCAAAGGATTTCTTCAGGTTGTCTTTTAGTATATTATATTATTGTATATTTTGGTCAAATCAAATTTTTTTCTAGTGAATTTGTGCCCTTTCTCCTTAATTTGACAGATATAGATTTTGAGCAATTCTATAGTTGGTTTTATGAAAAATAGGGATCTTAAGCTTTTCTTCCTCAATAATGCTGAGTAATTTGATAGTTTTGACCAGTTATATACATGATACAAGATGACTATTTACTTCCTACACCCATACTTAGGATAATTGTTTGAATTAATTATAAATTGAAAGGAGGAACTTTTCCAATATGGTACCATCATATGGAAGTTAAATTATGCCAATAGTACTGAATTTAAGAAGACAAAATAGCTCTATTTTGGTCAAAAACCCTATTATTTCAAGAGAACTACGAATTTTTATAACTTTTTTGTCCAAAATATAACTTAATTTTCAGATTTTGAATTTGGGAAACCGTCAGTGCTAAATAAAACGTCAGTGCTTAATAATAATATTCCGAAGACTGGCGACTATTTTAATTCGAATATTTTCAGGATTTAAGATATTTATGTTTTAAGTTAATTTTCTCAGGTCTTTGCATTCATTTGACTGCACTACAGGCACCACCTTGAATACTCAACTGTCTCAGGTTTATCTAGATACATCCAATTAAGAAAATTTAAGTGGTTGGCTGTCTTTGCTATTATAGACTTACGGTATTTAATGTTTGGGGGAAGAAATTTTTAAATTAAGGTATTTTTATATTTGCGTTATTTACAAAAAATTGTTACATTTTGCCACCAGCTACCTATTATGTATATATGTACAGTGGAAATGTATATTACGGCCACCCAAGGGACTGGACAAAATTGGCCGTTATACACAGGTGACCGTTATATACAGGTGATTGTCTTAACTCTATCTAGAATGAAACATAGTTACTACATGTATTTCCATTAATTGAAGTAATTACATGAAACTTGTTTATCGTTGGTAACGTGTAATAAACACATAAAATGGTGAAAAAGGTGATGGCCGTTATAGACAGGTAGAGGCCATTATAGACAGGTGATGGTCGTTATACACAGTTTTAGGGTCAGTAAGGGACTACAAACGGGTGGCCGCTGGCCGCGTTGAGCAGGTGACCGCTATACACAGGTTCAATATTATGGCATTTCGGACGGGACTGTTCATTGGTGCCCGCTATAGACAGGTGACCATTATATAGAGTGGCCGTTATAGCAGGTTCGACTGGACTTAATATTAGCTACTTTCACTACAATATATTATATAGTTTGGATAAAAATAAATGAGAAGTACCAATGAAGTTCTACGTTTTCGATTAGGAATAATATATGTGATGTAGTTGAATGATATAGGAATCTGGGGCAGGGGTTCTTAACCTATCTCTGCACATTTACCCCTCGGGCTTCAGGTTGACCAAAAAAAGCGGGGGGGGGGGGGGGGGGGGCGTTGCACTAGTGCATTCAATATGTCAAATACATAAATTAAAATGAATAGTATATCAATTTTATACTGAATCCTTTCATGTATGTATTTCGTAATTGATCAATTAAAGAATCAATAATTTCATGTTATTTCTTAAGTGAACAATTAACTCAACTTTGGCTAGGAATGTTGAATTGAAAGTGAATTGAAATTGAAAATGAAAGTGGGTTTTTTTCTATTTATACCTTTGACCCCAAGTAATCTTAGGGATATTATTAAAGGGTCGATGGTGCTAATAATATACACTGAATGTGTTTCCAAACCAAATACAAAGTCAAGATTCTAGTAATTCAATAAATTATATGACTAATAATTTGCTAATACGTATTCTGACCCCAAATTATTCTTAAAAATAATAAATTTCTTATTCTGAGCGTCCGCTAAAAAAACTCAGCTTGCCCAGCCGCTATAAAATCTTTTGCCCAGCACAAATATCACTCACTTCCCCGGACTGCGATCCAGATTCTCAGTCCGCTGAAGGCCTAAATGAATTTCTTGCCCTCTCTCAGCCGGAATCTGCAGAACCTCAGCATATTACACTCCAACCTCCGATCCAAGTCGGACAAGACTTTAATCCATATCTAGTTGCCAAGCAAACACACTGGCTTGGCAATCAGAAGTTCAATAAGGCTTGCCGAAATTCCATGGCTACGTTGCGATGAAAGTTTGGATTTGTGCGAGTGTTCTGTTTGTGTCTGGGGTTTGAATGCTGACATGTTACCAGCGAATGAGAATAAAGACATGCTTGCAGGGAACAGTTTTGTCACTGGATGGAATAATTGGCGCGGCGGTAGGTCGAAGCTTCTGATACATACAGGAACTGATGCTTGCTCGCTCAATTAACCTTAATGTACATCATTACTTGGAAAGTGTCAAGGCTGCTCACGAGAACCAACTAAATGATTAAGGCCCAGGTCAGCAGCAGGAAGAAACAGGAGATGCAGAAGAATAGGGTTGGGCTAGATGCTGTTATTTCTAGCATACAACTCTTGACTAAACAAGGAATGCCGCTACGAGGCCACGGTGAAGAAAAAGATACAGCAAACATCTGGCAAAAAGGTAAACTTATTTTTTCAATGAGGATGTAAAATCCTACTTTAACCCGCGGCTGGCTAGGAATGTTGAAAGTGAAAATGAAAGTACATTGAAAGTGAACTGAAAGTGAAAATGAAAGTGGGGTTTTCTCTATTTATACTTTTGAGACCTAGCCAGGGGAGGGTTAATGGCTCTGGGTACAAGTTTATGTCTGTACCAATACAGAATGAATATCTCAAGATGCTAGGTCTTAATTGGAAATTTTGTTTTGAAGTTAGAGATGATACAATGGAATCGCAGCACAATGTCAGAAGACAGATTGAATGCTTGCGCATTATGCAATGTACATAATGAAACATTGGACCAATTGGATATTGGCAAAATCACTGACGAATGGATTAATAGGAGTGAGGTCAGGATGAATCGATTTGTGCTAAGTAAGGATAGTTTGAGGAATTATTAAAATAATATTAATGACGTTAATTTGCTTATAATAATATTAATTGGCTTATATTACACGTATGCATTTCAAATAAATAATATATCAATCACGCACTGCATATTTATTTACAGCACATTGAGTAAACTAGGATCAAAATACCTTAAAAGTGAGCATCATTTTTGAAAAGAAACTAGGAGGGAGAGCCCCTCCACCCCTCCCGGAACCTGACGCTCCTACCATTGACCTGGTGAGAAAAGTCCAATTACCACAGACAATTTGCGGGATGAAAAAAAAATTAATGAATGGGACGGTTTCATCGAAATTATTTCCAACACTTTTAAAAGGGTGATGTTTGGTCATTTGTGTTGATTTTGAAATTTTCAAATTAACCAAAAATGCATTTAGATCTATCTATCTACGCCGGAATCGTCATACTTTATCTTCTTCAATATACTAATAACAATCTACAAATGTAAGGAAAAGAAATTTGTATCAAAATTGCGTGGGCTCACTATAAATTAATAGGTGGATTTCTAATCAGGAACCTGATTGCTATTTTAGATCATATCAGTTATATCCAATTGGAAAATTATATTTTATATGTATAGTAAAATTTCTTCTTGTAGTATTTTAAGTGAGAGATTCTATTTACCCCTTTGGGGTAAATTTACCTCAGTTTAAGAACCCCTGTTATAGGGCTTCTGTATTGTATTGGCTTCTATTTACAGCAGTGTTTCTCAAACTAGGGGTCGCGGAACAATTTCTAGGGGGTCGCGAGATACAATTCATCTTTGAAAGTACACCTCGATGTTTACTCAAATTTATTATCAAGTTCTGATTCAAGTTTATTCTTCACTCCTTTTAGTTAAAAGTGTAAAAGATAAACTAGTTTATCTCATTTCAATAGATACGCCTTGAGTTTATTCTTTTCACCTACGTTGTAATTACCCGACTTCTTGATCAATATGTACATCTTTAATACCTTCAGTATCATGTTTATATTTTAATTACATTCAATCTAAAATTCTAAATTGTCAAAGTAATTAACCAATCTCATTAATAAATTATATTAAACATAGTATAAGTAATAATTATTTGACTCTATTTGATTAAATAAATGTGCAGTGAAAAATTAGGGTCGTTAATTCATTTGACAATTGTTAGGGGGGTCGCCAGGGAAAAAGTTTGAGAACCACTGATTTACAGCATATTGCGAATGTTATCTTAAATACGATAGGTACAGTTTAGTAAAATGTTGGTAGTCTCATACTTTTCTTTAGACTCAAACAGGATCACTTCCTGGCCAGTTATTTGTGTCAGTTTGGTTGATGAAGGAGTCCGGTTCGGAACACTGAAGTATTCTGCTAACTGACCTTCTGCTGTATATACGTAGTAGATATCCATTTTAATGGTTGCCCCTGGGATGTACCCCACATTGATCATAGTTTGCACGTGAACCCCTCCCCTCCCTCCGAATTTTATTCTTGTGTAAATTTGCAGCACGCACCAGGTTGTTAACCCCTTTTTTACATCGGGCAACTCCACTGCCGGGGCAATACCCCACCTAGCAATTACATTCTTGAAAAATGTGCATTTATTCTGTCGAAATTTGAGGAATCTGGGTATACTTTGAGATAAATACTGGAAGTTCCAGGGGCTTTGCCTCTGAATCCCACTTGGAGAATACAGCGCCCTAAAAATCCCCCACCCCCTAGAGCGTAAAATACCGGCAACGCACCTGTTTATGAACCCTCTTTTTACTTCAGGGTGCCACTGGCAGCAGCATTTATAAATATCTAGTTACAAACATATTGATCATTAATTCGATTATTGTTGTGTCATGATGACATAATAACTTAATGATAACTCATCATTATTAATTTAGTTAGTAAAATAATATGGGGAATGTTATTATACACTTGTCAATGAAAGTCTAAGCTCTAGCAGAGTTGTAGTACTCAAAAGAACAAAAACTTATAGTTATAAAAATCCCCATCAGACGGGATGGGAGTGTGTCTCCACATCCCTTGATGTGGAGACACACTCCGTATCATACATAATTAAGCTACCATCTCTGGAAATGTGGTAGTACACTCCCATCCTATCTGTTGGGGGGGATTTTTAGAAAGTGTGCTGTACAATTCAATAAAAGTAAGTGTATTTATGCTTGTAAGGTATGCATATGTGCTGAAGTTAATTTAATGAGCATTTAATTAAGTGACTGTGTCGTGTGCGATACGGAAAAGATGAGTTTTCAGGAGTTTTTTTGAAGAAGTGAAGGGGCATTCCAAATGTTCGGAGGGAGAAGATTCCACTCAACAGGCGCAGTTAAAGTGAATGCACGATCACCCAGAGTTTTGGAAGATTTGATAGTTGGATGTTCAAGGAGGATGGCGTTGGATGATCGTAGAGTACGATTGGATGACTTAACTTGTATGAGCTGGATTATATAGTCCGGAGCAAGAGAATGGATGGCTTTGTATGTTATGAGGAGAATTTTGAAGAGGATGCGATGTTTAACAGGCAGCCAGTGGAGGTAATAAGAAGAGGAGATGACGAGAAGGTACGGGAGACATTGTAGATAAGCCTGGCTGTATTGTTCTGGATTCGCTTGAGTCGAACTAAGAGGGATGAGGGGCAAACATACGAGAGGCTGTTACAGTAATCAAGACGAGATGTGATAAGAGGAGCATTATCGAGAGTTTCACAGTCTTCCCTAGAGAGATACTTTCTAATACGCCGGATGTTATATATGTAGTAGAAGCAGGAGGAGGCAACTTTGCTGACCTGAGTAGACATTGAGAGGGTATTGTCGCGCCAAGTTTCAAGATTCCGTACTTCTTTGGAAGAAGAGATTCTCGACTCACCAACAGAGATGCTATCAGTTTGAACCTTAGATAGTTGTTGACGAGTCCCTATTATAAGGAACTCAGTCTTGGTGTCATTGATAAGCAACTTGTCGGTGAGGGGCCAGGAACGGATCGCGGAGATGCAAGATTGGATGGCTGAGAAAGCAGAATCTTCAGAAGAGATGGAATCGGGTTCTTCTAGTAATTGGTTTGTTTAATGATAATTTCAAATACTTGTATTTTATTATAAAAAATATATTGTTT
The DNA here is from genome assembly GCA_963281255.1 of Aphrocallistes beatrix. Classification (NCBI taxonomy): domain Eukaryota; kingdom Metazoa; phylum Porifera; class Hexactinellida; order Sceptrulophora; family Aphrocallistidae; genus Aphrocallistes; species Aphrocallistes beatrix. Next base: position 1,063,664 of record OY725505.1, read on the forward strand.
ACACATCACTGACTTTTTGGTTATTTTTCAAAACTTTATCCTTTTGTGAAACACTTGAAATCTTCATTACCAAACTGTTCTTAATTAACAATTTATATGTATGTATAGATAGAGCCCACTAATTGAATGCAGTCTACTGATTTCTAAAATTTTAAAAGTAAATACGGGAGTGACTTATATCCTAAAATTGTATTAAATTGTGCCATTTTAGAACAAATTGACTCAAATTGGATACAATATACTAAATATCTTGGGAAGGCCATGATGAATCTTTATTAAATACATGAAGAAACCAGTAGAAAATAAAACTGTTGAGAATTGAGGAACCTGAAAGATGCTTATTATTCGTATGTTCTCCCCTAGTTCAGGCTTCAGAATAGCTCGGAATATGATAAAAGGTCGTTTTGGGGGAGGTTATATAAAGGCCTATAAATTCCTTAATTCAAATCGAAATATTCTGCGAATAAAACCGCGATAGTCAAATGTCCGTGAATGGCGAGGGCTCCCTGTACTTGTACTGTGATGTACTTTTCTTGATGTACGGTTTATTTTTATTATTTTATAGGCTTTAATCCCTGAACGATCAAGGTGGGAAGCCATTGTTAAGGAAACTCAATCTTTACGGACAACTTCTCAATCAGATTTTCAAGATATTTTGTCCAAGTTTGACTCAGCAGAGGCTTCTTGGACGCAACTTGACTCCGCAATATCTGATCGCAAAATCTTACTGGATGCTGCTCAAGAGGTAAATTAACATCTTTAGAAATCATCTAGAGTTTTTGTATTCTTCATATATTATTTGTATTGTATGGATCCCTACTTTTGAAATTAAGCTGACCATAGGCGCAAACTTTTGACTTGTTATCAAAAGTGCCAGTGGTGCACCTCAATACAGCTATTTTTATAGGACCAATACCTTTAAAATTCTCAGTTCGTTACTACACTTTCTAAACTATATGTCATATTGTATATACATAGTACGTATGTAGTAGTTGATAGTGCAACTTCAAAAAGGTAATTTTAACCTTTGTTCCTGCCATCTAGTAGTGAATTAAATATATTAGTTACAATATCGATCTAGTAATGAATCTGTCGGTTTCATCAACACTATTAATCCATGTTATACACACAATATAGACAAACTACCTGCACCACCTTGCACCACTGACACTTTTATTTCAGAGTGTCAGTAGTGCACTTGCACCACCTGCACCACCGTAATTTGCGCCTATGAAGCTGACCCGGTTGGCAATGGTCACCCTTCCTGATCAGTGCTTACAAGTAGGGCCGGCGCCACAATTTATTTTAAAACTGGTGCAGTTGTTCCGATTGAACGAATTGCCCCGGTTCAGTGCCTTCGAGAGGGGGGAGGGGGTGTGCGTATAGTTTCTTGTCAAGATATTCTCTAGCAACCATTTTTGGCAATAAAGATCCTCAAGTAAACATTGGAAATGTCATTTCATAGCTCAGATAGAACTAGGAAGGGATAGTTTTGGTTTTACTTCCTGTCTTTCCAATTTTGTGAATTTCTGCTTAGAAATGAATGAATAATAAGATACATTAGATAAATTGCCCTTCCATAGATGGCGAGAATTACCGTATATTGATATTTCAGCTTCTAAGAAAAAATTTCAGGGGTCCCAAGCTCTTGGCCATGCACTGGTACTTCAGCTTTACATGGACATATCTTTATATTTATGGTGAAAAATATAGTTCCTAAATATAGTTCCTAGAGAAAATAAAAATTATATATAACTATGAGAATAAACTAAAAGCTGATCTATTCTAACTTTGTGGTGATTCAAGATCGTATTTGTGCCAACGAATTTGTGTCATACTTTATCTTAGATTTTTTTCTGCTTAGTGTACAGGTGGCTCATAAGTTCTGATACAAGCTTCATTAGGTATACAATTTTTAATACTCAAACAATCTTAGTTATTATGGTCTTTAGAGATCGTAATTCGAATATTTTCAATGGTTTTAAAAGATTTTTCGAGTCTAAGACCTGGAACTGTGTTTTGTAGGATGAAATTTATGGAGAAAAAATGTGTCCTGGCACGCATCGAAAATCGAGAATCAAGGTCACTGCTTCTGTAAAAAATGTCTTTATAATCGATGTTCTATGACGATTTACCACCAGATACCTTTTATTCACCATGGAATTATTTCATAAATCCATTGAATTCATTATCAGAAACGAGAGAAAGTTATAATTTCACTAGATCAAATTAGACACATTTAGCAAAATCACCCAAAATTGCACTTTTTTCCACATCACCAAAAATCTGATCCAAATGGTTCTCAATATGTACTGATATAAACATCCTTTAATGCTACAAATTTAGAGTGTTCGAGGAAAATGTGAGAGCCAATTTTTCCTAGAATTTGAATACTCTAGAATGATCATTTGGAAAGCAGTGGGCCCTGATTCTCGATTTTCGCTGCATGCTAGGACACATTTTTCCCCATAAAAATCACCATCCAAAACATAGTTCCAGGTCTTAGACTAAAAATCTTTTAAAATCATTGAAAATATTCTAATTACGATCTCTAAAGATCATAATAACTAAGATTGTTCGAGTATAAGAAATTTTATACCTAATGAAGCTTGGCACAGAACTTATGAGCCACCCCGTACTAAATGTGCCTCCTTATTTAAAACAACTAGGTAATTTAAATTGAAGAAAATGGGGTGGAGTTTCATGTTAAAGAAGCGTAATAAAAAGAGCTCTGTCAGTGCTCTGAACAAGCTATAAAGTATATTAAGTAATAAGCTAGTATATCCTTACTATTAAAACTCGATTAATGTATATTTATTTATCCTTACTATTAAAACTCGATTATTGTATATTTATATATATATATATATATATATATCTGTAACGAATTGATTGAAGAAACTGCCGGGTGCAGAAGGCTGATTTTTGGCATGTGGGAGTCTTTTGGCTATGGCTCCAGTAAGTTCTGAGTTCAGAGCAAAATGTCTACTCATCATGGAATTATGACGTCATTGTCACATTTTTAAAAGTTAAGCAACACAGTTATTCGGGGATAGCTCAGCCATTATAGGAGATATAAGGCTGAAATTTTAATAGAATCTGTATACTAACATACCTCACATATGATGCAACTATCATCAAAAAATGATGACTCATCACTCTGTTATGACGTCATCATTACGCATCAAAAATTTTAAAATTGACAAATTTGGTGATTTTTCGAGTGAAATCGGTTTTAATAATATCACTAAGATGGACATATTTAGAGATGTTATCTCCCTTATAATTAACCAATGCCACCTCCAGGCGACCGAAGGGAGCCTCCGGCGGACACAAAGTGTCCGCCAGCCGCGCAGCGCGCAAGCAAGCGAAGCGCGCTTGTTTATATATATATATGTAACGAATTGATTGAAGAAACTGCCAGGCACAGAAAGCTGATTTTTAGCATGTGGGAGTCTTTTGGCTATGACTCCACTAAGTTCTAAGCTCAGAGCAAAATGTCGACTCATCATGGAATTATGACGTCATTGTCACATTTTTAAAAGTTTAGCAATACAGTTATTCGAGCATAACTCAGGTATTATAGGAGATTGAAGGCTGAAATTTTAATATAATCTGTAGACTAACATATCTCACATATGATGCAACTATCATCAAAAAATGATGACTCATCACTCTGTTATGACGTCATCATTACTCATCAAAAATGGACAAATTTGGTGATTTTTCGTGCGATATCGATTATAACAGTAGGGCAGACGCATTTAGAGATTTTATCTCCCATATAATTAATCAATGGTGACCACAGGCGTTCGTAGGGCGCCTCCGGCGGAAGTGTCCGCCAGCCCCGCAGCGCAAGCAAGCGAAGCGCGCTTGTATATATATATATATATACAGTACACCCTCGCTAATCCGAACAGCTCTGTGCCAATGATCTTAAAAATCGTTCGGATTAGTGAATTTGTTCCGATTAGTGAAATAACACTAATTCAATGGGGTATTAACTATAAAAAATTTGAATTGTTGGAATATTAGGATAATATTTTGTTATAATTACTTCTTTAATGAGGTTTTTCAATCTTATTGAAGTGTATAATATTATAAACTTTGATTTAAAGCATAGAGGCGAAAAAGATTATATTTCGGGTGTTCGGATTAGCGAGGGTTCGGACTAGCGAGGTTCGGATTATGCGAGGGTGTACTGTATATCTGTAACGAATTGATTGAAGAAACTGCCAGGCACAGAAAGCTGATTTTTGGCATGTGGGAGTCTTTTGGCTATGGCTCCACTAGGTTCTAAGCTCAGAGCAAAATGTCGACTCATCATGGAATTATGACGTCATTGTCACATTTTTAAAAGTTAAGCAACACAGTTATTCGGGCATAACTCAGCCATTATAGGAGATAGAAGGCTGAAATTTTTAATAGAATCTGTATACTAACACGCCTCACATATGTTGCAACTATCATCAAAAATGATGACTCATCACTCTATCACGTCATCAATACGCATCAAAATTTTAAACTTTTAAAATTTGGTGATTTTCGAGTGATATCGATTTTCAAACAAAGATGGACATATTTGGGGATGATATATCCCTTATAATTAACCAATGTCACCCTTAGGCGACCGAAGGGAATCCTCCGGCGGACACGAAGTGTCCGCCAGCCGTGGAGCGCATGCAAGCGAAGCGCGCTTGTATAGTATATAAAGGAAAAGGTATGAAATTATCTGGTCAGCCTACCCTTAGGGTTGTCTGGGCTGGCTTGGTAAACCGACTATAGGACTAGGTATGGCCTACTTAATACTATTAAGTTGACCATGAACTCGGTTATTTTGGTTTCCTCTGATGCGGTTGATTGGTATGGATTTTTGGATTAATATTTAACCTGATTTTGGAAAATTTGATGATATTCAAATTTTTAGGTCTAATACGTTTTTATATATCTCCATCGAAAAATGATGAAATTAGCGTATATGTATTTAGAAAATTAAGCAGACCAACTACTCGAACTAATATTGTCTTAGCCATTAACCGAGATTTGCAGCGGTTAGCCAGTTAACTAGTTAACCGCATCCAGCCTTGGGTAAGTAAAGCTATAGACTGCGAGCTTTAAGGCATTTTCAAGATTTAAGGTATAAATTTAGCGATTTTCTGATTTTGTGAGAAATTTCCTCATCAAATGGTTAGTAGCAATTTTATAATGATTGTTACAATAGTAATTTTGGTGTTGATAATCGGGCCTGCCCGTTATCCTATAATCAGAAAGAAATCCTAATTGTTCACCATATCCATTCCCGGGTTCCTGCATTTGTTAGTTGTTCAATCCTGGGTATTCTGAGATTTACTTGGATTTCAATAATTTTCGCGTTGAATATATTGCTACAAGTAATTATACATTATTCTTAGAACATATTTAATTATTCTAAAGTGCCTGAATCTAATAAACATGAATAAATCGTTTCAATGAAGATATTAATATTTAATAATTGTAAAGTAAGATTAATTCACTGAATTTAAAAGAATGTGAATTGACTTTGCAATAACCTTTTATTATTACAAGCGCGCTTCGCTTGCTTGCGCAGCGCGGCTAGTGGACAGTTTGTGTCCGTCGGAGGCGCCCTTTGGGTACCTAGGCTCACATTGATTAATTATAAGGGAGATAACATCTCTAAATATGTATGTCTTACTGTTAAAATCGATATCACTCGAAAAATCATTAAATTAGTCAAATTTTAAATTTTTTGATGCATAATGATGACGTCATTGCATAGTGATGAGTCATCATTTTTTGATGATAGTCGTATCAATTGTGAATAATATTAATATACATATTCTAAAATTTCAACCTTCTATCACCTAAAATGGAGTTATAGCAGAAAAACTGAAAATTGTAATTATAAAAAGGTGATAATGACGTCATAATTCAACGATGAGTGGACATTTTCGTCTAAGCTCAGAACTTACTGGAGCCATAGCCAAAAAAAACCCACATGCCAAAAATCAGCTTTCTGTGCTTGGCAGTTTATTCAATCAATTCGTTATATATATATATATATACAAGCCCGCTTTGCTTGCTTGGGCTGCGCGGCTGGCGGAAACTTTGTAGGCGCCTGTGGTCACCATTATTTAGTTATGTGGGAGATAACATCTCTAAATACGTCTGTCCTACTGCTATAATCGATATCGCACAAAAAATCACCAAATTTTAAAATTTTAAAATTTTTGATGCGTATTGATGACGTGATAGAGTGATGAATCATCATTTTTGAGGATAGTTGCAACATATGTGAGGCGTGTTAGTATACAGATTCTATTAAAATTTCAGCCTTCTATCTCCTATAATGGCTGAGTTATGCTCGAATAACTGTACTGCTTAACTTATAAAAATGTACAATGACGTCATAATTCCATGATGAGTCGACATTTTTGTCTGAACTCAGAACTTACTGGAGCCATAGCCAAAAAACTCCCACATGCCAAAATTTAGCTTTCTAGGACTGACAGTTTCTTAAATCAATTCGTTACAGATATATATATCCTTACTATTAAAACTCGATTAATATTTGTATATACAAGCGCGCTTCGCGCTTGCTTGCGCTGCGCGGCTTGCGGACACTTTGTGTCCGCCGGAGGCTCCCTTCGGTCGCCTGGAGTCACATTGGTTAATTATAAGGGAGATAACATCTCTAAATATGTCTGTTCTACTGTGCTAATCGATATCACTCGAAAAATCACCAAATTTGTCAATTTTAAAATTTTTGATGCGTAATGATGACGTCATAACAAAGTGATGAGTCATCATTTTTTGATGAAAGTCGCATCATATGTGAGGTATGTTAGTATACAGATTCTATTAAAATTTCAGCCTTCTATCTCCTATAATGGCTGAGTTATGCCCGAATAACTGTGTTGCTTAACTTTTAAAAATGTGACAATGACGTCATAATTCCATGATGAGTCGACATTTTGCTCTGAGCTCAGAACTTACTAGAGCCATAGCCAAAATACTCCCACATGCCAAAAATTAGCTTTCTATGACCTGCAGTTTCTTCAATCAATTCGTTACAGATATATATATATATATATATACACATACACAATAATCGAGTTTTAATAGTAAGGATATATATATATCTGTTACGAATTGATTGAAGAAACTGCCAGGCGCAGAAAGCTGATTTTTGGCATGTAGGAGTCTTTTGGCTATGGCTCCAGTAAGTTCTGAGCTCAGACGAAAATGTCGACTCATCATGGAATTATGACGTCATTATCACATTTTTAAAAGTTAAGCAATACAGTAATTGGAGCATAACTCAGCCATTATAGGAGATAGAAGGCTGAAATTTTAATAGAATCTGTATACTAACATATCTCACATATGATTCAACTCTCATCCAAATATGATGACTCATCACTCTGTTATTACCTCATCATTACACATCAAAATTTTAAAATTGATAAATTTGGTGATTTTTCGTGCTATATAGATTATAACAGTAGGACAGATGTATTTAGAGATGCTATATCCCTTATAATCAACCAATGTGACCCCAGGCGACCGAAGGGAGCCTCCGGCGGACACAAAGTGTCCGCCAGCCGCGCAGCGCAAGCAAGCGAAGCGCGCTTGTATATATATATATCCCCACACACATTAATCGAGTTTTAATAGTAAGGATACAAGCACGCTTCGTATGTTTTCGCGGTGCGGCTGGCGCGGCTCCCTCAACCTATCTATCATTTTCTCAGAATGAACTATCCTTATTATTCCATTTACATGTTCATTCTAAACAACTCTTCATTTCTGAGTTACGGGCACCTTAGTTTTTGAAGTGGTTTACTACTACTACTTTTGTCCCACTTTTTAATTTGCGAAAATTAGCCAAAAATCCACTAATAGTGGGATGACATTAGATTAGACCAATATGATACATTGTCTGTTAACTCGTAAACTTATTGAATTTAGACATTTAAATTATACTACCGTTTAGTAAGAAGAAGTCTATTGGCTATCAAATCGAATCAAAAATGAATGTCTAGCTCTCGCGGTTTTCAAGATATGGCTCCAAATGACCAAATACGTTTTCATTGCAACATTTCATGAAAAAATCCCGATTTTTAGCATAAACCCATTCACTGCTCAGTTCTATGCGAAAAATTTTATAATAAAAACATTTAGATGTGCTCTTAATTAAATGGTCTGTGGAAATCGCTAAATTTGTCACAAATATAACTTATTGCACAATCATATGACAACTAATTTAATTCTAACATCGCATATTGGTACTTTGACACCATATTTATATATGCTATTAATACATTAAAAAGCTCTATTCTGCCTGGTTAATGATTTTATTCAACTCATGTATTAGTTTAGTAATCTTCTATCGCATCCATAGTCCAAAATTCGTAAATAAACTGTGAGACCTTATATGTAGTATGCTATGATATATATATATACGTATATATATAAGCGCCGGGGCTCGAATAAGCGTCGGACGCCGGGGCATTTTAGTTCTCTGAACATCATATCAAACTAGTATTCTTAGTAGTGGCATATATACAAGTGCTTTTTAAAGATTACATTAGCCTTTTTTAATAGAACTAACATTCTCAGTTGTGGCAAAAATAAAAGTGCCAGTCAATGTAGTAAACAAAAACAAAGAGCGCCGGGTCAAAATAGCGAATGAAAAAAATAAGCGCCGGGTCTAAAGGGTGCACGAAATAAATAAGCTCCCGGGCGCTTATTCGAAGTAATACGCTAGTTCGAATTGCGGATTTAGGAAATAGTTCGACTTTTTATCATTAGGATTAATGGTGTTTTTTATTCGAAATATTTACTTTTTTGAAAGTCGAATTACTATTTCCGATTTTGGTTCGAACTATTTCCACCATACCATATCTGTTTGAAGATGCAAAGAACAACTTTATACAAGCAATACATACGTGGATTGCCAAGATCTAGCTATGAAAACATTCGGTTATCCTGATGTCAAGACGTCTGATGAAGCAATGAAACGGGCTCAAGTGCTGATACGTTTACAAAGCGAATCAATGGAAAAGGACGGAGAAGTTGCAGTAGTAAAGATTACTAAACATGGTAGGGAAAATAATGAGAATACCGAGATGCAAATGCTGAATAGTGCAGTAAGGAAGATCACAGAGCAATTAGTTACCTTAGATTACATGTAAAATAACAATGTAGTGTGTAGCGTGGATGACCACCGTACCAATTGGAGACCAAGTCCAAGGAGAAGAGAAGGTTATCAAAGTACTTACAGAAGAGGGAATGGATACGGATACTTCACCAAAGAAAGGAGGGACAGAGAGATTATATGCTATTCATGTGGAAGAGAATGACACATCGCACGGGAGTGTGCTCAAAGAATTGAGAGACAGTCGATGCTACAATTGTGGAAGTTTTGGACATGGGGTAAGGAGTTGCCCCAAACCGCCAACAGGGAATCCTTTAAACTAGGAGGGGATCATCGGGAGAGTCGAGATGAATCCCCAGATTTTCAACAAAGGGCTCATTTTTATGAAGAATATCATATTATTTGTGATAGATAAGTACCAACAATGCAATTTCATCATAATCATGTTGCACTGGGAAAGTTACCGGAAACACCAAAACTGTTCATTGAAGTGAGTGGAGTCAAGTGTCAAGCCTTACTCGATAGCGGAGCTAGTGTTAGTTTGATTTCAGAGATTACATTTAACAAGTGTTCGAATCCTATTTTGAGAACTGTTGACCTCAGAAAACTACAGACTGCTAATGGTAGCAAGATGAATTTGGTCGCTGAAGTTTGTTTAGAAATATCAACTGGCGGACTTCGTTCTTCACAATAGTTTGTGGTCGTTTCATCCTTAGTGGAAGAATGTATATTGGGGATAGATTTTCTTGTGAAACATCAAATTGATCTAGATTTTGATCGAAGAATTGTAAAAAGTCCATCATTTGGAGCAGTTGAGATGTCAAATAAAATAGATTTGAGCAAAGGAAGGAACTCCAATTTTTACGTAACTTTTCCTATTCATTCAGAATTCTGCTTTGAGAAACTTACATTACAAAATTCTTCTGATTTAGGGGATAATGATGATTGGGAGTGCCTGGAGTTGTTCCTGATTATCGGAATGCACCAGTGTTTGAGTTGCCTATTGCACAAGACGATTTTGTGGGATTAATTCACGAATTTAAGGACCTGTTTTGTCGGTTCCTAGGGTTGCTAAGGTAGATCTGTTTCAAATAATAACAGGCAATGGAGGTGCAGTTAGGACTCCACCCCGAATAGTTCCTCAAGCTTATCAGGAAGAAGTCAGCCTACAAATAGATGAAATGCTAAGAAAAGATATTATTAGAATATCTTGTAGTTCTTGGTTGTCCCCTCCAGTTATGGTGAAGAAAAAAGATGGTTCACTCAGATTCTGTATCGATTATCGAGACTTAAATAAGGTTACGCAGAAAGATACTTATCCACTTCCTCTTCCGGATCAAGCTCAGAACAAATTACATGGTATGAAGTATTTCACCAAATTAGGCCTAAAATCTGGGTATTGGCGGAGATTTCAGTTCGGGAGTGTGACAAAGAGAAAACTGCATTCTCACCTGGTCCTGGGATGAGATTATACGAAATCAATGTGTTGCCATTCGGGCTGGCTGGAGGACCAAGTTCTTTCTAACGTATAATGGACAAAGTACTACGGGGTCTGGAGAGGTTCAAAGATAATTTCATCGATGACATTCTCATATTCTCACAAGATAAGATTTCTCATATAGCAGCATCTATAGCTGAACCATTGAACCGTCTGCTCAAGACGAATGTCGTTTTTACGTGGGATGATCAGAAGGAAACAGCTTTTCAGAGGTAAAGGAAATACTGACTTGGAAATACTGACCACCATTTTTGCAATGCCCAGTTTTTAGAAAACGGTTCCAGCTGTACACAGATGCCAGTGGAACTGGTTTAGGCGCAGTTTTGGAACAGGATGGACACGTTATCGCTTATTTTACCAGAGCTTTGCGAAGTGCGGAACGGAACTATAGCACTATTGAGCAAGAGTGCCTTGCTATTGTGGAGTCATTGAACGATTCCGTCATTACTTAATTGGGAAGAGGTTTGATATAATTACCGATCACAAGCCTTTGGAGTGGTTGCAAACGCAAAAAGCTATAGGACGCTTATGGCGATGGTCGGTGCATATACAAGAGTATGACTTAAATTAAGTATAGAAAGGGTAGAGAAAACTGCAATGCAGATGCGTTGTCACGCTTGCACGGTGGAGAGAAAGAAGGAAGTTGCTCCGAAAGTGAACATGAGTCCAGATTTTGAAGGACTACGAAATGACCAGATAAATGACAAGTTGATTGGAAGAGCCATAATGGAATTGGAAGCAGTACCTAGGAAAGAACAGTTTATAGGACCTCTGTGGGATGTTCAGGAGTTCAACCTGTTCAAACAAATCCAGTCTCAGCTCCTGCTAGTAAGGGAGTGTTGCTACGGAACTATAAGGTAGAGCCGTTTTCGAGTCTCACTAGTGTAGTAATAGTACTTGAAAAAATGAAACGAGAATACCTTGAATGCGCCCATGACGAAGCAGAGCATCAAGGTGTTGAAAGGGCACCAGATCGTTTGAAAATAATGGCTTATTGGGTTGGAATGACGGTTTCGGTAAATGAATATGTTAATTCGTGCGAGAAGTGTCAGAAAGCCAAGTTACCACTTCCTACTAGAGTACCCTTGTTAAATACTCCATGGGGAAGACCTATACAGATGATGCAAGTTGATGTGTTGGAATTACCTCTTAGTTCAAAGGGGATAGATATTTGCTAGTAATAAAATATTCTTTTTCTAAATGGCTCGAGGCATATCCGATGGAAAATCAGAGAGCGGAAACTATTCGAATTTATTGGTATAAACTTTCTCAAGGTTAGGTATTCCGGAATATATTCATTCTGATCAAGGAGCAAACTTTGAATCGGGTTTGGTAAAAGAGACATGCAGAGCATTAGGGATACGGAAAACACATACTTCGGCTTATCATCCGCAAGTGAACTCATTAGTTGAAAAAAGTAATCGGACTATTTTGCAAATGTTAAGGTGTTATGTAGAAGAAGGTTGGGAATGGGAATAATACCTCCCTTTGGTCATATACGCTTATCGTACTACAAAACATAAAAAACATTCCAACTCATGCATGGACGCGATCCTTCGGGAATTAACGAATTGCAAGAGTCTACAATGCATGATCCAAACTTCATACGAGAGGTATTTACGTAATAAGCTTGCTGTCTTAAGGGATTTCGTTGAAGGTCACAATGCAGAGGTGCAAAGCCAATAAAAGAGGTACTATGATAATAGATCTCATCTAAATGAGTTGTCAAGTTGTCAATTTGAGATTTGTGAATACCTGTTGCCCTCCATTCCACAGAGAGGAGTAGCCCGGAAGTTAAGTGATAGGTGGGAAGAAGGATGGAGAGTCGCTGAAGTAAAGGGACCTGTCAGTGTTGAAATTCGGCATCTAGATGGACGAAGTAGGCAGTTCATATCAACAGACTTCGACACCATGTTCAACGGAGAGACACACGAATGAACACAAACGATCCATCAACGGAAGTTTGAATGCCATTACAGCCGTTCCATCCTTTTGCAGGAGAAACTAGAAGTATTAGCCCAAGCAAAGGGGTACTGATTCCTGATGATGAAAATCAGTTAAACAGAGTACCTTCACTAGCTGATATTACTACCCATAACAGGTCATGTAACGGAACGAACTTTTCAAATCCCAATACTGATTCACAATTGAAGATGAACAGGAATATTTACCAAACTGATCGTTACCGTCCAATGGATTAGGATGGGATCCAAAAAATACAAGTACTCCTGAAAAGAAGAGTATGTGGCGATCACAACGGATACGAAGGTTGCCAGACAGGTATGGAGATTATGTACTATACTGACGAGGAGATAAACTCGAGGACGAGTTTGAGGGGGGGAAGAATTATAATAAGTAAGGTATAAGGAATTTATTAGTATAAGTTAATTAATTAGGAGATAATTACGCACGTTGAAATCTATATATAATTGAGAGATTATGTAATAGGACTTAACTTTTTTGTGGATTGTTGTATTCGAGATTAAACCTTTTGTTCGTATCGTAGTCTTATTAAGTCTTATTAACTATTAGACGCGGACTCATACTATAATTCTACCAAAAATGTGTTTAATACTAAAGTGAATAACCAAATCTAAATACGTTTGATTAAATCAGTCTATCCCAATGCTAAAGAGATCCGCCACACCTCTCAAGAATTCCATTCTGAAACGGTCTAGATAACTGCTAACTAGATTCCCTAGGGCTGTTTCATTAGCCTATGCATTATTTCGCTTGTCTTTGTTCACGCTTGAGTGCTGATTTAAAAGTCCAGATATTGGGATGATGACAACCGATTGTAGTATTGAGGCTGCGATGCATTGCTATTTTACCATTTCTCACGATTTGCCACTTACCATCAGACGATTTAGTTAGATTACATGCTAAAAGGCCTGAAAATCTTCATGTGAGTCATTGATTATACTATTTTCAATTTAAACTCAAATCAATAACAGGTATCAACTTAGTTTATCAGACAGAAGCCTGCTTTATTTCCTCAGGTAAACCTAATTCGAGTTTTAGCGTCAGTACAACCATATCACGATGACGTTATGGCACAGTGGCACGAAACCTCATTTTGGTGGTATTGACACTTTTTGTTGATGATAAGGTATAAAAAAGTATTATTGACCTATAAGTTATCGAACCTATTAATTCGATTGAGATGTTCAGATTTTGTAAGGCTTCAGATTCAAAAAGTGACGTCATCGCAGTTATGCTACAATTTATAAAATATTTGTAAATTAAAATTTATCCAAGATAATGAGATGTTTAGTCATCTTCTGGCAAGATAAGTGAATTTACAAATCACTAATATCTTCAATTAAACACGCTAGCGTTTGGGACTGAATTTTTATCCTCAATTAAATAAGAGGAGTGGGTCATTCTGATACAGCAATCGGGTTAAACATCCTTATGCTATTTCAAGGATGAACTTGTGAGATAAAATTTCTCTATATCGACGGATTAACTTACTACTCGCTTCAAGACCTTCTTCCGATAATTGTTCTAACTCTAATCCATTATTGAAACTTAAAAATCGGAGTACAATGACTCAATAACGTAGCATTTCGCATGTGTATTCTCACAATGAGTTGGAATCACACTCCCATCCCCTGTGAGGGGCTTAATGTGTTAACACTTTACTTGTTTTCAATAGTGTACTTTGTTTATTAGCAATAATAATATATGCATTTATTTATCCAAGTTCCTTATGAGGCTAGGCTGCTCGATCGGTACTGTCCTGGGTATTTTCAATTCTCTTGGCGGCGCTGCTTAGCGCATCCACGGCTTGGAGAAAATTTTATCTGTAAAAGTTAGAGCTGATATTTGTACTAAATTCCACAAATTTAAAAGGCCGCTGAATTCATGGATCTCCAAATACTTTTACTGAATACATTATTCTGCTAATCGGAGACTCCCTGCAGTGTTTGAGACAGATTTTTAAAATTCAAGATGCAAATTTTGCGGTTCAATTTATAGAAAACGCGATTGTTTAATTTTTGTTTAATTTGCATCTATTCTTTGAATGGTTACTATAATTAAATATTTCGAAATTTTGTAGTGTAACACAGTCTAATTGCTTTTTTATATGTTTTTAATTAATGCTTTGATTTTTGTAACTCTTTTTTATTGTATATTTAGGTATTTGGTTTTATCAGTGAATCTAATGAAACTCAGGCTTGGATCACCGAGAAAGAGATTGCAGTTTCTATTGAAGATGGTGCAAAAGATCTGGCTTCATCGGAAGCTCTTCTTAGACATCATAATCTCCTAGAAAGAGATTTAATTGCCATTGAAGAGAAAGTGAAACTACTGCAGATTGAATCTACAAAACTGCAGGAAAAATATATTTCTTATTCCGATTTGCTCGGAGAATCCCAAGCTGATCTAATAAGGCACTGGGAAGAATTGAGAAAACTTACAGAGGAGAGAGGAATTAAGCTATCATTTTCTCAACGATTGCAAAAATTTTCTAGGGATTCTTATGATATTTTGGCTTGGATTTCTGATATAAAACAATTGATTAGTCAAGATGCTGAGCCTGAGACTGTACTAGATGCTGAAGCCTTGATAGAGAGAATGCAAGACTATGACGGTGAGCTCTTTGTTAGAGAAGCAAACATTACTTCAACGTTACAATTTGGCAATACACTAGTTAGCACTGATCAGGGAAATTGTGAACAAGTAAGTTAAGACTAAATTTCTTTATTATCCAGTTGATAATAATATGATTATATTAATTGAAACTTACTAATTTATTATGTTAATATATCTTTAGAATACATAACATATACTATGTATGTTATGGACCAAAATGTAAATCTGACAAAATTTTTGAATTTTGATCTAGACAAAATATTTGGCTGATCCGAAATGTTGATTTAACTTAACATTGATCTTTATAAAACAGAATTATAGTTAAATATAAATTGTACACTGTATATTTATTTAAGATTATTACGTTATTGAAGTAACTATTATCATTAGCCATTAATGTTGATAGAAATTTGAAATGCACAATAATTAATTTGAAATATCGACAATTGTTCCAAATGTATGACAAAAGTATCAGTCATTTGTAACTTGTTACTTGGTTTGTTATGAGAGTTAGGGTGGAATCTGGGTGACATAGAGTCATGTGAGAGTAGAGAAGGGTAGATGTGCTGGTAATGCGGAAATGGTTCGACTTTTTGAAAATAAAATAGTTTGAATTGCAGATTTAGGAAATAGTTCGACTTTTTACAAGTATCATTAGGATTAATGGTGGTTTTTATGTAAACTATTTCCTTTTTTGGAAAGTCAAACTATTTCCACCATACCGACGTGCTCGATCGTGGGATAGGTGCTGCCATAGTCTCAGTAGTTTGAGTAGAGAATTCAATGATCTCGCTACCAATCTGTACGGCGTTATCTACATCCTCCGAAAAATATTGTTGTTATTTTATTGATGATTTTCACATTCTTCAATCCTAAACATTAACAATATGACTAAATCGGGGCAGTTTTCTTGGATATAATTTATAGTTTCGATGTTAGAGGGTTTTTCGATGAATGGTATGGTTGATACTATTTACAAGATACTTGTTTTTAAGATTGTGTACCTAAAATGTCTTTATTTCAGAGAAATTACAGTCTAAAATTTTATAGTGATTCTTGACTTTTAAAATGTGATCGTCTAATCGAATTAACTTCTTAAACGAACGAGTAGTAGTCTTAATTAAGCGAAATTGAATTGGTTAAGAGTATAATTATTCCCTGTATCTGAATATGTTCTACAAATAAACTCTCAAATATAATAGAACAATAAGCTAGTTTGATTAGATAGAATATATCTAATTTTATTTTAAGATTCAAACTCGGATAGAACGTACTTTAAATCAAGTTAAACTCAGTTAGAACTAGGGCATTAGTCGATCCTCAAAAAAAGGATCTAGATCCAGATCCAGATCCTAACTTATAAAAGGAACTTCGATCCGATCACGATCCTAATTTTATAAAAGGATCTTCGATCCGATCACGATCCCCAAAAGATCTTTTCAATAATAGTCAGAGGACTATCATTTTTAGTACAGCTTCTGGAAGGAGATGCCTTATGGCATGGACGGCGTGCAATGTCCGTCCCCTTGTGGCAGCCTGGGGGCGTACTTAGAGCTTAAGTTAGTATTCAAACCATAAAACACATTAAAAAATATATTTAATCAACATAAATTTCAACACTTTCAACTCCACCTTGGGATTAAAAAGAAAAAGGATCGGATCGAATTCAGTGAAAGTTTCGATCCGATCATGGATCGAAAGATCCTAATGCCCTAGTTAGAACGTACTTTTTAATCGGTTAAAATACAACGACTAACATTTTATTAAAGTGGACTCTTCTATATGAGTTCTGCTGATAAAGATGCTCCTATCTTAATTGTTAAACTGTACATTGGTAAAAATGGTTTGGACAGTACATACTAACCGACCTGAAAATCAATATAATTTGTTGTGTTAGTAATACCTCTTATCCGAGTACGTATTAACCGATTATTATAATATATCAGATGGAGTGAGAATCCTTTATTGAAGACGGTATATATTTACCGAGTAAAGCCGAGTACGTCTTATCCGAGTTCTACTGAGTCCCAAGGTATTAGGGACTGCTGTTTCTAATAAGATTTATTGGATTACTAAGATCTTTTTAAAAACACTTTCTGGAGGTAAGCCTCGCAATGCCTACCCTACCGCCAGTTGTGGATCAAGCATCTAAGTCATTTGCCTCAGGGCCCCAAGCTTTTGAAGAGACCCACACTAACTTAATCCTCAAACGCACAGTTTATTTGGAAATATTGCTAATTTAATAATGGTTGAGAGATATCTATTATAATCTATTTGAAATTCATGTGATACCACTTATCATTAAAACATCACCTTTCAGGATTTGTGAGAATGTATGCTCTCCACTGAAATTCCTGACTATTAAGCATAAATAGAGACGAAATGCGGCTTCAATATTTGGAAATGTGGAAACTAAATCTTGTTCTATAAGTAAATTATACATGTTGACTTCTTTGCTAGCATTTTTAACCCTAAGTTGCGCTCCCAGTGGGGTGCGCATTAGAAGTGCGAATTGCACCAGTTCATCTGTCAATGAAATTTCTAAATCAAATTGGCAGGTGCATACTAATGTTTCGGTTGCTCTTCTTGTTCATTAATGTACTTCAATTTCGAGAGGAATCCAAACAAATCGGAAGCCTTATTGTTCATTTGATTCCTTACTTATAGACTGAAGCAGGGCCGGATTAAGGTTGCGTGGGGCCCGTGGCATATTTTTTACGCGGGGCCCATAGTACTGGTCCGGAAAACCATGCCGTTACTAAAAGCTTGTATTGTGCCTAGCAGATGGCCGGACCAGGCGGACCGGGTGCTACGCCTATGATATATAATATAAGGTAATAACACTTTATAGTGTGAAAGTTACTAATCTCAATCTTTAGTCATTTAAAAGTCATGCTTACGGGATTTCAAAAGAGAAAAATCACGAATAAGTGAATCAATGTCACGAAGAAGCTCATATTCTACGCTGAGTAGAGTGAGGCTGTTCAAGCGGGTCTGAGACATACACGGTCGTAACTGATTTTTTATGTGTTGGAGTTTAGAGAACGATCGTTCACCAGAGCAGTTGGAGATCATGAGACACAAGTAAATGCGCAAAGCGATTACAGTATTCGGAAATACAGTTTCCATTTTGTTAGCCACGATAAGCTTGTACATGAGCAGTTCCGCAGACTCCACATTCAACATCACGTCGTCGCCATCGTTGGTGATCACATCAACATCAACGTTATCTAGATTTGTCTCCACCAAAGCTGGTACTGGAAAACACTTAGGAGCAGCAGGTGAGATAGTGCTGGTGGTAGTCAAATCAAGCGATCTCTCAGCAAATTCCGTCTTGAGAAAAGCGGAGGTGAGTGTATGTGAACAAGCTTTTTAGGCACTGCCGATTGTATTTCTCTCCCTCAAATCTGGTAGAAGATTCGCTGAAATCTTAATCGAGATTTTGGCACTGAACACTCCCTTTCGGTGCCCAGTATTCTCTCATACTATCTGAAACATGAGCAAGCCATATCCCCAAATCGCAGGAAAATGGATTGGAAACACTGTGAGGAGTTTCTGGCATGTCAGATGTCTCAGGTACAAAATCATATTCTTGAACCCCTGTTGCTACTTCGACATGTTCCTGAGTGGCATTTCCGCAAGATCATCTGCACTCTTGAGCGACGTCGTGGCAATTTCTGCAACGTCGGTACCAGGATTATTATCAGCGTTGCTCTTGGGAAAAAACATTTCAGTTAACTTTGGCATTTTGTTCAAAACTTCAGTTTCCCGTGCGACTCGTTCTTCCTTTGCCTTCCGTTTTGCCGCGCCAGATTCATATTGGCGACCCATGTCCCGATCGCGACCACTCATAGTCCTTATAGTTCTAAAGTTACAAGAAACGAAGCAATATCAAAATTGACCCTCTCGGGACAGACGCTAAAGAGATATTTCTCTGGTAAACAACATCCCTAATTTGAAAATAAATTTGGACGAAAGGATAATACTATGTCTGTGATAGATTGTGCATTCAATTAGAAAACGATTCAGTATTCTAGTGTAGGGAATTTTCTAAATTCTAACAAACTAAACTAATTATTGGGAGACTCCACTGTATATAATATATTAGTCTTAAGGTAAGTAATGTGGTCGGTTAATATTGTACACTACTATAATAACGATCACGATATTATAAATTGGAATGGAGGGTAAATATTGGGACGGACGGCCATGATAAACAAGTAATTTCGCGTAATCTGGGACTTGTCTGCAAAGAAACCGCGGGGGCCTAAAAGCGCGGGGCCCGTGGCATATGCCACTTCTGCCACGTGCTTAATCCGGCACTGGACTGAAGTCATTATTTCATATTGGATCCTAATTAAACTCCCTTTTAATGTATAATTGTTTTCATGCATACAAATTAGCTAAATATTCATAGAATTATTTATGTTTTGAGTGAAATAGTAAAATATAGCAAGTATTATAGTGTCTAAGAGTGCCTAATTACAACATTGCACATATAAATACGTACACAGGTTATAATCAATATCGCTCGGAAAATCACCAAATTTGTCAATTTTTAATTTTTTTTGATGCGTAATGATGACGTCAGAACACAGTGATGAGTAATCATATATATATATATGATTACTCATCTCTGTGTTCTAGTAGTAAATGTAATTGTCATGGGTTAAAAATGTCATATTTCTTATGATAACATACCTTCTTATGCAGTATCAAAAAAATGCCCAGTAGTATGGCCTTATATAACGAAGGTCACGCATATATCAGTAAATTAATTCGATTTCTCCTGGGCGGGAAATGGGAAGTCAAAAATATGTACGGAATCCCTAGACAGTTACACTGCAATTCATAACCTCGAAAAATATACTAATCTAATCAGGTCAATATGATACATGACCCAAAAAAAATTGCTAGAAATTGTTTATTGCATTTTCCGTTGTATCATGTCTTAGGAGCAACATACTAAAACTTTACCGAAATCGAAATATCAGAAAATAATTTGGCACGATCCCGTCGTTGACCCCGGGCTATAAAAATCGCCGGTTTTGAAAACTGAGATATACCTTTTCAAATGATTGCAAATCATTTTTTTCTTCATTTTTTTATTGTCATATTCGTGCTCAGCATCGAATTTCCGCAAATTTGATATATATATTGACTATATTTTGAGCAAAATATTTAGGCCCTCCCTAGCAACAACCTGGATTTTAAAAATTCTGATCTCCAAATTTGGTGTAAACCATATCGAGTGACCCCTTGTTTTTCTCGACTATGCTTGCTGAGTACGAATTTCTTAATATAAATAGTCTAAACGTTAGTTTTAAAATATTATTGTTTGCGACTGGTGGTATTCATGTATTTTTAACGGTAAACCTACTTATAAATTTTTCTTTTGTCCTTTTAACTCCTATGAAATGTAAGAATTGAAAATTTTGGTGGCATAGATGGACTGATATGTTCACATTTCAATATCATCTTCGATTTCATCATCCGATGGAATTCCTTCTTTCCTATTGCCACAGTTGTCATCTTGGCATCATCTGCTTTTTCATTTTCAGGAGTGCTTCGGGTGCAAGGTTACTGTCCAACATGACTGGGATTAGGCTGTTATCTTGGCAGTTCCATCTCCATTCGGTGACCTCCATTTTAGCAATTGAAAGATCAAATTTGTATAATTTGATTCATTTTCATTATTACTAGATCGATTTAATTATTGACTTAGTTTCATCGAGCTTTAGTATGATATCATATTTAAAACTATCACTTATGATCAAAAATTCTTTAAACTATTTTTAAAATTTTGTTTTATTTTTGCTATTTTATAACTCATTAGGTTCGGATTTCTCTAACTCAAATAAATTCTAATTTAGCAGAACTTAAGGTCATTCTGTTTGACCGAAGAAATCATTTGAAAAAAAAAATGGAAATTTTACATTTTCATCGAAATTGTGGTCGTATCAAGGTTTCCTTGTCTAAACTTAATCAAGATATTGATACTAATAAAACTGGGAATTCTTGGGAAGAAACCGATGGTTTAATGAAAGAATTAGAGAGTATCGATCACACTTTTCACGCATATTGCGAAAGTTTCAATCAGTTGGAACAGGAGGCAAGTCGATTACTTACTGAATCTGAAAATAGAGATGTAATAAAAGCAGACATTGAAATTGTTGAGAATCTGAAGGTATTTTCTATTACATCATAACTTATTTATTTATTGACCACTCTATATAATTTTCATTTATTTCAATTATGATGCATCCTTACTATTAAATCCGATTAATGTTTATATATATACAAGAGCGCTTTGCTTGCTTGCTTGCGCAGCTGGTAGACACTTTGTGCCCGCCAAAGGCGCTCTTTGGGCGCCTGATCTCACATTGATTAATTATAAGGTAGATAACATTTCTAAATACTGCTGTTATGATCGATATCACTCGAAAAATCACAAAATTTGTTGATGCGTAATGATGACGTCATAACAAAGTGATGAGTCATTTTTTGATGATAGTTGCATCATATGTGATATATATTAATATACACATTCTATTAAAATTTCAGCCTTCTATCACGCTCAAAACTTAGTGGAGCTATAGGACTCGATTAATCTATATATATATATATATATATACGTACGTATATATAGCTGTAACGAATTGATGAAGAAACTACATTGCACAAAAAGCTGATTTTTGAGATGGTGGAGTCTTTTGGCTTAGTTCTGACTCCAGACAAAAATGTTGACTCATAATGGAATTGTGACGTCATTGTCACCTTTTTATTGTTATATATTTGTGGAAAAGTGACAATGCTACTTCCAAAAACCCGCCAATTTGTGTGATTATGCTTTACTTGACTTCACAGATATGTTTTCTTCAAAATTTGAGTTTTTTTCACCCCTCAAAACTGTTAAATCTTGCCTATTTTGTCTTGGTTGAAGCTGAGATGAGTACTCTATGGGTCCGAATAAACGGGGCCCCCCGCTTATTAATTTTTGAAAAAATTTCCACCCCCCCCCGTTTATTAAATTTTATACTAATTGAAACTTGAATTTTACCAAACCATAGTTTCTGACTTGATGTTCTGAATTATTA
Source organism: Aphrocallistes beatrix (assembly GCA_963281255.1). NCBI lineage: Eukaryota > Metazoa > Porifera > Hexactinellida > Sceptrulophora > Aphrocallistidae > Aphrocallistes > Aphrocallistes beatrix. The sequence continues at coordinate 1,086,015 of OY725505.1, forward strand.
GAATTCTCTACTATAATATTGTACTTTATTCTAATTACGTAGGCGTAAATATATGCTCGAATTTCTTTTTGTTGATTTTCATAATTAAATAATCATTGAATCCTAATAATTAAATCCTATTAGCATGACCCCCCCCCCCCCGTTTATTCGGACCCCTAAAGTAAGAGAGTAGATTACTTCAGGCTAAATGTTTGTTTAGCGTTACTGCAACTTTTAATCTAAATTTTAGAGTACTCCAAAATATTCTAAAGTTTGATTCTTTAGATGCACGCTATTCAAATAGTTTACCTTGATCACCAGATATTCAACATAAAAGTTTCAAGCAATTAGAAATGATTTACTGGTCGGGCAAGGAAGGTTCCCCCACATGCAGGTTTATAATGGGATTTATCCGGTTTAGGGAAATTATAAAAATGTACTTCTGATATTCAAAGAAGCTTGTAACTATATTTTTGAGATATTTGGGGTTGGTTTTATATCAGCTATTAGTACCTTTTAATGGTCTAAAATCTACCTGTTCGGAGATATTGAGGAAAACAATTGGGACCCGCCTTCGTACTTTCGGTAATGGTTCCAATTATTTTCACCAATATCTCCGAATCGGTAAATATTGTTTTTTTAAAATATCAGAAGTACACTTTTTATAACTTTGTACACCTGGCGCGACCAGTAAATCTTCTCCAAATTGTTTGAAACTTTTATGGTAAACAAGTGTTTTTCGCTTGTTTGCGTCCCGCGGTAGGCGGACACTTTGTGTCCGCTGGAGGTGCCCAAAGGGCACCTGTGGTCACATTGATTAATTATAAGGGAGATAACATCTCTAAATACGTCTGTCCTACTGTTATAATCGATATCGCACAAAAAATTTTTATGCGTAATGGTGACGTCCTAACAGAGTCATTATTTTTAATAATTGTGTCATATGTGAAGAATATTAATATACACATTCTATTAAAATTCCAGCCTTCTAATTAGCACGTAAAATGGCTGAGTTATGGTCGAAAAACTGCAATTTTTAATTATAAAAATTGTGACAATGACGTCTTAATTCAATGATGAGTCGACATTTTCGTCTGAACTCAGACCTTAGTGGATGACTCCTGGACTCGGAATTTATTTAATTTAACTTTTACTAAATAACGGGATAATGTGCTCATTATCTCTTTAATGGGAAAAGATGTCGATTAACAGACCGATGGTGCAGCTCCTTAAGTAACTCGAAGGAATGTGAGATGTGAGAGTAAATATCATTATACTCATTTTATAGCTTTGAGGTGTAAAATTTTACATTTACTTATTGATAACTAAGACCAATATAAACAGGCTATCGATTAATTCGTTTGTAAAAGTGAAACATATTTGAATGAGGGGTCGTTTTGATAGGACGATCCGGTCATAGCTACCCAACCAGGGCCGTCGGAGCAGGAGGGGACTCATGTCAAATCACATTCTCGGCCCGAGTCAGGTTGCATAAGGGCATTGATTAATATTGTTATACGCATAGAGGTATAGACTCTGGTAGGGTTGGTAAGGAACTGGCCCTACCAATAATTTATCGCGAGAATTAATATCTCGATTACAAGCTGTCCTGAATGGCCCAACTAGTCTTGAGTAGTTGCTCAAAGCCAATACCATTCGAGTTTAACTACTATACATGATTGTGATGATTCCCGTCATGGGTTGATATTTTTATTTTTGGGCTGATCAATTTCTTAGAAAACTTCAAAAATTGCTAATTCGATGCGTAGATTTCCAATCTAAGGTTGAAACCGATTGGACCGAATGTCAGTATTCATGAATAGTTCCTGAACCGAATACGAATACTGATAATATTCGGTACTCTAACCGAATACGAATAGTGATAATTCGGTACTCTAACCGAATATGAATAGTGATATTACAACAAAACTTGAAACAATTAGAAAATTTCCATTCGGCTCTACTGTGAAAAATATACTGTTAATATTGCAAGGCTTGTAATTTAGTTTATAATAATTAAACTTAAGGCAGTATTGTGGAAAATCGAAGACATTTTAAGATTAAAACAATTTGTCTAATCTCGTGATAGTTTTAGGTTTCCAAGGTCATCTGTAACTAATGGAACATTCTGCTCGATACTATTAAAAACGAATTCTCCAGAACTATGTAACTCTAAACTCACTCCACTCACAATGCCAATATCTTGGGGATAAAATGAACAAGTATCCACACAATCAACTTCTTGTGAGAGAACTGTTCGAATGCAGAAACATCTGCATTCGAACATTCCATCTCACATGGCATTAAAGGTACAGATGAATCACAAGTTGATACAACATTGCTGTCATTACTTTCGTGAAACATGACTACCTCTGTACTAATTTTAAAATTAGATAGTCGTCATATGATTGCGCATATAGGTTATATCTGTGACAAATTCATTGATTTTCAGAAACTGTTTAAGGGCACTCTGTGTTTTATTATAAAATCTCCCGCTGAGCTGTGAATGGGTTGATGCGAAAAGTTTTATCAACGGATATTGGTACTGTGACACCATATTTATATATGGTGGTAATGCATTCATAATCTCTATTGTGCGTGATTAATGATTTAAGGCAGCTCATGTATTAGTTCAATCATCTTCTACCGCATCCCTAGTCCAAAATCCGCAATTTACTGTGAGGTCTTATACACTGCCTGAACAAAAGTATTCGTACACCCCATAATTTCCCATAAAAATAGTTATGATTTATTTAGCGAGTCAAGGTATTTAATTGGTAAGAGATACGCTTGATTTAACTTCAAATTCGAATTCTCCATATTCGAATTACTCATTTTATGATCTTTCCACTCGATTAATCTCACACAGGGTTAAATATTTCAGACTGTGCCACCTCGTACCACTTATGCCATCATATACAATGGTGATAACTCGTGATATGTGCCATAGGGTAGCAAATACCGAAAATACTTAATTTTGAAGGAGAGTAATTAAGTTAAAAGCTTATAAAGTGGGTAATTTGAATGTGGAGAATTCGAATTTAAAGTCAAATTAAGTGTATCTCTTACCAATGAATTACCTTGACTCGCTAAATAAATCAGTATTATAACTATTTGTATGGGGAATTATGGGGTGTACGAATACTTTTGTTCAGGCAGTGTATGTTGTAGGCTTTGACTCAAAATAGCTGAATTCAATCATTTAAGTGAAATAGAATCTTATGAATCGCATTATAGATGCCTGATACATCGTGGCACGATGGCTTACATTAGCATTAAATTTCATACTCTTCAATTTGTCTATAAAGGTATTTATCATATTCTAGTAATATGAAAACCTAGAAATTCATCAGAACTATTGGCTTTAAACAGTGATTCTTTCTTTTTTGCATTCCAAAGTCGAGTAATCACAATAAGTAAATAAAATTAGAAATTCCTACTGTCACAAGGTTAGTTTTGAATTCAAATTTCTACCCAACGGAAATTGAGTTATGATATGATTATGAGCTATCATTATGTAGTATTTTGAGCTCTCTTTAAGGATCAATGCATAAATACAGCAGAACGTCAGTTATCCGAATTTCAGTTATCCGAACACTTCAGTTATCCGAACCCCTTGGCTGACCAAATAAAATATGCTAAATTTATAAATGACGCATCCTTGAGTTGAGAATTGAAAGTACTACACTGCCATCATTTTATATACCATTGATGATACTTACATAGATCAATATGTATTTTATCCATATTCATCATCATGACTACTAAGTACTACTGACCAACTTTTATATATAATTACATAACAACTTCAGTTATCCGAACCCCATCGGTCCCGACCCGTTTGGATAACTGACGTCCTACTGTAAACAATATGTGCAGTGGGATACAAATATGTCTATGGTCTGAAACCATTGAAATTTTTATGAATTCAGTTTTCTTTCATCATCGCTTACAGTACCAGTACTAAATTTGCCTATTGTTGCGAGTTGAAACTTTGATATTGTATTATAAGGTAGTCGATTCTGAATTAAATAAAATGAATTCCAGCTATACCCGAGATGACCCAAATATCCATTTGAAAGTTTTTTCAATCGTCCGTCGTTAAATCCATCAAAAATAGGTTGAAAATTTCCAAATCTTATTTTATGGTTGATTAGCAATTAGAAATTATAAGACTAGCACACGCACCAGTCATAATTTCAGGTTTCAATAATGGATCAGAGTTAGAACGATTATCGGAAGAAGGTCTTGAAGCGAGTAGTAAGTTAATAGGTCGATATAGAGAAAATTTACCTCATAAATTCAGCCTTGAAGATAACATTAAATATGTTTTACCTGATTGCTGTGTCAGAGTGACTCACTCCTCTTATTTAATTAAGGGTAAAAAATCAATCCCAGACGCTAGCGTGTTAAATTGAATATATTAGTTACTTGTAAATGCACTTACCTTACCAGAAGATGATTAAACATCTCATTATCTTGGATATATTTTAATTCGCAAATATTTTGTAATTTGTAGCATAACTGCGGTGACGTCATGCTTTGCGATCTGAAGCCTTACAAATTTCTGAACCCCTCAATCGAATTAATAGATTCGATAACGCATAGGTCAATAATACTTTTTTATACACTATCATCAATAAAAAAATGTCAATAACACCAAAAATGAGGTTCTCACATGAACCAATGAACTTCAATTACATATAGTCCCTTCGATTGTATGCATTGTAATGTTGTCACTACTGTTTATATTCCAATGTATTGTATTATAAAATAATTGAATTTGATTGGTCAGCACAATTTGTCACCTATCTCCTAAGTATTAAAATTTCGGTTAGATCTTCGGACATAATCATAGATTCATCATTTGATAGCTATATGCCAATTTTCATACCTCTACGACTTGCCAATTCTTCAATCAATTCGGACAAACGAACAAAAACAAAGTTTTAATATATATAAGATGCTGGTAATACATTCTTATGCTCTATTGTTCGTGATTAATGATTTAGGCAGTTTATGTATTTGTTCCACCATCTTCTACCACATCCCTAGTCCTAAATCCGCAAGTTACCGTGAGGCCTATATGTAGTAGGCTATCGTTCAGCGATCTTATGTATTTACGATTATTCTTGAGTAGAAGAAGTTTGATATATCTCTATTATGTAGTATATTTTAATTTCGTGATACGCGTAGTATAAACAATTTTATTTTAAAATATGGTAACAGATTCATCTGAATATGTAGAATATCGGCGAGCCCTCGGCCGAAATGGCATAATAAGAAATATTTAGTGGATAGCTGATAGTGCAGTGTCGTTAAATCACCAACTAGTGGTATAAAACGTGTGCATACATAGTCTACATACGTTAATGACCCACTTGTCATCGAAATCGAAATCTTTACTGTAAACTATTTATATTTTTCGATAATCGATCAGGAGATAAATTAACTTTTCCTCCACAAAATACTATCGGTACTAGAGTACTTTATACTTGGATTATTTTTTGTCTAACTTTTCTTCATTGCATTTAGAATTTATCATTTTTTAGGATCAAGTTGGCCTGCTGATAAATCAATATCGTAAAATACTTCTGAAGATACAAAACCTGCATGAATATGCACGCCAGCTATTTGATGTACGTGAGTGGGTTAAAGAGAAACTTATAGAAGTAAAACAGGAATGTGCTTTGGATTTAGAACGGGCATTGCAAGCGCATTTAATACTTGAAAATGACATTGAAATAAACGCAGAAAGGATTAATAATTCTATTAATAGTGCTAAAGGAATTGAAATTCCTTTAGAATATTCTATTAAAGGATTTAACGATCTTATCTCGAATTTAACATTCGAATGGGATGAGCTAAAGAGGGAGAGTATGGATAAATTGAAGATGCTGAAGGATCAAATTGATTATTCAAACTTTACAGCAGAAGTAGACAAAATCAGATCTGTGTTAGATGGAATAGAGAAACAGTTTAATTCTTTAGCATCGAGTGCAGACTTTTCAAACGCATGTGCTTTAAAAAAATCTCTACTTTTATTGGAACATGACATTGATTCGCAGAAGCAGAGATCAGAAAATTTGACATTGATACTTGGAAATTTTGATGAAGCAGGTAATGGGAATTTCAGGAGAATGCAAAGTCATATATCTGAAATTTCTAAGCGATTGAATTTATTATCTTCTTCTTTTTCTGAAATATGTTCTCAAATAGAGAAATCTACGAACATTCATACTATTATATTAGAGATTGATAATGAACAGGAATGGATCAAAGAAAAGCGTGCTCTTATTCAATCCTGCCAAGTTACTGACAATCTAATTAGTGCTCAAAAGATAAATAAATATTTTGAAATAATAATTTCAGATTTCTATCTCCATGAAAAAACAATTCAGACACTTGATGAAAAACAGAACATTGCTTCGCTAAAATATACCCCTGAATCGTTTGTAGATTCTATTTCCAGTCTAGTGACTAATTGGACTGAATTGAAGAGACTAATGGAATTGAAAAGCAAAGTTCTTCTGGAGAATATTGCAATTCAAAATTATTTCAGCCAATGCGCAGATGCAGTTACTTGGTTGAAAGAAAGAGAAAAATTATCTACAAATTCTTCTTTTGGAAAGGTTTGCTAATCACCATTCGTAATACATGGCCAACTCACTCATCGAAAATTAGGATCAAGTTAAATTCTAATAGTCCCATATCTCAAAACACTATTTAGAGTGCAATATATTAACAATTATGTTACAAAGGTATTGTCTATCAAATGGGTTCAAATTTAGTATTATAGTTGCTTTGGCCTTGACTAGCCTTATGATATCGTTTCAACCAAAAATTCTTTTTGATAACATTGCTGAAATTTGACAACATTCCATTTCAAAGGTCTATCCTACCTGGTCGAGGAGTTTAGGCTAGTATATTAGTAACTCAGTGAGTTGGCCTTGTGTAACGAAGATCACTATTCGCTTTATTGTATACATCCATTGAACCCTCTTTATGGGTAAGCTTAGTTATAATAGTAGTGATTTGTATTCCTGGACCAGGAATGCAAATAATCAATCGTTACAATTATTTCATTCATGTGTAACCTCATGTTTCTCTAGGATGAGGAATCAGTTTCTCTACTGTTAAGTCAGCAAGTTGCTCTGCTCTCTGACTTTGACTATTTTAGCAGTACTATTTCTGATTTGAAAATTATATCTGACTCTATTGGTCAAACCTTATCTATTGAAGAGTTCCCATCTTGTGAACCATCCATGGATCAATTTGTAAGATGTAAATTCAATTATGTTTCTAGAAGACCTCAAGAGTTGAGCATGGAAAAAGGTATTCACTTGAATGGTTCTTTTTCTAATTAAGCAATACAGTAGAACCCCCATTATATGATACCTGTTTAATTCTGATGCTTATACAATCAGACAACGTTTCCTGCCACAATTATGAATTAAATGATGTAGAGTATGTCCCATTATTATGGCAGTGAACTTTAAATTTATGTTATCTTAAAAACAAGAGAAAAACAAACTTTGTCTTCGCCAGAGTAGTCCAACGGACTCCTAGGCCTTCATTAATTGATCATAAGGTAGATAACATCTCTGAATACATCTCTCTTACTGTTATAATATATTTCACTAGAAAAATCACAAAAGATTTCCAATTTTTATTTTTAGATGTGTAATGAAGACGTCATAAGAGAGTGATGAGTCATCACTTTTTGATGTTATAGTTGTATAATATTTGAGATTAACTCGCTTCGCTTGCTTGCAGTGCGCGGCTGGCGGACACTTTGTCTCCGCCGGAAGCGCCCTTTGGCCGCCTGGGGTCACATTGATTAATTATAAGGGAGATAACATCTGAGGGCACGTTTGATGTTTTTATTATAAATTTTTTCGCTTAGAACTGAGATGTGAATGAGTTAATACGAAAATGTGGGATTTTTTCATGGAATGTTGCTATAGAAACGTGTTTTGGTCAGTTTGGGTCATTTCTTGAAAACCCCAAGAGCTATACATTCATTTGTAATTCTATTTGATAGCGAATAGTCTACTTTCTATTAAGCCAGTGTTTCTCAACCTTTTTCTTCTCGCGGCACCCTTTCTAAACTTGTACCTTTCAGCGGCACCCCTTAATTTGACTTAGTGGCAGGCCAATGAACAAATGATAGTAAAAGTGGAGATTGATTTGAATTATTACGACTTTATTATAAAATAACTAATTAATAAACTAGGAAATTATTGTGAAAATTGTGTAATAAATTATTCCAGAGGATTGTCAGAGGACAATCATCAAATTCAACATTGACAATGGTATCAATAGAAAATAAAATAAAGCAGTATGTAAGTGTGGTAAGGCCTGCGGCACCCCTAGAGGAAGCAAATGGCACCCCAGGGTGCCGCAGCACCCCGGTTGAGAACCACTGTATTAAGCGATAATATAATTTCGACTTCTAAATTCAATGGTTTACGAGTTATTAGACAATTTATCATATTGGTCGCATTTGGTAATTTGAACAGAACTGTTCGGATTAGCGAGGGTGTACTATATATATAGTAGAACTCGGCTAGTACGTGCTCGGGATGCAACGTACTTCGGCTTAGTAAGTACTCATTTCTTTCCCAGAATTCATTTATTATTTATATTCCTATGTAATATCAACTCGGTTAGTTCGTACTTGCGGATAGTACGTACTTTATATATAGTATGCAGTAGAACTCGAGTAAGACTTGTCCCTTCGGGAAGAAATTATCACTGCATACTATCCTTAGTAAGTGCGCCTTTTACAACTTGAAGCCTCAAACCGGACATGCGTATCCCATTATAAATCTGCACCAGGAGGAACCTACTTTCCGCGACCACTAGATCGTCTAATTGCTTGAAAATTTAATAGTGCATACTAGGTGAACAATGTCAACTATTCGAAGAGTGTTCATCTAAATATTTAAACTTTCGAATTTTTGGGAGCACCCTAATATTATATATCTATATCTATATCTATATATCTATATATATCTATATATCTATATCTATATCTATATCTATCTACAAGCGCGCTTCGCTTGCTTGCGCTGCGCGGCTGGCGGACACTTCGTGTCCGCCGGAGGCTCCATTCGGTCGCCTGAGGTCACATTGGTTAATTATAAGGGAGAGAGCATCTCTAAATATGTCTGTCCTACTGTGCTAATCGATATCACTCGAAAAATCACCAAATTTGTCAATTTTAAAATTTTTGATGCGTAATGATGACGTCATAACAAAGTGATGAGTCGTCATTTTTTGATGAAAGTCGCATCATGTGTGAGGTATGTTAGTATACATATTCTATTAAAATTTCAGCCTTCTATCTCCTATAATAGCTGAGTTATGCCCGAATAACTGTGTTGCTTAACTTTTAAAAATGTGACAATGACGTCATAATTCCATGATGAGTCGATATTTTGGTCTGAGCTCAGAACTTACTGGAGCCATAACCAAAAGACTCCCACATGCCAAAAATCAGCTTTCTGTGCCTGGCAGTTTCTTCAATCAATTCGTTACAGATACATATATATACAAGCGCGATTCGCGCTTGCTTGCGCTGCGCGGCTGGCGGACACTTTGTGTCCGCCGGAGGCTCCCTTCGGTCGCCTGGAGTCACATTGGTTTATTATATGGGAGATAACATCTCTAAATATGTCTGTCCTACTGTGCTAATCGATATCACTCGAAAAATCACCAAATTTGTGAATTTTGAAAATTTTGATGAGTAATGATGACGTCATAACAAAGTGATGAGTCATCATTTTTTGATGATAGTTGCATCATATGTGAGACATGTTAGTATACAGATTCTATTAAAATTTCAGCCTTCTATCTCCTATAATGGCTGAGTTATTCCCGAATAACTGTGTTGCTTAACTTTCAAAAATGTGACAATGACGTCATAATTCCATGATGAGTCGACATTTTGCTCTGAGCTCAGAACTTACTGGAGCCATAGCCAAAATACTCCCACATGCCAAAAATTAGCTTTCTATGACCGGCAGTTTCTTCAATCAATTCGTTACAGATATATATATATATATATATATATATATACACATACACAATAATCGAGTTTTAATAGTAAGGATATATATACACAAACAATAATCGAGTTTTAATAGTAAGGATATATATATACACAAACAATAATCGAGTTTTAATAGTAAGGATATATATATATATATATATATATAAATTTTCAAGCAATTAGACGATCTAGTGGTCGCGGAAAGTAGGTTCCTCCTGGTGCAGATTTATAATGGGATACGTATGTCCGGTTTGAGGCTTCAAGTTGTAAAAGGCGCACTTACTAATAGTAGGATAGTATGCAGTGATAATTTCTTCCCGAAGGGACAAGTCTTACTCGAGTTCTACTGCATACATGTTAATATATCTCACATATGTTAATATATCTCACATATGACTCTCATCCAAAAATGATGACTCATCACTCTGTTATGATGTCATCATTACGCATCAAAAATTTATAAATTGACAACTTTGACGATTTTTCGAGTGGTATCGATTTAGTAGTAAGTCAGACATTTTAGAGATGTTATCTCCCTTATAATTACTCAATGTGACCCCAGGCGTCCGAAGGGAGCCTTCGGCGGACACAAAGTGTCCGCCAGCCCTGCAGCGCAAGCAAGCGAAGCGCGCTTGTTACTTTAAACAGGACGTTGAACATTTTGAATTTTAAAATTGAAATTACAATTTGTGCATTGTTATTCTGCGCTGACGTCATTTACACTCCTAATTCTGAATTCAGGGCATATATCATGCTGGATCCTTTGGATAAATACTCAAAAATTGCACAACTTCAAGATATCTATATACAGGTAACCCTCACCGTTCGCGGGTTTGCCATTCGCGGTTTCGACTATTCGCAGAAAAATTTTTGAGTCTTGTTTTGCTATTCGCGACTCGTTCCCTCGACTATTCGCGGGTTTCGTTGCTCTCTTCAGTAGTTTATGGGCTAGCATGAGTCCATAACCTTATACGTATCTACAATTTAGGTTTAGTACTAAAGGCTAGACTTTACATTTAGGTATGGTACTTAGGTTTGCTACTAGAAGATCTATATCTTTCATTTATCACTTCATTTATTACTACCATTTTACTTGTGCCAGTTTTTGTATGAGTATTACAGATCAACTATTGAATCAATAACGTATTTAGCAAACAGTATCTAGCGTCGTTTTTATAATCTAGGAACGTAACCCCACCATTCTCATTGAACTAACGTCTTGCCGTTCGCGATTTTGCCATTCGCGACAATTCTCAGGAACGTAATCCCCGCGAACGGCGAGGGATACCTGTACTTGGTTATTTGCAAAACTAAATTCTGTAGTACATAATAATATACTACGGGCGTTCAATAAGTAGTCGTTATTACGTTAGATCTTGTTTGTTTGATTTGATTTAGAATTGAGTTAGCAAATTTAATGTAACCCTACCGATACTCTTTCAAATGATACTTTACTTTTTCAATTCTGAGATTTGGTTTTAATACTGTGGCTATTATTAGTTTGGCATTTTTATATACTGACATTTATTATGGCTTCTGAGAGTGCAGATTTCAAAATTGAGCAGCGAGCCTATGCAAAGATTCGTACGCTTCTCCAATTTTCTCCAACCGACATCCACAAGGATTTGATGGATGTTTATAATGATATGACTCTTCCGTATTCCACGATAGTCGACTGGGCCCGACGTTTTCGCGAGGGAAGAGAGTCGTTCGAAGATAAGCCAAGAGCAGGGAGGCCGATTTCCGGCGCCAGTGACAAATGTGTCCTCGAGGTTTCGGAATTACTTGAAGAAGACCCTCATATTTCATTGATGGAGATAGCTAACGCGGTTGGGGTCTCAACGGGAACAGCTCATGCCATTGTGCATGACAATTTGCAATTTAGGAAAGTCTGCGCTCGGTGGGTCCCACATGCACTAACACAGGCCCAGAAAACTAAGAGGGTTCAATGTGCTCAAAAGGTGTTTCTGACTTCAATAAAATCGACTCCTGGACACTATTCGAGATCGTGATAGTGATGAGACTTGGGTACGTTATAGCGAGCCTTTGTCAAAGGAAGCTAACAAAGTATGGGTAGATAAAGGCCAGGACCCACCAATGATCCCTCGACATGACTTCCGGAACCCCAAGGTTATGTACTGTATATTTCTTGATTCTTATGGTCCAGTGTGCCAGATTTGTGTCCCCAAGAATACCACTATCACTGGATCATTTTACATGAGTGAGTGCCTGTCTGAGGTTGAGAAATTCTACCACAATCGACGGCCAAGAACTGGGACTCGTGGACTGAGATTATTGCATGATAATGCCCGACCCCACAAGACCAAGCTAGTAAGGGAAAAGTTGGATCGTATGAGAGTCGTAGAGCTAGATCATCCTCCCTACTCACCAGACCTCGCTCCATGCGACTTTTGGCTCTTCCCTAAGCTGAAGAAACACCTGTCAGGGAGGGAATTGTCGGGCTCACCTCGGATCTGCGATTTTTCAGTATATGAAAGGTATACCGCGAGAAGACTTCAAAAAAGTTTTTTTTAATTGGATTAAGAGGCTAAAACTAGCTATACAGCATCAAGAAGAGTATTTCGAGAAATTGCTGCATTGACATTAATTATATTACTAGGTTTTAGGAAATTATACTATGATAACGACTACTTATTGAATGCCCGTAGTAGGTGTTCCAAAAATCTCTACAAAAAATGTTTGCATTCCAAAAAAGCTGGTTAATTGCATGGTATGATATTGTGGCTCGAAATATTTCACTGTCAATAATTATGAGACATACTGTATAATCCAACAATTTTTTCGTTTCTCAACGAACGTCTGAATATCCAGGTCCTACTGCACTATGATATAATCGAATTGACATACTTCTACGACTATATAGTTGTGTTATATTTATCTTGTGGACTCAATGGCTAGTGCTGCTATTTAATAATTACGGCAAGTACCTGGGCCCATTCTATTTTCATCATGACCCCCGAGTTTTTATAACTTCCCGCCCTAAATGACTTAACATGAAATGAGTTAGCAACATCCATTGTCCATTTCAATAAGCAACCATCATTTATTTTATTTCTGCTTCATCACATTTCAAAATTTGAAATAGGTTGAGGCATAGCCTACTCAATATATGGCCTGGTATCAATCTCAAAATTTTGGACTAGCGATGAATTTGTGGATGGGAATTTTTAGTAAACCACAACTATTTGGTATTAATTTAGCATGGTAAGTAAGCATGAACTCCACAAACTTTCAACAAACATTTGTTTAATATTTGATTTTTTACTTCATGAATATTTTACCCTAGTCCACTAAAAAGCAGTTCTTTACACCTTTTTGACTTATAATTATATATTTTGATTTATTATTAGCTGCTCTACTATCTATTTTCACGATATCCACTGTTATTTTCCCGGATTTAGAGTATGTATTCCCCAGATTGTGTAAATTGTGAACCTTTTCCAATAGTCAGACGAGATTTTATATTTTAGCAAATTGATGATTCTGTGAATAGATAAAGAACATTTGGACCGGGCCGGGGGGTTTAATCCTCTTCGATCCTGTTATGAGTTCACACTCAGAAAATTTAAGAACGATGTTCTAGATTTTAGTTAAGCCTACCTCCTGTGACGATGAATAAAACCTTCAAACATACCTTGGAAACGAATGCCAGTCAACTCGTACCACATGCCAAATCATGCATCAGATCAACACGCACCAAGTCAACAGGAAACCCTGCCTTCCGCTGCGTTCTTAAAGATATTTCTCGTGTAGTAGACTGTAGAAACTGTTCTGTCTAGTACGGTGTGGTAAGAATGAAGACTTCAGAGCAACACGATAGTCTCCGGAGAAAAGAAATCCATACAGTTTGACGCGCGCGAAAAGTAAGATGTTGAAAGAAATCGATGCTGAAGGGTATTAGCCGACTACTTATCAACATCGATTTTGTACTCCAAAGTAACGTTTTGAACGCAAGCTACTCATTCATCTAAAATTTAGCGTCTTGTCGTCTGATCGAAGCCATATTTTTCTGATCTCGAATTAAAAGAAGGTCAAAGTAGATTAATGCTAGTTATAGGAGATTGTTGTCAAATTATGGTTATTAATTCAGGTTTTCTAAAGTGTCGAGAGAGATGAGAGCGAGCTATCACGAACATTTAATTTACTGTTATAATAACATAGTTTGTTACAAATGAAAGCAAATATAGTTGTTCTGAATGATATTGAAAGTTAATAAAGTTGAAAACTATTATTTTGTTAGATTTATGAGTAGATAATATCACGAAATTGGAGTCTTAAGGACATTAAGTAGCTTGCAAGCTAAGCAGAGAGATTTTTAAAATTTAAAATTCTCATCCTCTACTTCATCTGTTACATTTGATACCAGGCCTTTTATTGAGTTGGCTATGGTTGCGGCTAGGACAGATCATTTTTCCATTTTTTCAAATCTGGTTTTCGCCTGTGATTTTCTAAAACATTACATTGAAACTATTGCAGGATGCCTTTTTTTCAAGGCTATTAATAGAATCAGGGATTCTCAAGGTATATTTTATAAGCCAAGGTGCACAACCAAGATCTGCCATCGCGAGCTGAATGTTTCGCGTGGACTTTTTTTCATGAGAGTAGCTGAAAGGAGATAGTCTTTAACTTAGAAGATTTGAACCTCAAATCTTTATGTATAAGTTTGCGTATTGTTTCGTGATTTATACAAAACAAACGCGCTTCGTTTGCTTGCGCTGCGCGACTAGTGGACACAAAGTGTATGTCAGAAGTGTCCTTTATGTGCCTAGGTTCACATTGAATACTTGAGTCTTACTATATCAGTGGTTTTCAACCTTTTTTACGGCCTTTTAGGACATTTTTGATATATTGTCTTTCGCATAGAGTTGATAAGTGAATAGGTTAATGCAAAAATTTTGGAATTTTTCCATGGAATGTTGCTACATTCAAGTATTGCTATGGAAACTTATTTTGGTCAGTTGGAGTTATATCTTGTAAACCTCAAAGAGTTAGACATTCAAATTTAATTTCATTTGATACTAAAATATGCTACTTCTTATTAAGCAACAAGCGCGCTTCGCTGCTGGCGGGCACTTTGTGTCCGCCGGAGGCACCCTTTGGGCGCTTGGAGTCACCAGCGATTAATTATAAGGGAGACAACATCCCTAAATACGCCTGTCCTACTGCTATAATCGATATCGCACGAAAAATCACCAAATTTGTAAATTTTTAAAATTTTGATGAGTAATGATGACGTCATAGCAGAGTGATGAGTTATCATTTTTTGATGATAGTTCATATGTATGGTATATTAATATACACATTCTATTAAAATTTCAGCCTTTTATCACCTAAAATGGCTGAGTTATTGTCGAAAAACTGAAACTTCTCATTGTAAAAAAGGTGACAATGACGTCATATTTCCATGATGAGTCGAAATTTTCGTATGAGCTCAGAACTTACTGGAACCATAGCTAAAAAACTCCCACATGCAAAAATCAGCTTTCTGGGCCTGATGTTTCTTTAAGACTGCTGTCATTTGTCAGAATGGTTTTTAAGGAGTGGCGGATGTTTCGTCGCTGATATTAATAATGGAAGTATAAACTGTCGGAAATATGCATTTGTTCTAAAGTTGAATAGAATTGATAGGAGAATGAGAGTGGGCATTTTCGTGAATATTTTGTATATAAGCAAAGAGAAAATGGGAATTTTGAGTTTGAATTAATATAAAATGGCACGCGACGGTGGTATTTTTATTTCGTGAGGAGGTGGGTGATTGTCATTTATTATTTGGTGGAATGAATGGGAGAATGAAAGTGAGGATTCATTAATTTCATTCAAAGAAATATCAGCGACGTAACATCCGGCGACAAAACATTCACCATTCTTTAAAAACCATTCTGACAAATGACAGCAGTCCTAAAGACCATTCTGACAAGTGGCAACATTCCTAAAACCATTCTGACAAGTGACATCAGTCTAGAACCATTCTGATAAGTGACAGCAGTCCTGATAACCATTCTGACAAGGGACATCTGTCCTAAAACCATTCTGACAAATCACAGCAGTCCTACAGGGGCATTCAATTAATACTAATCACTAAATATATTTCAATGAGAGAGTATTACTAACCCAGTCGACTCAATGCAATTATATACAACCATATGTCAACTCTATAACAAAACTTAGAGGGAGTTGATTACTCCATTATTTCCCGAGTAACAGTGATTTTAGATGTCTACATTTTGGACTATCATATTTTGCATGGCTTCTTGTCCTAATTACTCTGAAATTGAGCAACGGACGTATGTCAAATTTCGCATTATCCTCGAAATCCCTCCAAAGTCTATTTATGAGGAGCTGGTAATGATATGTGGAGAAGATTCTCTATCATATTCAACTGTCAGAAGGTGGGTAAACCTCTTCAGGGAAGGCAGGGCCTCTGTCCAAGACGCCCCTCGTCCTGGAGCACCAAAACTGGCGACCAACAGTGACAAATTGAGTGAGGTAAAGGAATACGTCGACTCTTTCCCCCATTCTTCGGTTGAGGACGTAGCTAACAATGTTGCCATTTCAACGGGAAGTGCACACGCGATTCTGAAGTCGGAGTTGGAACTGAGGAAGGTCCAAGTGCGATGGGTACCACATTGCCTGACTTCTCCACAAAAGGCCGCTAGACTCCAAATGGCCAAGGAAAACCTCACAATCTATGAACGGTGTGACCCAAGACGGTTATTAGAGATAGTAACAGGGGATGAAACTTGGATACAATTCAAGCCACCGATCAGAAAACAAGATGGCAGGGTATGGCTGAAAAAAGGAAAGGTGCCCCCAGCTGTTTGTGTGTCCGACTTTCGTGCCCCGAAGGTCTTATACTGTATATTTTTCGATGGGCTAGGGCCTGTAGCCCAGATCACTGTTCCCAAAGGCCAAACACTTACTGGACAATTCTACGCTGATGTGGTGTTACGGTTGAGAAATCGTACCTTAAGCGTCGTCCAAAGACTGGAACACGTGGTCTCGAAATTTTTCATGATAATGCCAGACCACATAAAACTTTGGCTGTCAGGCAGAAAATTAAAGATATGGGTATGCACGAAGTCCTGCATCCACCTTACTCCCCTGATATAGCCCCATGTGACTTCTGGCTGTTCAGAAAACTCAAAGATCACCTCTCTGGACGCGAATTTGAAGATCGGCTCAGCCTTGGTCGGGCAATTTTCCAATACCTCGAAGTCATACCCAAGGATGAGTATAGGAAGACGTTTGAAAATTGGATTAAAAGGCTAAATTCTTTTGTAAAGTATAAAGGAGATAAAAATCATCCAATTTACACAATTATTTTTTGTTTTGGTGGGGTGTGATTAGTATTTATTGAATGCCCCTGTAAAAAACATTCTGACAAGTGACAGCAGTCCTAAAAACAATTCTGACAAGTGACAGCAGTCCTAATAAACATTCTGACAAGTGACTGCAGTCTTAAAAACTATTTTAACAATTGACAGCAGTCCTAAAAAACATTCTGACACGTGACAACTACGATAATTCTGACAAATGACAACCTCAAAATTATGACAATTGCATGCACCTCATTTGGTCAACCATCTTCGACCTATTCCATTTTTGAGATTTAGATGGCATACCTTATATACAGAGGGCTATGTCTGCTGCATATAAACTCACAAGAACTTGCGGATTTTGAACTTGGGATGCGGTAGAAGATGTTTGGACTACTATATGAGATGCCTAAAATCATTAACCACGCACTATGGGACTTAGTAATGTATTACCAGCATATGTAAATATGGTATTAAAGTCTACATATCCGTTGTTAATTTTTGATTAGTCCTCATCATATGGTTGCGCAATAAGTTATATTTGTTACAAATATTCTGAGTATTTTTTATTATGAAATTTTTTCTTAGACCTGATTTGATGCTTAAATTTAGATTTTTTCATGGAATGTTGCATGGAAACGTATTTTGGTAGGTTGGGGTCGTTTTTTGAAAACCGCTGGAACTAGACATTCAAATTTATTTGCATTTGATAGCAAATACGTAGATTAGTTATTTGTCAATTTATCATATTGGTCACATTTGGTGATTTGTTGAATATCTCGTAAACCATTGAATTTAGTCATATAAGTATATTATTGCTTAATAGTATGTATTCGCTATCAAATGGATTTAAATTTGAATGTTTAGCTCTTTGAGGTTTACAAGATATTACCCCAACTCACCAAAATACTTTTCCATAGCAACATTCCATGAAAAATTCCAATCACTGCTCAACCGTTCACAGCTCAATTCTATGCAGAAACTTTATAATGAAAACACAGAAGTGTTCTTAAATGGCCTCTGAAAATCATTAAATTTGTCACGAATATAACCTATTGTGCAATCATATTATGGCTAATGTGAATTTTAACAACGAATGTGGTATTTGACACCATATTTACTTTATGCTGGTCCAGAATGCATTCCTAAGCTCTATTATACGTGGTTAATGATTTAAGGCAGCTCATGAATTAGTCCAACCATCTTCTACCGCATCCCTAGTCCAAAATAAGCAAGTTTCTGTGAGGCCTTCTTAGTAGTAGGGTATTTTTTAAGATAAATTTCCTTTATTAAGCGACCGATTTGATTCATCATCTCCTCGATGAGGAATATCTTGTTTAGTACAAAAATTAATTTTCTAAAATTATTTTTAAAAATAATTTTCCAAATCTATATAAACTTTCCATTCGAATGTCATCTTTGTTCGGGAAATAAATTTGTTTGTGAAGCTTTACTTTCAAAGATATTAATGAAAAAAGATTAAATTTTCTTTAAATCAGGGGTGGAAACATTGGTGAGTGAGTGCCGCATTGAACATTTTAAGATTTTCAGCTTGCAGCATAATTTCAAAGAATCCTATCCAAAGAATCCTATCCTTAGTGTAGTAGAATTAAATTAAAAAGTACTATTTATAATTTTTTAGAATAATATGCTGATATGTTTGATAAATGCCGACTGAAATAGATTAACTATGATAATTTACAATCTGAACGATAATAATGTTCCATATTTTCACAAAAAGATGTCTAATTTTGGATGGATACTGGAATTGGAAATGCATAGCTTATACTCAAGATTCATAGCAGTTAGACGACACTACAAGGTGTAACAAAAGTGTTGTTACCCTAGATTATTCATCATTATGCTTGATTGATTTCGAACCAATAGTAATCAAATACAAAACTCTTTAGCCTGTCGTTTGTTATCACGCATCACTATATTTTGTGACATCACACCATTCGCGAAATGCACTTTTTCTTTTCCATTATCAAATTTTTGTTCACCTATTAATTAGAGCTAGTATAAGGTGACAATACTTTTGTTACATCCTGTATATTTCGATTTTGCACACTTAAATATTGTGTTAAGGAACCTGGATTATATTTTTATTCTAAAAATAAAAATAAAACATATACTTGAATAATTGCCAGGTTGTGGCGCTTTGACTAGTTTGCAACTGTTGAATTATTGTTTTAGTGGTATATTAACCTTGGTGTTGTAAGTGATTGAACAGGGTGAGAGATTCCACTATGACATTCAGATATGGAAACCGCATATCAAGGTTTCTGGAATAATACAAAAACAACCACAACTATAATATAAAAGTAAATAGAAACCACTTAAAAATGGTGACTTTTATAAGAAAAACTAGATCTCCTAGAAAGAATCTGAAAGCAGATTTGAATTTAACATTAAAACGATTTTTAAATATTCACCTAATACCTAATGAGTAAATAAAGTTAAATTGTAAGATTTTGAAGATTTGTGACAACAAGCGCGCTTCGCTTGCTTGTGGACACTTTGTGTCCGCCGGATGCTCCCTTCGGTAGCCTGGGGTTACATTGGTTAAATATAAGGGAAATAACATCTCTAAATACGTCTGTCCAACTGTTATAATCTATATCGCACGAAAAATCACCAAATTTATTAATTTTTAAAATTTTGATGAGTAATGATGACGTCATAACAAAGTGATGAGTCATCATTTTTTGATGATAGTTACATCGTATGTGGGGTATGTTAGTTAGTATCAAGGTTGAAACCGCTTCAACCAAATACCAATTTAACCGAATAATGGGTAGACCAAATAATTTGGTTAACCGAATAATGGTCAAACCGAATAATTTGGTCAACCGAATATTTGGTCAACCAAATAATTTGGTTAACCGAATAATTCGGTCAACCGGATATTTGGTCAACCAAATAATTTGGTCAACCGAATAATTTGGTCAACCAAATAATACTTGATTATATTTTTGCATAAATGTTTATATAAATATTTATATAAAAGTATTTTCAAGTATAAGTAAGCCTATTATATTTATTTGTGTTCGGACCACTTCATGTTAGAACATATGATTATTGTGTTGGGAAAGCATGCAAATTATTTGTTTGGCTAAATATTCAGTTAACCAAATTATTTGGTTGACCAAATTATTTGGTTGACCAAATTATTCGGTTGACCAAATTATTTGGTTCTCAACCGAATACCAAATAATGATATTTGGTTACAAACCAAATATCAATTATTTGCAAATAATATTTGGTTAAACCGAATAATCAACTATTCGGTTTCAACCCTGGTTAGTATACAGATTCTGTTAAAATTTCAGCCTTCTATCTCCTATAATAAAGTTATGCTCGAATAATTGTATTGCTTAACTTTTAAAAATGTGACAATGACGTCATAATTCCATGATGAGTCGACATTTTGCTCTGAGCTCAGAACTTAGTGGAGCCATAGCCAAAAGACTTCTACATGCCAAAAATCAGCTTTCTCTGTCTGACAGTTTCTTCAATCAATTCGTTACATATATATACAGTACCCAGACAAAAGTATTTGCACACTTCATTATCTCACGTTGATTTAATACTAAAATGGGTCTATTTATGAAGATTAAAACTCCGAAACGGTAAGTGATACAACTAATCGGGTTTCTGATTCGAAATCTTCGCATTCGAATTAATTATTGTAGGATATTTCTAATCAATTATTAATTCCCAATGTTTTCAAATTATCAATCACTGCCACCTTGTGCCACATATGTCCTTTTTATCACTATACATTAAGGTGATGTACTACCTCTTGTGTCACAGGTTGATAATTTTCTCATTGGGTTGAGCAATTTATTAGAAATCTTCAAATATTACTAATTCGAATTTAAAGATTTCGAATCTTAAATCAGACTCTTCATAGCTCTTAGAGTTTGAATACTTTTCCCTTCCTGAAAGATCCAATTTAGCACTATTTGTATGGGGAATAATATAGTGTACAAATACTTTTGTCTGGTTACTGTATATATATATATTAATTATATTAAATCACAATCTAACCCATTAAATTTCCGCTTAGTGACAATTTCATGGGGCTTTAATTGTTTGTAAAGATCTATAGCGTTTAATTTTCTAAAATAACATTACTTATATCTAGGCCATTAATCGATCATACAAAAGAAGATCCCGATCTCGATCTGTTTTCCGATCGTTTATCTTACTTGACACATAATTTTTATCTGAACTAACTCTCGAAATACTAATCATGCTTTGTTATCAGAGTACGTAATATACTTTTAGTGCTAGAAGAAGCTCAAATTGCTAACAGCTTATAAAAATAGAATGATATAATAATGGAGAGAATATAATACAAATTTCCCAAATTGATCTCAAAAATACAAGTACTTGGGCTAAAAAAGATCGTGATCTTCAATCCGATCATTCAGGAAAAAAATCTCAGATCCTCATTCGATCGTTAAAATAGGATCGCATTCATAATCCAATGATCCCATGATCCTAATGCCCAACATACTTGTAGTATATCTATAAATGTCTTTCATAGTTAGATATTTCAACTTATATCGCTAATATTTTTTTTACAGGCCAAATTGGACTTTTGTTAAACTCTAGTAATAAAGATTGGTGGAAAGTTGAATTATATAAGAAAAAATTCATTGGATTTGTTCCTGCTAATTACCTTGAATATACCCAAGCACCTCCTGATGCTCTTATTAATTCGTTACAACTGAATGATCCCACATCGAAGCAACGTGAATTGGAAGTTATGTATGATAATGTACTATTGTTGGCTCAAGAGCGAAATACTTTGTTGAAGGAGTATCAATATCGCTTTTCATTGATTAGAGAAATAAATGAACTTTTATTATGGATACATGGGGCGCATGCTATGAGCACGACGATGACTGATATTCCAATAGACCTGGAAAGTGCTGAAAGATTAAAATATCGATTTGAAGAACTTTTAAATCAGGTAAATTGGGATTATTATAAAAATTGAAGTAATCTTATTTTTTAGATAATCTATATTTATATTCAATATGATATGAAATCCTCACTTTAATCAAGTATAAATGGTGCTCAATCAGTCTTTTAGAATTATGGAAAATACCTATCGAGAGTATTTTCAATATTTTTAAACCCTTACTATGTCTGAGCATAAATATTCTCTTGATTAGAATATTCTGTTTTTTTGGTCATCATGCTCATGTGCATGATGACTTAAAAATTAGAATCTTATAGTTTTGTTCGTTGTACGTATCTTGAAATTATAATGCAAGGTATTTTTATTTCATTTATACCCATGTCCATATTGTTTCCCTTACTTTCCGTCAGTCCATCATTTTATTCCAAGACTCCCTATATATATTATCATAGCCTACTGTATATAAGGCCTCACAGTAACTTGCGGATTTGGGACTAGGGATGCGGAGGAAGACCGTTGAACTAATACATGAGCTGCCTTAAATCATTTACAAAGCACAATAGAGCTTAGGAATGTATTATCAGCATATATGAATATGGTGTTAAAGTACCCATATCCGTTGTCAAAATTTTGATTAGTCACCATATGGTTGCGCAATAGGCTATATTTGTGACAAATTTGGTGATTTTTAGAGGCCGTTTAGGGGCACTTCTAAGTGTTTTATTGTAAAATTTTTCGCATAGTACTGAGATGTGAATGGGTTAATACGAAAAATTTGTAATTTTTTTATGGAATGTTGGTACATTCCAGTGTTGCTATGGAAACGTGTTTTGGCCAGTTGGCGTTATATCTTGAAAACTGCAATGGCTACACATTCAAATCTAATCCCATTTGATAGCGAATATATTACTTCCTATTAAGTGATAATATAATTTCGACCTCTAAATTCAATAGTTTATGAGATATTCGACAAATTATCAAATGTGACCAATATGGTACATTGTCGAATATCTCATAAACTATTGAAAATTTTACAATAAAACAGTTAGAAGTGCCCCTAAACGGCCTCTAAAAATCACCAAATTTATCACAAATATAACCTATTGCGCAACCATATGACGACTAATCATAAATTTTGACAACGGATATGGGTACTTTAACACCATATTTATATATGCTGATAATACATTCCTAAGCTCTATTGTGCTTTGTAAATGATTTAAGGCAGCTCATGTATTAGTTCAACGGTCTTCCTCCGCATCCCTAGTCCCAAATCCGCAAGTTACTGTGAGGCCTTATATACAGTAGGCTATGATATTATATAATATTTTAAAACGGGAAGATTTTTTTGTTTTTTGAATTGATTGAAGAATTGGTAATTTTTCGAGAGTTAGTTGTAGAATGACAAATCTTCGATTATTTCCAAGATCTAAGCGTTAATTTTCACACTTCTACAAAGAAATGGAAAACAAATTTTCACACCTTTTCTATTCAATATATACACGGCGTGGGAAAAAGTATTCGTATACCCAAATATTTCCCGTCCATATTGTTATAATACTAATCCATTTCTGAAGTCAATAGGATTTAATCAGTTACAGACACGGTAAATCTGGTTTTAACTTCACATTCAAATTACTTTATAAGGTTTCAACTTAATAACTTTCCTTCAAGATTGACATTTTGGAATTTGCTGCCATATGGCACATATCACAAGTTTTCACTATTGTATATTATGATATTAGTGGTGTGAGGTGGTACAGTTTGAAAATGTTTAACTTGGATAGTAATTTTGATTATTTAACAACATTTCTAAGCTCCCATCCTTTGTAACAGCATATTTCTCAGCGAGTTTTTCTGTGATCTTGATGCTCTTGACGGGTCTCGACTTTTAATGGAGCATTCACCTCAGTTAAAGTTTTTATATTTGATACCCCTTCCGGTGCTTTAGGTTTCTATAAATGTAGCTTAAGAAATTTCAACAGATCCTATTTCCAAAGTAAGACTTTTCTTAATACTTTCAAAATAGACCAATTTTACCAAATGTTAACGTACTATATTTCAGAGCTAAAAATTATATTAATGTAAATTTATTATAGTGTGTGGCGATAATTTTTAAAAATATCCTAGAAACTAACTTGCAAAGATTGATATAGTTTTTTAAGTGATCAACATTCCGAATATTGTATTTTCGTCACTATCAGATAAGTTATTTGTCTATTTTGCTTACTCATATTCATAAATTCAATTAATCTCAAAAATACTATAAACTTACTTTATACTTTATTTTTGGTTTCATGGATGAAGATAGATCTCAAAATACAATGTATATGTATTCATGATTTCATATTCAAATTAAATATGAATTTGGACAGTTCAAAGAAATTTATTATCTTTTAATATGTATTTAATATTGTGAACTTATGGTGATCAATGTAAATATTTGAGTGTGGATCTAAAGATTCAAGCTTTGAAGAATGTTTTTGTGCTCCCCAATGTATACAGTAAAGTGACACAATTATTTAGACTACTGTAAGCTTCTTATTGACCCAAATGCCGAATTTGAATGCATGTGTTATTCAATGATTATAGCGTTTCTTGAAAATTCCTGCTATGTTATACAAATTTAATTATCGCTTATGTAATTAATCTCAATCATTGATTCAAAATTTACATTTTTTGACAGTGAGCGGCCTTTTTTACGCATTTCCCATTTTATATGTCTTAGTATATTTTGTTGCTTGGTATCAACCTAATGTCACAATCTGAAAAGCGTATACGCATAAAAGTACTATGGGAAACAGGTGTACATACTATCAATGACATTCAAAAGATACTAGGCGTCTCCCGTGCCACTATCTTCAATGTAATCAAAAGATTGAAGAATGGTAAGAACCTAGCACACAGCAGAGGTGCAGGTAGACCGACAGTAAAATATAATGTGATCAAGGCTAGCTTAGTTCAACAAATTCGACGATCAAGATGAACAACCACTCTCAATGAAATGAAGTCTAAACTTCTCGATCGTACAGGTATTGACCTATCCAAACGGACAATCCAGAGAACCCTTAAAAAGTTGCTGTACCAGAAGATTTTCGCCAAAAACATCGATTAAAACGACTTGATTTTGCTAAAAAGAACATGAACAAACAGTGGAACAAGGTTATTTTCTGTGATAAAGCCTCTTTTTGGTCGAAAAGCAGCAGAGTAAAGATAAAATTTGTGAATTTGAATTTTGAGTTCAGTTTTTTTTCAACCTTTTTTGCTTACCGCCCACTTAAGCCGTTAAAAATTTTCCAGCGGACTCTTCTCGCTGTACTAATAAACATATTATAGTGAAGACCACACATTTAACGAGCACTATCTTAGCAGCCGATTCGCATGTCACACTTAAAGGTCACTCACATGACATACCGTATTTCCCTGAATAAGCGCCGGGTCTAAAGGGTGAACGAAATATATAAGCGCCCGGGCGCTTATTCGAAGCAATACGGTATTCAAATTTTCAAATTTCCCAAAGATGACTTAGCAGTGAGACAATAAATTTTTGTCACAGGTTTTACTTTATAACTCAAAAAATATTGGGAATTTTCATTTTCTATCAGCGTGTAGAATAATTTGTCACTCTATTGATATCAAAATATTTCTTAAATACTAAAAATTATCCCTCTACACTTTCTCAATTTTCTGTAATGGTTTGCTAGCGACTATTTTAGTTAATAGCTGAATGCATTTATCTATAGTAGCAGCGTTGACTAAAATATCTCTGTTTGATGATCGATATAACTGATTATATCCATTGTTTGCCTGCTTACTTAATTAATTAATTAGGAAAACAAGTTCTATAATTCACTTTGCGGGGAGGCAAAAAGCCCCCGATTGATTTGTACATGAAAATGAGCGAATAAAACACAAGCAAGGTGCAAGAAAAGTATCGAAAAATTCATTTTCGAATTTACACTTCTAAAGGGAACACTGCTAGACTTTCTAAATCCTATTGATACACAACCGCCTCCTGATAATGCAAACTTCAGGGGACCGTCTCAATTTATATGCCTTCTCCTGAATTCGAGCTAACCTTTTTTATCTGTAATTTCCTATACTGGAGATTTCAAGGTGCGCCGAGGTATTTAAAAGAAGAGACTTACCAACGGTCATATAACGCGATGTATTAAAGTAGATTGGAGTAATTTTGCTCCTACGATTTCACAATTATTCTAGTTTGCATTTTCACTGATAATCATATTCTTTCGAATGCAACATACAAAAGTTGTTATGATAATTAAGAAGTGTAGAACTATTATTTGACGAACTCCAGTAATTTAATATAATAATACTTATTAAAAACAGTACAAAATATATCACATATGCTGATAAATATTCTATCAACATGAAAATCATTTTAATGCGGGAATACAGCAAATGTCAAATTAATTAAATCAAATAAGAATAATGTGATTTCTCAATTCCGTCAAGCTTGGTTTGTAAGGGAAAAAGCGAATTAGATTCTTGATGTGTTACATACCAGCAAGCAAAATGTTCAATCCCTTTAAATAATTTGTTCTCTCAGCATCAAATCATCTTCACTCTTCTAGACACTAAAGATTACCACACACACAAATTCTCGCTTCAATGACTTGTTTACTGGACTGAATCAGAATATAACGTTATCATCCTCCAGCTATATTTTACTCTAATTTTAGTTCAACTTAAGGAAAGGGCAAAGGTAGGAGAGTAAAATAATAAAAAAAGAAATAATATAACAAACATGTTAAATTAATTTCAATTTACAAAAGTATTAAAGTATTCCTAAGTCATACACATATAAATTTACCTCAGTTTAACTGACCGTTTGGTTTACTTTATTGATGGTCTATAAATTTGTATTAGCTAGCTACTCTGGCGTTTTATAGACGATCTATAAATACGGATTTTCTCAATTATTGTTATTTTACTCTAGGGTTTTTATAAATTTAAAACTACTAAATAGAAAAGGAAAAGAAATATATTCAAAATATTTTTAACAAATATTATTGGTAAAATTCAAATACTAAGTATTTATTGAGACATATTTGAAGTATATGTGGATTGAATAACGAAATGTAGCTGTATAGATAGATGCCTTTATTTAATTATTGAATACAATTATGAACATACCTCAAATACTAACTAGTTGGGTGAAATATTTATCACTAAAATTTTTTCAATACTCTATTTTATTAATGAAAATTATACATATTCACAAAGAAATTAACGCTTTTTAACTGACAATATGGGCTCTTAGTGAGAGCCTAAATTCAGAATATATATTCCTTTAGAAGTCGGATTTTTAAAAAGCGTATCTAAATCCAATCTTTTCCCTGAAAATCCAGCCCAACGAGTTCCATATGGTCCCAAAAACACCAAATATCTGTTTTTAACAATAAAGCTGTGGCAAAGACTTCCAAATCTGCCAGCCCATTTCCCGATTTATTCATTCCTGTTTTATTTACCCAATCCTGCACATTTCTATATATACTTTGCTAGCTCTTGGATGAAAAGCAAATTTAAATGCTGACAAACGACTGACAATATTCGGATATAAATTTCTGATGAAATCACCGGGTCTCAAATTTGTCTTGGAATGTAAAATATCTAATTTGGCTATCCTCATATTATATTTAGATTCGATATTACGATTACCTAAAATTATTCCACTCCACAAAAGCAAAAAATAGGTGGATAATATGTCAGTTTAATTATCTCTGGATTATAGCATGGATTAGATTCAGAGGAATTACTAAAATGGTCTACATCATTAAGTTCCTCTTGAGAACATTCCAAAATTCGAACAAATGTTTCCCGAATGGAGATTTCTGCCTATAAGTGGAATTTGCTTTGCTGTTCGAAATTGGGATATCATCCACGCACTAAGGCTCAGAAAAATCTGATATTTCAGGATTATTGTTAAAAATAAATGATTCTAATTTTGAAATATGAAAATTTGTCTTGTATTTCTAACTTTACTGCAAAATACAAAACGTAATGAATCAAAAACATTGTTTATTTTCAACAAATCCGTAGACTTAACTATAAATCCAATATAATGGAGAATTAACTTTCGAACATTCTTGTTAATTTTGAATTTTTTATTTAGATTAAAACTAATTCCATGAACAAGATGTGCTGAACATAAATAAAGAACAACCTTAAGATCAATTTCCCGTCCCTCTGGGTGTTTTACCGCATTCCAACATTTGTCTAAATAGGTGTCTAAATCCGACTTAGGAAAAGCATTGCACACACTGTGTATTAGTGCCCAACTAAAATTGATTTCAATCTGATCTATATTAAGCTCACCTCCTACACTTTCTTTGCATCTAGACTAACATATTTATAAAATAACATATTTCTTGCATAAGGGGATATGCAAGAAATATGTTATTTCTGCTGCAGAATGGCTGGCACTAATCATTTCAGAAAGTGGAATCGGACTAGTACTAAATTCAGGATGGCGAACGGTTAAAGCGTAATAAAAAAACTTTTTCAGGGATATGTATATCTTCCGTACAATTGAACAGTAGCATCTAAGTGTAGTACTACACTTGTATTTTAAAATAATTTTAATACATTAATTTGCTCCTCTGTATACATGTGTATAATAAAAGGATCATGAGAGAGTGATTGAAAGTAGCCTCTTATTTGATTTCCTATAATAATATAACGATAATACTCTTGCAACCCAGATAACTCCAATTTTCATTGGAATACCTCTGTAAACAAGACAAGTCAAATTTCGCTTTACGTAATGTTGCAGAACTTTTGATCTTATTAAAATTACCATAGTTCAATTCATTGTTTGGGCTGTCAGATGCAAGGAATTGATTATAAAAATAAATAGAAATGAAGATTTTCTGTAAGCTCAGTAGCAACGTGCAACCTTCGACTATTTGACAAATGTCTTGAATGAACAGTTCTTTCATCTGTATGCTCTGCAGACAATGTTCCAGAAACTTTGTACTCGACTTCAGCAGTAGCTTTAGCATTGGATAAAATTGGGTAATTCTTTATCTTATATATTAAAACGCTAGGATTTTTTGTTTGTTTGTTTGTTTGTTTGTCCGAATTGATTGAAGAATTGGCAAGTCGTAGAGATACAAAAATTGGCATGTATAGGTGTCAAATGATGAATCTAGGATTAAGTTCGAAAATCTAAGCGAAATTTTCACACCTCTGCAAAAAAAATGGAAAACAATTTTTCGCACCTTTTCTATACAATACTATGATGTACGGCTTCACTCTCGCTATAGAAATCATTATACGACAATATTGTAGGCTTTCATTGTTATTAATACTTCAAAACAATAACTTATTTAAATGTCTCAATTATATATTATAGTGTATGGCAGTAAAAAAAGTTATTTGTATATTTTCACACCTTTATATACATATTTTCACACGATTTGACGAATTTTGAAAATTATACTAGAGACTAGCTTCCAACGGTTGATATGGGGTTTTTAGGGGTGTAGATTTCGAATATTATATTTTCAGATCGATATGATAAATTATTTGTTTACTTTTATATACAACAAGCGCGCTTCGCTTGCTTGCGCTGCGCAGCTGGCGGACACTTCGTGTCCGCCAGAGGCTCCCTTCGGTCTCCTGGAGGTGACATTGGTTAATTATAAGGGAGATAACATCTCTAAATATGTCCATCTTAGTGTTAAAACCGATTTCACTCGAAAAATCACCAAATTTGTCAATTTTAAAATTTTTGATGCGTAATGATGACGTCATAACAAAGTGATGAGTCATCATTTTTGGATGAAGGTCGCATCATATGTGAGGTATGTTAGTATACAGAATCTATTAAAATTTCAGCCTTCTATCTCCTATAATGGCTGAGTTATGCCCGAATAACTGTGTTGCTTAACTTTTAAAAATGTGACAATGACGTCATAATTCCATGATGAGTCGACATTTTGCTCTGAACTCAGAACTTACTGGAGCCATAGCCAAAAGACTCCCACATGCCAAAAATCTGCCTTCTACGCTGGCAGTTTCTTCAATCAATTCGTTACAGATATATATATATATATACAATAATCGAGTTTTAATAGTAAGGATATATACATAAAGTAAACAAATTACAAAAATAGGCTAGAAACTAGCTTCCAACGGTTGACATGGGGTTTTTAGAGATGTAGAATTCGAATATCATATTTTCAGATCGATATGATAAATTATTTGTTTACTTTTGTTTAATAATATATACATAAAGCAGGGTTGAAACCAAATAGTTGATTATTCAGTTTAACCAAATATTATTTGCAAATAATTGATATTTGGTTTGTAACCAAATATCATTATTTGGTATTCGGTTGGGAACCAAATAATTTGGTCAACCGAATATTTGGTCAACCGAATAATTTGGTCAAACAAATAATTTGCATGCTTTCCCAATACAATCACACGTTCTTACATGAGGTGGTCCGAACACAAATAAATCTAATAGGCCTACTTATACTTGATGATATTTTTTATAAATAGTTATATAATAGATAAAATTTGTGCAAAAATATAATCAAGTATTATTTGGTTAACCAAATTATTCGGTTGACCAAATATTCGGTTTGACCATTATTCGGTTAACCAAATTATTCGGTTTGACCATTATTCGGTTAACCAAATTATTTGGTCTGACCATTATTCGGTTAAAATGGTATTTGGTTGAAGCGGTTTCAACCTTGACATAAAGTATTCAAATTACAAAATAGCCTAGAGAATAGCTTCCAACGGTTGACGTGGGGTTTTAGCGGTGTAGATTTCGAATATCATATTTTCAGATCGATATTTTGTTTACGTACAATAGATACATAAAGTAACCAAATTACAAAAATAGGCTAGAGAATAACTTCCAACGGTAGACATGGGGTTTTTAGTGGTGTAGATTTCGAATATCATATTTTCAGATCTATATGCTAAATTATTTGTTTACTTTTGTTTACAATAGATACATAAAGCAAACAAATCTAAAAAATATGCTAGAAACTTGCTTTCAACAGTTGACATGGGGTTTTCAGGGGTGTAGATTTCGAATATCATATTTTCAGATCCATATGAAAAATTATTCGCTGACCTTTGTTTACAATTTATATACTATAAAGGAAAACATTCCAAAAATAGTTTAGATTGGGTAACTCCAGGCGCCCGAAGGGCGACTCTGCGGACACATAGTGTCCGCAAGCAAGCGAAGCGCGCTTGTTATAAAACAAAATATCAGACAATTATGAAACTTACATACAGCCTTAGCTCTGAAAAAATTACTACACTTTCTACTACACAGTTTCTTAATCTTTCTGTATTTACACATAAAACACAAACGAATGCATCCTCCAATTTGGAACTAAACAAATGAGTCCAATCATTCCTAAAGCTAATTTTATCTTCATCCAACATAGTGATTTGACTCCATTATTTGAAACTAATGTAAACGTCCCTTTGGTATCATGCACAGATGTTCTAAGTTCAACTACTTCCTCATGTGGTATTGGAACTATACAACTGCTATCATCATTACTTACCAAATCATCTGATGCTAAATCGTTTTGGTATTCCTCAGAAATAAGTAATTTAGATTCCCAAACGGAATTATTGAGGATATTTTTCGACATTTCACTTTCTTTACTAAGGTAACTTTCATAACATTCATATAATAATTCGGCATCTTCGCATAATGTTTTGATAAATAATTGAAAATCTTATATATTTAAACTCTAGGATTTTTTGTTTTGTTTGTTTGTTTGTTTGTCTGAATTGATTGAAGAATTGGCAAGTCGTAGAGATACCAAAATTGGCCTGTAGGTGTCAAATGATGAATCTAGGATTAATTTCGAAGATCTAAGCGAAATCTTCACACCTCGCCGAGATAGGTGACAAAATGTGCTGACAAATCAAATTCGATTATTTTATAATGCAAATACATTGGAATAAAATGGTAGTGACTTATGCATACTATCAAAAGAACTATTTGTGATTGAAATTCATTGGTTTATGTGAGAACCAATCAATTATCAGACTTTTATAATGCCATTCACACGATTCTATTTAATATAAATGATTGAATACTGCTATTTTGAGTCTATAATTTGATTGTTAACAATAATTAAAGTGTGTTATATGCTACGATCAATCAATTCGATCATAAAATAACTTTTAACGACATGGACTGGAATTGATTATTTAAGTATAATAATATTTAGCAATGTGAACTTTGTGTATTCAAATTGAGCTTGCATTCAGGATTAGTTTAATTAATACGAAGTAAATTCCATTTATCACGTAACAAAATTTCTGCTACAGTTCTGATTTCATTAATGTAACCGTAGACAAATGACAATCCAGCGTACTTAGTATAAAACAAGAAAGCAACGTATTGTTTCTCTAATATCCGCAAGCGCCCACTGGGTAAATCTGCGGACACGCAGTGTCCGCAAGGTGCGCAGCGCAAGCAAGCGAAGCGCGCTTGTAGTAATTAAGTTGCAACGGACTAAATACTAGATATGTGACTCCAAACAGTCCAGTTAAAACCTTAGACTCAACACTTTCTAAAATGATCCATCCCTCAAACAAAGAACTATTATTTTTAATGAACTTAAAATCTCTTAAATCTGTAAGCATAAAATCGACAAAAGAGTTGCACTCTTTTAAGATTTCCCAGTTAACTAAAATAAATCCATCTTTTGTTTGGGCAGGATTAGCATGGAAACATTTTAGAGCATCGAGCCGCACAACACAATCACAATTGCTATAATGCCAGAAGTAATCATCATGAATATCAGATTCAGACGGCGTACCTCTGGATAGAAGTTCCCCATGCAAGTCTAAGTCTTCACAACCTGAAACTATTGCACTTAGAAAGTTTTCAGACAATTCCCTCTTAATGCATTGATACTACAACTAATTTCATTAGGGGTCCTACTACCAATTCTACTAATCAAACTATTACTACTATTACAATTCGTAAGGTAACCTACAGTATCTAAATCTATCAAATTTTTTCCTTACTTTTCAATCCTGAGACATCAACTGTTGGCTCCACTTGATGCATCTCTTCTGTCAACTCTGTCCATTTCGTTGTTTCTATCTGCTCTAGCTGTTCTTGCTGCTCCGTCTGTTCAAATTGTCCCGTCTTATCTTGCTGCTCTGTCTGTTCCAACTGATTCGTCCTTTCTGTTCGTTCCTGTTCCGTCTTATCTCTATGTTGTGTACCATGCTGCTGATTTTTTCGCTCCATCCGCTCCCTTAGGATATGCTGAATGTTTCTCTATTTAGTCTCCACCTGCAATTCAGGGAGCTTCGCTTGTTATCGCGGTTTTTGCCGAGACCATAAGAGCCAGTTTCCCTCATAATGATTTCGGACATTTTGACCTTTCCGAATCAAGTTTAGCCTTCTAAGTATCGAAGTCATTGTGTCCTAATGACTTCAACGCTTCGATAAAAATGACTTTGCCGTCTCCTGTCATACCTAAAATCAGTACGTAATAAAGATTCCAATAATAATTACAAAGATCTATTCGTAAATCAATTAATTATTTATTGTGTAATAGAAAACTACTTACTTGCGATAAGAACTTCTGGATAGATTAAAGATACTGGCGTTTGAGAGTAAAATATAATGAAATGTAAAAAGTTGTGAAATGCTTTGGAAAAAAATGAAATATAAGTATTATAACTAAATACAACATAAATACCTTTAATCATTTTCCAGAAACAAGACAAAAAATAAACACATCAACTATCCTCATCCAAACAGACATGTTCAACGCTGCTACTATGGATAATTGCATTCAGCTATTGACTAAAATAGTCACTAGCGAATCACTCCTGGAAAATTGAGAAAATGTAAAGAGGGATAATTTTTTTAATTTTTAGTATTTAAGAAATATCTTGATATCAATAGAGTGGCAAAAAATTGATGTCCCACTGCGAAGTCAACCTGGGGGAAATTCGAAAATTTGAACATGTCATGTGAGTGACATAGGCTCCTCTACACACTGGTATAATATTTTTACTCTAGTGCTTATACTTTTCGAGATATTCAAGTTTGACATGCGAATCGGCTGCTAAAATAACGTTCGCCACATTTATTACTTTCGCTTCAAATCAGACACATATGAAGTTGACAATTAGATGGTGCAAGCATAAAGCCATAGCGCAAATAATTGACGGAATATTGTCGTCATTTCCTTTTATCAGAAGTAGTCATTTTGTTCTTTAAATATGATGTCTAAGTCTTCACAACCTGAAACTATTACACTTAGAAAGTTTGAAAGTTTGTGATACTAATTAAATTAGAGGTATATATTCAGAAATTTCTAATATTAATAGATTCCTCCAATTCTATATATACTAATTCGATTGGTATCAACGTCGTGTAAAGTTGTTTTTTATGATACTAATGATAGATATATAGTAATATGAGTCTTGTTTGAATTACATTGTGTAAGCATTTATTCTTTATAATTTGTTATTAGCATTTCACAGGATTCTGAATTCAAACAACTGCTTTATCAATTAACTGGTTTGACAATCGAAAACTGGACGGTGATTTTTGATAATATTATATTATATATAATATCCCTCTCTTGATCAAAGTAATTCCTCAATCCAAAATAGACAGTAATTATGATTGTTGGAGTTATATCTTGAAAACCACGATTGCTAGACATTCAAATGTAAATCCATTTGGTAGCGAACAGACTACTTACTATTAAGCGATAATACAATTTCGACGTCTAAATTCAATGGTTTACGAGATATTCGATAAATTACCAAATGCGACCAATATGATAAATTGTCTAATAACTCGTAAACCATAATTTAGACAAATAAATTATATTATCACTTAATAGGAAATACTCGATTGGTTATCAAATGGAATTAAATTTGAATGTCTAGCTCAGTGTTTCTCAACCTTTTTCTTCTCGCGGCACCCTTTCTAAACTTGTACCTTTCAGCGGCACCCCTTAATTTGACTTAGTGGCAGGCCAATGAACAAATGATAGTAAAAGTGGAGATTGATTTGAATTATTACGACTTTATTATAAAATAACTAATTAATAAACTAGGAAATTATTGTGAAAATTGTGTAATAAATTATTCCAGAGGATTGTCAGAGGACAATCATCAAATTCAACATTGACAATGGTATCAATAGAAAATAAAATAAAGCAGTATGTAAGTGTGGTAAGGCCTGCGGCACCCCTAGAGGAAGCAAATGGCACCCCGGTTGAGAACCACTGGTCTAGCTCTTGCGGTTTTCAAGATATGATCCCAACTGACGCACCTTTCCATAGTAACACTGGAATGTAGCAACATTCCATTAAAAATTTTATGATAAAAACACTTAGAAGTGCCTGAAAATCATCAAATTTTTAACAAATATAAACTATTGCGCAACCATATGGTGACTAATTTGAATTTTAACAACGGATATGGGTACTTTGATACCATATTTATAAATGCTGATAATTCCTAAGCTCTATTGTGCTTTGTTAATTATTTAAAGCAGCTCATGTATTACTTCAACCATCTTCTACCGCATCCCTAGTCCCAAATCCGCAAGTTACTGTGAGGCCTTATAAATCCCCGAGATTGAGTACTCAATCTCGGGGATTTATAAGGGTGTACAGTGACATTCTACCACTGTTTTCGAAAAATATTTTAGTAACCCCCCCGTAAGTGTCTGAATAAATCATCAACAAAAGCTTAGCGCAGTGTAAATACGACTTCTTTAGCGCCAAGTTTTCATAGAAATTTTTGCTACGGGAAGCTTCTGTCCACTCTGCAATAAATTAACCTGTGATAAATCTTCTTGATGGATTTTAATTTAGAAATTGGGGAGAAGAAATACATCGATTTAAGACGTATTTTACTTTCAGATGCAAATGTCCTGCCACAATCGATTAGCTGATCTCAATCGAGTGGAAAGATGTCATCCGTCAAGCAAATTTGAGATCGATGTGTATCTCAAATTTGCTTGACGGATGATCTTTTCAGTCGATCGAGATCATCTAGTAGGCATTGCTGTATCTTACAGCAAGCTTCTGGCACACAGTAAGCAGAATATTAACTGCTTCTGCCAATGAAATTGTCAGCATTCTGAAGATACGAATTTCAGATGGACTTTACTGTTCTAGCTATCACCGAGTTTATCAGCATGCCACTCAGCCCGATATTTCAACGAAAAGTTTTGTTTTATTTGGGTTTAAGGTGATTTCCATATCTTATCTCGAGAACAAACTGATTTGGAAAAACCTAATTCCCAATTCTCCCATCTCAATTAGACCCGTTGCGATACTAGCTCTACAGAAAAACGAAGACAACATTCGAAGATCTCATGGATACATATAGTCAATACGGAGTCTACACATCTTACAGAAAATGGATTAGAAATAACTAACGGTTTTTGTGGTTGAAATTCAGCGTTCACAATTGAATGGAAAAATGGCTAAAATTCTTAGTAGTGCTGGAA
Organism: Aphrocallistes beatrix; assembly: GCA_963281255.1. Taxonomy (NCBI): domain Eukaryota; kingdom Metazoa; phylum Porifera; class Hexactinellida; order Sceptrulophora; family Aphrocallistidae; genus Aphrocallistes; species Aphrocallistes beatrix. The sequence continues at coordinate 1,122,842 of OY725505.1, forward strand.
CCGCATGTATCCAGTTCTGAACAGCAGCATTCAAACAAATCCATGATCCGGAAATGGTTGGAGACGGGTTCTCAATTAATTGATCAATCACAGATGCAAAAGTATTATTTGAAGAGGTTAACGAAACAGGAATTTTGACACTGATTCCATCCATGTTCAAGCCCCCACATAATTGAAATTCACACATGCCTAGTAGCAATCCTACAGGTCTATAATAGCAGCAAAAGAGCTAATACTGAAGAACTAGCAAATGTTTACAGTAATATCTACCTATCAATGCTTCGTGGATTCCCTTGGGATAATATTTGCCCTACATTACACAAGTTGTTAGCACATGCACCGGGAATCATCTCAACGTTTAACAAAGGGCAAGGACTAGTAGAGCACTTATCTGAAAAAGGATTCGAGGCTTCTGACAAATTTATTCGGAGATATAGAGATCGTCTTGCTCGTTTCAATGGAAGAAAATTTAAAGGCTATATTTGTGCGAATGATTTCTCACAGTGATCCCATACTGTTAACTAATCGCAAAAGTTTGCAAGCCTGCTTCTAGCCAAGAGCTTAAAAGTACCCAAGATATTTTAGTGAACGCCCTTATTCGTGGTAATGATGATGATGATGATGATAGGAATGATGATTGGGTAACTTTTTCATTATTACTTCGATTTATATTTATTACTCTTCTATATGTTATTTCTAGCTAGCAAATGTTTTATCCTCGAATGTTAGTTTTAAATGATAAATCTATTTATTTAGCAACATATATATCGAACCACACATAACTAATTACACTTACAATTAAAATACTCAACTCTAAACTAACAAACGAATACTATTTACAATCCTATTATTCTACCCCAATCCAATAACGAATGGTTTTCAATTGATCCTTCACCAGGCATATGGTTCTGCGATCCTCCTTCCTATATTCGTTCATCATAAGTATGGTACCACGATCCTCCTCCCTCTGTTCCTTCATCATGCATATTGTATCACGATCATCCTGCCTCCGATATCCTAATGTACTTAGCATTATTCCAGATTCGAATAATATGCATTCAAATGACTCACAGTTGAATTTTCTAACTAATCAGTCATTCCTACCTTTTTGTAATTATCAATCAGTGCCACCCTATAACACATACGCCCATTTTAACCACAAGACATTATGGCAATGAATTACCCACAAAACGATTACTAATAAACTATTACTAATTCAATTGTGTAGATTTCGAATATGAATTAAGATTTTTAGTATCTCTTTGAATTTTAATGTATTGCCCTTCATGAAAAAATCAAATATAGTATTATTTATATAGGAAAGAATCAAGTGTTCAAATACTTTTGTCCCGTTGGTGTAGTTCTATTTATTTGTTCTCGCTCTCACGCTCTGCTTTTATATTTGATAGCATTTTTTGATTTGCATGCATATAATCTTTTAAGAAAATTCTTTAATTTTTATTGTATTTATCAATTTATTTAAATAACATTCATTAAAAGGTGTCAAGTTATAATGATGACACAAGTACCATATACGATAACGTCATAACCCTCACATATGAAGCCACAAACAGTATTGCATTCAATTTTTAGACAATGTTAACCAATCCTTACTATTATAACCCGATTAATTTGTATATCTATATATATATCTATATATATATATATGTGACGAATCGATTGAAGAAACTGCCAGGCATAGAAAGCTGTTTTTTTCCCTGTGGGATTCTTTGGGCTATGACTCCACTAGGTTCTGACCTCAGACGAAAATATCGACTCACCATGGAATTATGACGTCATTGTCACCTTTTTTATAATTAAAAATTTCAGTTTTTCGGCTATAACTCAGCCATTTTAGGGTTTAGAAGGCTGAAATTTTAATAGAATATGTATTTTAATATTCTTCTCATATGATACAACTATCATCAAAAAATGAGACTCTTCACTCTGTTATGACGTCATCATTATGCATCAAAAATTTACAGTCGAGTGATATCGATTTTAACAGTAGGACAGATTTGATCTGTTATCTCCCCCTCACCGTAAACATTTTTTTGCAAAATCTCATCACTGGTTTTTATAAGTATATATTCATATTTTAACACCTCCACTACAAAGCTTTGTTTAAAGATATAAGTATGATCTCAACGGCTATTGTAGGGTATTTCAACATGTAGGACCGATTTTCGTGCTTTAAAAGTAATAATATGAATATTTTAAGAGTTATGAACATATTGATATATACATATTTTCACACCTTTTGAAAAATTCTTATTTTGAGCTAAAAGCGAGTTCTCAACGGCTATTCTAGGATATTTTAATATGTAGATTCCGATTTTCGCACTTTAAAAGTGATAACGTGCGAATGCTATGAGTTACCACATAAGTTTATATTCACATTTTGACACCTTTTGAAAAAATCTTATTTTGTCCTAAAAGCGAATTCTCAACAGCTATTCTACGATATTTAATATGTAGATTCCGATTTTCGCTCTTTAAAAGTGATAATGTGTGAATATTATGAGTTATTACATCTGTTTATATACCTATTTTCACAACTTTTGAAAAATTCTTATTTTGAGCTAAAAGCGAGCTCTCAACGGCTATTATAGAGTATTTTAATATGTAGACTCCAAATTTTCACACTTGGAATGTCCTAAAATGAGTATTTCCCGATGTATTCCGATATTCACATTTCATGTTCCATCAAGTCGCTTCCTGGAGCTGCACTATCGGTCTGTCGATCGACATTTTTTATTGATGAAATGTCTTATCTAAATATTATTTATATTCTTAATCTCCATATTCAGACCCATGATAACTTTTAAAATGTTAATAGTCTCAGTCGGAAGTTCTTTTAGGAGAGTGACGCATTTAATAAATTTATTTCAACATCTAGGTTTGGTCGATAGAATCTCGTATTCTTTGCTTGGCTGATTTGAAAGATTCATCCAAATTAGATAAAGAGCTAGAACAAGATGTCTCATCTTTACTTAATGAATGGGATCAATTGCTTGGACAAATGGAGGAACGAAAGCACATTATATGCAACCAATTGGAGATTCAATTTCTATTTAACGATATAGATGACATATTTGAATGGATTCAAGAGATTGGGAATGTTGCCTTCAAGAATAATCTGGGAAAGGATCTTATCTCTGTTCAATTGCTTTTGAGGGAACATGAAATGGTAGAAAATACTCGTTCGGCAATTCAGGTACTAGAATAGTTAATGGTTACTTTGATGTAAAATTTAGTTATAATCTTATTCGAAATTTGCATTCATATGCACAAGCCCGCTTCAAAATTCTGTCACGCGGCTTGGCACACTTCGTATCTGCAAATCGCCATGCTGACGCCTGGGAATATCCACAAATTCAAAATCCCTACGGCGGCCAATTATTGCTGACTTTCACTGATCCAATAATGATAATAATATCCATCTTTTAATCGCAGATGCCATCCTGATTTGTTCAAGTGTGCTCTAAAGTTAATCAAGGAGTTATGCGTGTAATGTATACAGGGTGTATCATAAGTGTTGTCGGGTAATATAATTGAATGTAAAAACCCAGAATGTATATAATGTATATATTTTCACTTATTTATGTAATCTCCTCGACTATCTATTACTGATTTAATACGATCAGGCATACTGGCGACTAGATTTTCCAAGATATTCGGGTCAATGCTTGCCCAGGCCTTTTTTACTTGAAAAATCAGGTCTTCGATTTTAGTGACATTCTCCATTTGACTGACACTATCCTTCAAAATCGACCATAGATTCTCGATAGGATTGAGATCGGGTGAGTTGCCTGGCCACTCCCCTTTACGCCAAAACCCTGGGAAATGCTCTGCACACCAGACTTGAGTCAAATTTGCTGTGTGTGCTGGGGCACCATCCTGCATGAAAATAAAATTCGACATGTTTGAGAGCATTGACTTCTCCATTATTGAACCATAATCCGACCTACGTTCAATGGCATCTTTACAGGTCTTTTCCAGAATATAGTTTCGGTAGTAACAACCATTTATCGTCTGTTTTTGCGGAACAATATGCAACTCAGATACTGCACGATGTGACATCATGCCCCAGACGTTAATTTTTCCAGGAAATTTGACTTGAACACAAGGCTCAACCTCAGCTGAATTCCGAGCCCAAACACGATCATTTTGTCTATTTGGGGTATTGAACAATTGAAAGGGTGCTTCGTCAGACCACAAAACGCGTTTCCAATCCTCAACAGTCCATTCTTTGCGAAATTCAGCAAATTTTAGACGGTTTTCCTTCATTTTCGCAGTCAATCGCGGGATTTTTGGCCTTTTAAAGGATCTCACTCCTAAGCTATCCCTGAGATATCGGTAAACAGTTGAATGGGATATAGGATATCCCCTATTACTCACTATTCTTGCCAGTTTCCTAGTAGATTTTCCTCTCTTACCGAGAGATTTCGAAATCATAATTTTGGCGGCCATTTAACAGTTGAATTTCGTCCGGGGCGACTTTTGGTCTTTTGAGATTCTCCAAGTTTCTCTTTGTTCCACCAACGTTCGATTGATCTCAAACTAACTCGGAGCTTTAATGCAACATCCTTCTGAGTCATTCCTGCATTCAACATCCCAATGGCCTGCGTACGGAGCTCTAAACCATGATCTCGGACATTCATTTTCCTGGAAATAACAGGTTGACAACGATAGTAAAAATTCTGGAATTTCAGTTTAGCTAGAAATAGATTAAGTAATTTTCTACAAAGTGCAACGGGATACTAAGCAATACTGAACTAATAAATGAAGACTACTTGTGGTTATAATACAATAGTATGAATACTTTGACAATTCTACTACCCGACAACACTTATGATACACCCTGTACTCTAATCTTACGAATGTATTTGAAATCCTTACTATTTTACATCATAATTAGCTATAAAGTGGGTCTATTCATGAGTGAAATGTATTCAAACTATTACAGATATTGTAATTTCGATTTCAAATTCATATTCTACACAGGAGCACATGCATTAGTTTGAATCTGTATGTAGGCGTTAGTTCGAATCCTGTATGTAGGCGTTAGTTCGAATCGAATTTGGCTATGTAGGCGTTAGTTCGAATAGAATTTAACCATGTAGGCGTTAGTTCGAATAGTATATAACTATGTAGGCGTTAGTTCGAATTAGAATTTGGCTATGTAGGCGTTAGTTCGAATAGAATTTAACTATGTAGGCGTTAGTTCGAATTAGAATTTGTCCATGTAGTCGTTGCAATTGTTACAAGTTTCTCCAATTTCTCATATTCTCAGCAGAAAATGCTGCTTTTCCCTCAGTTCTTAGAAATAGCTCTCCATAATGGCACTCAACTACCCCCTTCGTTCAGAAATGCCTTTTTCATCCTCAATTTTCTTCTATTCTCTAAAGAAAATGCTTCTTTTTCCTCAGTTCTTAGAAATATCTCTTCCAAATGCCACTCAATGACAGTACTACATTGAAAATCTATTCGAACTAATGCTGCGTCCCCACAAATTACAACTCTGGTTTATTTTTAAGGCAGGTCATGTATTATATACAGTAATCTGACAGAAAATCTAGCAATGTTCGCAGTCAAGTTTTTCTCTTAGGATTATGATTATTCATCATCTCTGGTACAAAATGGAACCTGGTACCTTTTTCAAAATTTCTCCGATGACGTCATATTTAACAAAAATCGCTGTCGTCATATTTAACGGTGATAAAAAACTTCAATTTGATCGTATACTTAATCCGAATAACTCATTCGAAACTAGAAGAGGAGAGTAATTTTTCATATTGGAACTACACCCATTATAATAAAGAGTCAAAAAGTACGATTGTTTATATATTTGTATTATGGTTCTCATTCATCACCAGAATCCTCAGATGAGGAGAAGTGTGAAAATTCACTTACACTTGCATCTGAACTACTTTCACCAAGGTCTTCTTCTACATCTCCCTCTGAATAATTGTCTTCACAATCTGCAGCTGCTTCATATGTATCGTTTGTCACGTCTTTATTCAAATTTGACTTTTCAATATTCTTATAAAATTTAGTTTAATAGGTTATTTTTTTGCTTTTGTTAAGTATCGACGGGATACAGACTTTTCGTGACAGGACTTTTTGTGACGGACATTTCGTGACAAGACTTTTGTGACAAGATAGGTACACCTATATTATATAATTGTTGTGATAAGGCGAAGTCATGATAATCATCCCTGAAGATAAAATACATATTGCATCTACATTATCAGTGTCATATAAATTAGTGAGAAGACAATTGGAAATTTCATTCTTTCTGGGATACAGACTTTTCGTATATCACTTGTATTTTATCTTCACAGATAATTATCATGACTTCGCCTTACCACAACAATTATAGAATATAGGTATACCCATCTTGTCACGAAAAGTCTTTTCACGAAATGTCTCGTCACGAAAAGGCCTGTCTAGAAAAGTCTGTATCCTTGCCAAATAACTGTTTGTATTTGCGCTCTTTTTAATGCTTGTGGGAGAGAATCTGGATCAGGTGACAAGGACACAGATGACTTCCTTTTGTTGTTGATACAACCGCATTCTAGTTTGAAGATAGCTTTCACTCTTTTTACCACTATACATAATTGTAGCTATGAATTGCTTCAAATCTTTTTCTGTTTGCACAGTGTTACTTCCTTTTGTAGGTTACGTATTATATAGCAGTTTTGTGGAGCCTTTAATAAGTTCGCACTTTCCTAACTCTGAAAAATATGACATTGTGTCACATTCGGTTAGCGAATGGAATGGTGGGAGTATTCCGCATAATGTCTTTCCAAAAAAATTGACAATCAAACCAATATCTACAAACTTTTCGTGGTCTTATTTCATATACCATTTGTTAGTAATAGAGAAATGGCTGTATGTCCAGACAAGAAGAATCAGAACGTCTGTGTCCTTTGTTACCACTACCACATCTTGGCCTGACAGGATTGTATGCAGTATAAGTCGTGTATCTGCCTCTTCGTGATTGCAATCGATAAGCATACGATTACCAAGACTATCTATCCTGAATGTGTGCTATTTGGATGTGACAATAAACGGGAATGGGAATTTAGATCTTCCCTCTGGTGATTTAAGAAAGTCTGAAATTATCGCTATTACAAATAGATCCTCCTTGTTGTTGCCTCGATGAAGAAAATCATCCCAGCGTAAGCCTTGTAGCATTTTTGGATCGACACTTTGAATATGGACTCTTTGGCCTTGCTCCCCTCTCTCTTGTCTTGTTCCTTCTCTCGCGCTCGTATCTTTGTAAGTGTAGTTAATGATTCCTATAAAAGATGGAAATTCTTTGAATGTTGTTCTTGCTTTCATTGATCTTATAGCAGCCATTCCATCAACAAACCATGCACAATGCTGAGGAACGTTGTTAGAACACGACAGTGATGCAGATATCAAGTGATTTCTGAAATGAGCTTTGTTTGACTGCCTAAGACTGCATTTAGTTGTTGCAATCACCAGTGGAACGGTTGTGAGCGGATAATGCTTCTTCCATATTCACAGACTTAGAGACTTTCAATCCAAAAGCTTGCCTATCCTCTTTTAAGACCTGGATTGCCTTGGGTACTTTCTTCCTTTTCTCTATTCCGATACAAAGCTTGTTTTTCACAATTGGCTCATAATTGCCCTTAATTCCATCAACGAAGCATTCTTTCAAGAAATTTCATACTGTTTGCTTCCGAGTTTTGCAGCCCCCATCATATAATTTACAATATTCGAAGGAATTTCAACGCCAGTTGCAAATGATCTTGGCTTGTCATATGAGAACGGATCTATGCCATATACGAGGGTCACTCGATAAGTTTTGAGCCTGGGGTAGTTGCTTCCATTTGATTGTGTTGAAAATTCCTAGGATTATTCATCTACCTATTATTACTTGTATCTTTGTCTTTGAGTTAGATTGGACAAGTTTCTAAAATATTATGCCACATATAGTGGAGTGTCCTTGTGGACTCCGACACATTTGCAAGCAACTTCCTATGGAATTTTATTTATTCTCTTTATGGAAAAATGATAGTTGAGAACAACTTTTGATAATTCAATATTATCAATGATGCGATATATTCACAATCCGGGGGGATTCTATGATTATCATATTTAAATTTCGTTTGCAAAACATAAATAAATGTTCAAAGATATCCCAATTCAACACTTGTGGTTGTGTTTTCATAGAGGCTAATACAAAATATCTTAGACAATTTCTTCATTGCAATATTTTAGAAACTTGTCCGATTGCAATCAAACTCAAAGTCAAAGATAATAATAGGTAGGTGAATAATCCTAGAAATTTTCAACAAAATCAAACGGAAGCAACTACTCCAGGCTCAAAACATATTGAGTGACCCTCGTAGAACAAGTTGTTGCTTTTGTTTTGTCACATGTTTACTGTGAATTTTCTTACTACCACTGCACAGTTCATTATGCTTTGAGGAAGTTTTGAATGCAACCATATTGCGAAATTTTTCACGCAGTTTGCAGTGCATATGAATAGTACACACCCATGTGTTCACAGCAGAAATGTCAGTGCTAAATCCAGCACGGAATGGACCTGCAGTATCCTTTGTTAGTTTGTTAAAATGCTCCGTAATCAAGTCTCCATGAACAGATATGAACTTTTCCCCGGAGCCGCTTGCACCAAAACCCCGTTCTGACAAGTGTTGAAAAGCTTGTTTGTTCTCTGTGCACATGTACTGGAGAAAAACATGCTGGTAACTACAGTAACGGGCATAATTTTGATGATTGAATGCAAAGTTAAGGGAGAGCATTTCCCACTCAGCTTCAATATGCCAGCATAGATTTTCTTCTCGCACTGCAGATAGCATCGCCAGCATTGTGGATCCATCTTTAAGGTACATTATTGTGAAATGTCCTTCAGTGCCATCTTTGAAACAAAATCTTTGAAAAAAGAACATTAGAAACCAGGGCACTGAAATAATCATGGGATAAAACCTGATTCAAGGATTCATTGCTTGGGTTTGTCTAAGAATTTCGATCTTTTCTTTTAAGTCAGCGTCAGTTGTTCTGCTGTATGATTTGTTCAATGCGGAACTGAACTAATACATCAAAGCATTATTTATATATACGAATGCACCGGTAATAGTGACGTCCCTCTATCCACACACCACTGTTGCATGCCTCTACAATGGTAACGCTTATATATTAATCGTTGCATCACTCGCAATTGGTGAAACCCACCCATCAACAGTAAAATATTCTTGTAAAGTTATTTGTCCTTCCACAGTATGTGACATAGCTTGGAGTATACTGCCTCGTCAGCATGAACAAATACATGGTCAACCTCTGAATCCTTGATTAAATCTAGCATGGAATCCATATACTCTTTGAGCACAGGATAGTCTGGAGGTTCAAGTTTAACTGGTAGGTACTCTTGGATCATTTCGTCGGCACATAGTCAGATACCTATAAGATATGCAAAAATATTTGATACGATTCTAAAAAACCTGGGAAATATTCATAATAGATGTTCTTATAACCGGTATCTACTGTACTAAAATTTAAGTGTGACTGTAATATGATTGTATTATTACTACAAGTACCTGCTTGTTGAAGGAAGTCCACGAGCCAAGTGGGTCGAAATAATCAGAAATGTCTGCTACGCATCCTGCTACTGACCAAGCTATGTCTTTCCGGAGACATCGTTCTAATTCTCCCTTGAAATTCATTTCAACGTGATTCTTAAATATAGGTGGTTTTTTTCCAATCATGTAAGAGGCTGTTAATAATATTAATAATGATATACATTTATATAGCGCAGATTCCTTATTAATATGTACAATTCAATAAAAGTAAGTGTATTTTATGCATGTACGTATTTGTGTGTATGTATGCGTATGTATGCGCATGTATGTGTATGTATGTTTGTAAGGTATGTAGTATATGCACTGAAATTAATTTAATGAGTATTTATTTAAGTGGATGTGTCGTCCGCGATGCAGAAAAGATGAGTTTTCAGGAGTTTTTTGAAGAGAAGAAGTGAACGGGCATTCCGAATGCTCGGACGATCACCCAGAGTTTTGGAAGATTTGATAGTAGGTTGTTCAAGGAGGATGGCATTGGATGATCGTAGAGTAGGATTGGATGACTTAACCTGTATGACTTGGATGATATAGTCCGCAGCAAGAGAATGGATGGCTTTGTAAGTTATGAGGAGAATTTTGAAGAGGATGCGATGTTTAACAGGCAGCCAGTGGAGGTAAATAAGAAGAGGAGATGACGAAAAGGTACGAGAGACATTGTAGATAAGCCTGGCTGCACTGTTCTGGACTCGCTGGAGTCGAGCTAAGAGGGATGAGGGGCAAACATACAAGATGCTGTTACAATAATCAAGACGAGATGTGATAAGAGAATTAACAAGAGTTTCACAGGCTTCCCTAGAGGGATACTTTCTAATACGCCGGATGTTATAGATGTAGTAGATGCAGGCTGAGGCAACTTTGCTGACCTGAGTAGACATTGAGAGGGTATTGTCGAGCCAAGTTCCAAGATTCCGTACTTCTTTGGAAGAAGAGATTCTCGACTCACCAACAGAGATGCTATCAGTTTGAACCTTAAATAGTTGTTGACGAGTATAAGGAACTCAGTCTTGGTATCATTGATAAGCAACTTGTTGGTGAGGATCCAGGAACGGATCGCGGAGATGCAAGATTGAATGGCGGAGAAATCAGATTCTTCAGAAGAGATGGAACCGGGTTTAAAATAAAGATAGACCTGAGTATCGTCGGTATAGCAGTGCATTTAAGGCAGTTGGGACCTAATGAGGTAGAATAGAGGACTAGTATAGAGGCTAAAGAGAAGCGGACCAAGACAAGAACCCTGAGGAACTTCGTGTTGGCCCGGGATATTGGTGGAATCAGAACCCTTAATCGAGACGAATTTAGTCCTATCAGTGAGGTAAGATTCATACCAAGACAGAGAAGAGCCGCTAATGCCGAAATGAGACTGGAGACGGTTGAGTTGGTTGGTATGGTCGACGGTGTCGAAGGCTGAGCTAAGATCAAGAAGAACCAGAAGAGATACGTGTTGGCGATTCATGCTGATGAGGATGTCGTTTGTGACCTTCTGGAGCCCAGTTTCCGTACTGTGGTGTTTACGATAGGCAGACTGCGTCTCGGGGAAGAGATGATGTAATGTAGGATGATTCACGCCCTGGATGGAAGCGGCCCTCTCAGTGATCTTAGAAATGAAAGAAAGATTGCTAAGTGGACGATAGTTAGAGAAGATGGGATCAAGATTTGGTCTTTTAAGTTTGGGCAAGATGATGGTGCGCTTCCAGGGAGAAGGAAAATGACCAGTGTAGAGGGAACCATTTACGATTTTCGTAAGGATGGGCGCTAGGATGGGTAGAGATGATTTGACCAAGGGTGCTGGGATATGATCGAAGATGCAAGATTTATTAGGAGCAGAGGAAACAAGCGAAACAATTTCTTCCTTAGATAATTCTTTGAATTGATTGAAAAGTATGTTGGGATTCGATGTTTGGATTATCTGAGGAGGTAACGGAAGACGACGATGCATTTGAATCAATGGTGGAACGGATGTTATTTACCTTAAGAACAAAGAAGTTGGCGAGTTCCTGAGTAAGAGCAGCCTTATCAACATGAGGTGGTAGGACCTGCTGGCGTAAGCCGAGAAGTGTGTTAGCCTTATTGAAGAGTTAGCGCTGGTCATGACAGGACTGACTGATCCAATCAGAATAGAAACTGCGACGTTCCATGTTCCTCAGGTCAGTCACAAGATTCCTCTGATGCTTGAATTCAGCCAAATGGTCAGGGTCATTAGACTGGCGCCGCTCCTGTTCAGCTTTCCTTCTCGCACGCTTGGCCTGCTTGATGCTACTGGTGAACCAAGGGACACGGGGACGGGTGACTATGGTTTTGGATCGCGGAGGAGCGTCCTGATCATAGATGGAGGATAGGGTGCTGTTATATTATACAAGAAGTTCCTCAAGATGCTCAGGTGGGTTAGCACAGAGATCAGAGGAAGCGAGATCAGCAAGAACGATTGGGCGGTTGATGGATTTGGAACGTTAGGAAATCTCCTGAGAGGAAAGAGAATTGGAAAGCGAGAGACTACAAGAGATGGAGAAATGGCCAGAGAATAGATGGACAGGAGAGGGATCAGAGGATGATGTGTCAGCAGAACGGGATATTATTAGATCAAGAACGTGACTCTTCTCATGAGTTGGCTGATTCACATGCTGGATCAAGGATAGAGAACGAACTCTCGATCCTATTTATGCTAGGAGAGTGCTAGCTGACTTCCCAGACGGATAGCATTGTTCGATGCAGAATGATTGCCTTTGTGTAGGTAATCAATAGTTTCCTTGCTTCCAGTCATCCTGTGAACAATCAAACCTGAAAAGGAAGATATTTCAAATAACATTTATCGATTTCTGCTCACTCATCTATTTTCTAAATTAAATATATGAAAAAAGTAAAGGGCAACAACACCACAAAAAACATGACTAACCTAGAATGGCTTGTTTTGGAGAAGGTTGCTTTGTGATCAACGATTCCCTGTTTCACTGGCAAAATTTTGTTGCTGCCAATTTTGTGTTTGTAACACACATGCCATAGTCATTTTTATTCGCACTATCCTTAAGCGTATGATATATAGCAGCGCTGTCCAACAGGCGGCCCGCGGCCTTGCTTTGTGCGACCCGCGTTGCGTCCAAAATGCCTCTATCCATACCCATCCCGAGTGCACGCCCCTGTATTGCGGCCCGCCACTAAATGGTATGAAGCAGTTACGGCCTGAAGTAAATATAGTTGGACAGCCCTGATATATAGCATTCTAATGCTCAAGAAGAGGTCCTTCGTCAAGTTTTTGTATAAATTTTTCAATTGACAGTTGCATTTCTTTGTCAGTTTCTTGTCTGTGGTTCATCTTTCTCCGGATCATTTGACCGAATGCTCTCACTAAATCATCATCCCTCAGCCCACATCTGTGAAGACCAGCAATTGTATAATTCCAAGGGTTTGTATCAGAAGCATATACAAGAAGATACTTTGGACGGCCTTGAAAGATGTGTCTTGTTTAAATTCTTTTTCATTGCGCCTCCTTAGGTTTCTCGGGTTCTTAATAACTGGCTCTTCAAATCCTACCTCTTCGCTTAAGCTCATTATATCATCTAACAGTTCATGAAAGAGACAAGCACATTTGTTTATTATGATTTTTCGTTTGATGTCAACTAGGAAAGACTGAATGGCCAGTTCCTTTTCTCCGTCTTTTTCTTTGCTTTCAACAGCAATGTAAGGATGTGCATAGGAAGAATAGCAATTTTTGTAGTAATATATCAGCTGAGAAAACGTCACAAGCATCAACTTTCAAAATTCCATCTAACCTATAAGAGGCCTGGTAATAGGCGTGAGCCTTTTTAAGTTGGAAGCATTATTTATGTTCCAAAATTCTTGTTTCTGCCCGACCCTCTGAACATCTGCCTAGCCCACCTTCGTTATATGGCAAGCCATCAGTGTTCTTTGTCTCATAGCAGATGAAACATATTTTCTTGTCGTTACTAACTTTCGAACGAAGTTGCCTATTGTGTTGATCTTGTGGTGGATCCAACCTCAGCGAGTTTTCTCCACTTTCAATCTCCTTTGGAGACTTACCCATATCGTTGAGACTAACTAGCAACTTTTGTTCCGAATCTTAACCTGTATGAATTATGCACAACACCATGGGGTTCAGTAGACCCTGAAATCTTCTCAAAACGGTAGTAAAAATTTATGCCTTATCTTGAACATCTATGTTTAGTTCACTTCAATCCTTGGCATCTTTACAAAATTTATCAAAACCACTAGTGGTTGTATTTCTATAGTCTTTTTCCTTATTACTTCATTGCAAATTAAACAATTTGAACTGTCCTTATTTCCTGGACTGAAAAGGGAACACACCTTTGATGTGATTTCTTTTCTGTTTCTTCCATTTTACTTGTGTCTAAACAATATCACAATTAATGATGTAGCTCGACTTCCTCTAACACCTCCTTAGGAATCTATGTATTGAAAAATGTTGGGTGAAAGAGACTACTAAATTTTGTCAGTACTGTAGAAGCGAAACTAGCAGACGGTAGGATTACAGACAAGTTATAGCAGTGAAGAAGCTTTGAATTGCGGTTAGAATAGAATAAAATAGAAAAATTTGAAATACAAATTTAAAAAAGATCGTACTTTTTGACTCTTTAGTATAATGGGTGTAGTTCCAATATGAAAATTACTCTCCTCCTAGTTCTTTCGAATGAACTATCAGATTAAGTATACGATCAAATTGATTTCATCACCGTTAAACATGACGTAATCGGAGTAATTTTGAAAAAGGTACCAGGTTCCATTTTGTACAAGAGATGATGAATAATCATAATCTGAAGAGAAAAACTTGACTGCGAACATTGCTAGATTTTTCTGTCAGATTCCCCGTATATTAATTAGTTTAACCATCTTCTACCGCATCCATAATTTAAAAACTGACAAATTCGTCTTTAGTTAAGAATAATATAAACAAATAGATAAAGGGGGAATGCAAATATTATATCCTTAGTAATTTTCTCATTCACCAACTACAATTGGCTATACATACATTTAACACTCATTTTCAGCTCGCTTACCATAAATATTGTTTGTGAAGAACGAAGTTTGGAAACAGATAACCAAGACTTCTGGGTTGGATATTTGTGACCAACTAGACCAACAGCGAATGAAACAGAAACAAACTAATTGTGATAAACTTGTACCTGTAATACAAATTATATTCTTTTGATCTGCAGGAATTAACCTTCCGTGAACATGGAAATATCTGCAGAATTAAATATTTCAGAACCAAATGAAAACGATCAAAGAGGTCTTTGGGCTACGACTTAGGATTCGTAGGACTATTTCGGACTATTTGTATTATGTTCAATAAAAGATAATGGCCCCACCAATCCGACCGGTAGCTACGCATATGTATTCTGACGAAGCAAGTATATTTGTCTGACTACGACCATCACAAAGTCTTATTTGTGCCATTCAAAGAAAGTATTTATATTATTAGCAGAAATACCTTGGAAATTTATTGTGGCTATGGCAGGGCTGTATCAACTCATTTAGAGTTGGCAAAAAACTCGTTTTCTCGTGACCAACTCATTTATTTATATTGTACCAACTCATTCAACTCATTCATTTGGATGTAATCAACTCATTCAATTCATCCAGCTTGAAGCAACTATCTCATTCAACTCATTTCAACTCATTCAACTCATTTCAATTCATCTAACTCATTTTAAATATTTCAACTGACATTTAATAATTAATCATCAAAAATAATTGATTAAAAGATGTGTTAATGAAATGAATCAACATGAATGAAAAATTTTAGAAAATAAATGTATATCAACTTACTTGTTGTTAACAACTGATTACTACAACATCTTATTGCCAATAACTATTGAAAGCAGCTAATTTGCTGTAATAACAATAAGTTAAAACAAGAACATCCAGCTACTACACAGTACTAGAGAAGAAAGCATTGCTGTTAACAGCATTTCGACCATCCAGAATTCAATATCTTTAGTTGTGCTTAACTGTCGAGCTATAATATCCTCATCAATTTTAGAATAAAGGTTCGAAAATCCACTGTAATATAAGTAGTGGATAAAAGCGAGCGGAGTGAGCAATGTTAACTTTGTTAAAATTTTGATTCTTAAACGATGAAAGATCAATCTACATCTATTCTTGCTACCTATGTACCAGCAATTCCAACTTAATGTTTAAAATGAAAAATGCCTGGCCAATCATTTAAGGATTGAATTAATTTTCGCTTAATTTCGGATTACTATTCACAATTTTTGCCATCTCTATATTTAAAGGCGAGGCACTCTGGTTATTGAGGGTTCTGAAACAGAACCCACCTATCCAGGGTTTCATCCAGCTTTCCAAAGTCATACGCCTAAATGGACGGCACCAATTTTCTACGCGTCTATACTCTGCATTTTTAGTGCAGCTCCTATAGGGACGGAGTATCTCGTCCGTCCGTATGTATGTATAGTTCTCATCGACTAATGAAGGGTTTTCACCATGTAGGATCCGATTCTCGTGCTTTAAAAGTAATAATATGAATATTTTATGAGTTATTAACATATTGATATATACATATTTTCACACCTTTTGAAAATAATCTTATTTAATGCTAAAAGGAGCTCTCAACGACTAATGTAGGACATTTTAATATGTAGATTCCGATTTTCACACTTTAAAAGTAATAGTGTGAATATTTTATGAGGTATTAGCATGTGGATATATACATATTTTTACACCTCTCAATATTTCATTTTGAGTTGAAAGCGACTCCCCAATTGCTATTATAGGGTATTTTAATGTAGATTCCAAATTTCACACTTGAAATTCCCTAAAATGAGTAGTCCCCGATGAATTCCGATATTCACATTTCTTGTTCCTTCGAGTCACTTTCTGGAGCTGCACTATTGGTCTGTCGACCGACATTTTTATTTATGTTAATGGAACTCTACATTAGTAATTTTTTAAATCAACCAATTCTTCTAGAAATACATGCTTATACTACTAATTGTAGACTCATTTGAAGTTGTTATCCTTACTATTTAAAACTTAATAATATTCACTTAGTCCTAATTAGTACATGTATTCGGTATTCACATACCTTTTACTTCTGAAATACTTGTCATTTCAAAAGTACTGATCACCCCCCACCAATTTGATATTAAGCAACGACTGATGTGTTATTTAATTACATATTCTCGAACTAGTCTCCCTTGACGCGAATACACTCCTTTAGACGGTCTACCCAGCAGCGAAATGTATTTTTATACTCCGTCTGTGGGATCGATTTCAGGTACTTATGAACGGCGATTTCGATCTCCATTCGGCTAGTGAACTCCTTATCAGAGAGATGACATTTCAGCTTTAAAACAACCAGAAGTCACAAGGACTTAGGTCAGGGGAATAGGGAGGGTGATTCAGTGTTTTCATCCCTATATCCTTGATGTATGCGGTGACTTGTTTAGTTTTATGGCTACTGGCATTATCATGCAGAAGTTTTATTCCACGAGGACCAGTTCTCGGCCGACGCTCTGTGTAGTGTTTACTGACTTCTGCGAGCACACGAGTGCAATACAAGTCTCCAGTAACATTCTGGCCCTTCGGAACGCAAACCTGGGCAACTGAACCGTAGGCGTCAAACGCAATTGCGTATATTACCTTCTTGGCACGGAAATCTGGAAGCGGTCTTTTAGGTCGGGGTTCGCCGGGATGCAGCCAACACTTAGATTTTTCCTTGGATTTAGGTTGTGAATAGTAAATCCAAGTTTAATCTATGGTTACTATCTCATAGAGTCGCCTTGCATCAAATTTTTCGTAATGTAGAAGATTTTCACAACATTCTACCCTCTGTTTCATCCGGGCCTCTGACAGCAAATACGGCACCCACCGAGCGCAAACCTTCCTTACTCAGAGATCTTCATTCAGAATGTGATAAATATTTCCCGTTAAGATATCCTTATACCTAGAAATCTCTTCAATAGAGCAGCAAGGGTCATTTCGAAGAAATTCACCAACCAACTCAATTGAGGGTCCACCGGTTGCAGATTTAGGCCTACCAGTCCGAGGCTCATCTTCAATGCTTCCTCTTCACTCTCTGAATAGTCGAGCCCATCTTCTAACCGTGGAATAATCTAGTGTTTGATCTCCACAAACTTCCACGAGATCATTGTGGGTATACCTGTTCGAATCTTTTAGCAGTGATCGAAACTTGATATACGCCCTTTGCTCTTGCTCAATAATAGACGATTTTGAAGCCATAAATGTATAAGTAGCCAAAACTGACGAGATTGAAATGATGATTATAAGAAAAATACTTATGCTATCTTAAAAATTCTTTTAGATATTAGGAGAGAATGGGTAATGCTATCTGGATTATATTAATTGGTACATTCGATAACCACTAGCTGTCAAAAATCAATAGTGATCAGTACTTTTGAAATGACCTAAGTACTTGTATACGAGTATAGTTATATATCCTTTCTATGATGCAATATGGGAAAAATATGATATTGTAAAAGTTTAGTCATACGCGCCTCTATGCGCGCCCAGTATGCCTGGATGCCTGCTCCTATCCATGCACCTATGTTCCCTCCGCACAATATCACCAGCAGATATGACGCATAGTGTAGCATTTCCCCTTCCTCGAACAAAATGATGCCTCACTCCCCTTGGAATAAAAAATGATTCCCCTGAACAAAATATGAACAAAATTCCTGTCAAGAAACCTACCATTTTATCGGTCACCTATCTTTTCACCGTTTCCGCCGAAAGAGATGCACCTTTCATCCAACATCCTAGTAGGTATTATCTTCCCTTATAACACCTCATTTCGAATGATTTGATCAAATGCTATGCCAATTGTTGCAACCTTTGCAATGTCCCTTCCCAATCTTCGCCACTCCAGGTAACACAACTTATAAAAGTGACTGCTTTGTATTCTCCATGTTAATCCGTTTCTAAGGACTTTTGTCCTTGGTTCAATTGTGGATGCAACATGGAACACGTGAAATTACTCCTCATCTTATCACGGGGTGGAACAGTAGGATGTCCTTGAAGACCCTTCTGCACAGCGGTGCGGACCTTTTCTGATGAAGATGTCTCATTGTACAGCATTCCGATGTCAAAACAATGCTGCTACACGAAGGTTATCAAGGCAGTACCTATTACAACTGTACTACTACAGTATAAGCTATATGAGGATCTCGGTAATACAGGTCTGGACGGTTGAACCTACAATGCCGCAGAAAGCTGATTTTTGGCATGTGTGAGTATTTTGGCTATGACTCCAGTGAGTTCTGAGCTCATATGAAAATGTCGACTCACATGGAATTATGACGTCATTGTCACCTTTTTTATAATTAGAAATTTTTTTCAAAAGTTTTTCGGGTATAACTCAGCCATTTTAGATGATAGAAGGCTGAAATTTTGATAGAATGTGTATATAAATATTCCACACATGTGATATAACTATAATCAAAAATGATGACTCATCACTCTGTTATGACGTCATCATTACGCATCAAAATTTTAAAAAATGATAAATTTGGTAATTTTTCGTGCGATATCGATTATAACAATAGGTCAGACGTATCTAGAAATGCTATCTCCCTTATAATTAATCAATGTGACTCCAGGCGCCCGAAGTGCGGCTCCGGCGGACACAAAGTGTTCGCCAGCCGCGCGCGCAAGCAAGCGAAGCGCGCTTGTGTACTATTATGGACTATATCTTTGAAACAAGATCACTTTTGATCACTTTTGAAACAACTCACACTGTACCATAACTCTTATTTCAATTCGAATTTAGTCAAGAATGCCATGAAATATTAAGGTTTAATTAATATTTAACACGATTGATAGCAAACAACTAATGCATAAGTTCAATTAACAAAAAACAATCGAGTGAACTCCAATCTTATGATAAAATACAATGACACACCAGGTATACTCCATTTTCGATATATTCGTATTCAAGACAATTAGAGTTAGCAATAAACATATATCTAGGTTAGAAAGCAATTAGTATACCTAAAAGAAGCAAAATTCATGGAGTTAAAAAAAATTCAAGACGGTCATTTTCGTCCAAAAGGTTCCGGACGTCAGGTGTCATATTTCAAGAATTCCCACCGTTGGAAAGCTTTTATATAGTACTTAAGTAATATTAATTTACTTAGGTATATAGCATAGATTTATGGTTAACTTTTACGCGCAATTATTTCGAGTATTTCGATCAAAAAAACATTCTGTGGAGCGCAAGCAAGCGAAACGCGCATATATATATATATATCTTATATAGCAAAACGCTAGGAATTTTTTTTGAGTTTGTCCGAATTGATTGAAAAATTGGCCAAGTCGTAGAGATTGAACATTTGCATGTAGTTGTAAATGATATGACTACGATTAAGTTCTAAGATCTAAGCGAAATTTTCACTCCTCTGCAAAAAAATAGAAAACAATTTTTCACACCTTATCTACGTACACTAAATAAATAGCTACACTATCACAATAGAAATCATTGTACGTCACTAAATTAGATCATCATTGTTATTAATACTCCAAAGCCACAGCTTATGTTTGATATATTAAATGTACAAGCGCGCAGCGCAAGCAAGCGAATAAGGGAAATAACATCTCTAAATATGTCTGTCCTACTGTTATAATCGATATCGCACGAAAAATCACTAAAATTATCAATTTTTAAAATTTTGATGAGTAATGATAACATCATAAAAAAGTGATGAGTCATCATTTCTTGATGATAGTTGCATCATATGTGAGATATGTTAGTATACAGATTCTATTAAAATTTCAACCTTCCATTTCCTATAATGGCTGAGTTATGCTCGAACAACTGTATTGCTTAACTTTTATAAATGTGATAATGACGTCATAATTCCGTGATGAGTCGACATTTTGGTTTGAGCTCAGAACTTCCTGGAGCCATAGCCAAAAGACTCCCACATGTCAAAAATCAGCTTTCTGCGCCTGGCAGTTTCTTCAATCAATTCGTAACAGATATATAGATATATATATATATGTACAAACATTAATCAAGTTTTAATAGTATGGATTATCATGTATAGCAATAAAAAAATCATGTGCATATTTTCACACCTTTATATATATATTTTACACCATTTGACGAATTTTGAAAAATACATAAATTAAACAAATTAAAAAAATAGGCTAGAGACTTGTTTCCAACGGTTGACATGGAGTTTTCAGGGGTGTATATTTCGAATATCGTATTTTTGAGTAAGTTCGATAATTAATTTGTTTTGTTTTGCTTACAATAGATACATAAAGTAACAAATTACAACAATAGGCTAGAGACTAGCTTCCAACAGTTGACATGGGATTTTTAGTGCTGTTGATTTCGAATATTATATTTTCGGATCCATATGAAAAATTATTCGTTAACCTTTATTTACAACATTTATATACAGGGTGTAACAAAATTGATGCCCTATTACAGAAGGTCAATCAGTTTTCCTTTTGTTTGGGAACCATCTTGGCATGAGAGGTCTCTTGTAGCTTTTAGCACCGATAGTATTCTTTAATCAATCACTAATGTCCTCTCTTAAAATAAAACGAAAAACTGGATTGGTTTTGACAAGAAAACCCCTACCAAACATGTCCGAATACATTTTCCAACAAAACGGTGCTCCTGCTCACAAGGCTATAAGGACAAAATGCATAATTGGCTGATATAAAACCGTACCCAAATATCAGAAGTACTCTTTTCACAATTTTATCTCTAAACGGAAAATCCCATAATAAATCTGCACTTGGAGAAGAAGCCTAGTTTGCGCGACCACTAAATAATTTCCAAATTGCTTGAATTTTTTATGATGAACATGTGGTGATCAAAGTAAACTATTAGAAGGGTAATCGTCTAAAGATTCAAGCTTTTTTATTTTTTGACACACTCTATAATGTGGATACGTATGGACATATCTCAAATATGATGTTACTATCATAAAAAATGATGACTCATCACTCTGTTATGACATCATCATTACTCATCAAAAATTGACAAATTTGGTGATTTTTCGTGTGTTATTTATTACAACAGTATGACACACTTGTTTAGATGTGTTATCTACCATATAATTAATCATTTTGAGCCTAGGCGCTCAAAGGGCGTCTCTGGCTGACACATCGTTTCCGCCAGCCGCGCAGCGCAATCAAGCGAATATCCTGTAAATTGGAAAATATTCTTCACGCCCTTAAACACTTTCCAGGTTTAAACCACACTTAAATTAGTGTCTAGCGCTCCTAGATCATCCCTTGAGATCAATTACTCTTATTTAAAGATTAGTGTTTTAAACAAACATTGTTTAAAGAAAAGTGTTTTAAACTAACAAAATTTATAGAAGGATTAAGCTTTAATTTATAGCAAAAAAGAGATATTTTGAATGGAAACATGTTTTCATTCCATTTATACTGATGAAAGAAATGGTTTACCACGCTTCATAAACTTCTTCCAAGTTGAGATATAAAATTAATTAAAATTTTCTTTTGGGCCCTCTAGTCCTTAAACGCTAGCGATTTCGGAATCAATCCAGTGATTTAAGGACCCCCAACAAACATTTGACGGAAATCAAAATAACATGGAGCAACAACTTGCAAGGAGGTCTTTTTTGAAAATTTCCAAGCCCAATTCTTGTGGAATCTTATTTCTCAAGTTTTCATTCAATCTTGATGCTAAATTGAGACAAGAGGCAGTTTTTACTTCTGATGTTTTAGTTTTCCCCAATTTTCAGGTTTTGTTTGATCTTCAAAATAACTCACAAGAACTTATCTCGATTCTGAGCATTTGGGGTGAATGCTGATTGGATTTTGCAAACTTCCATTGGCTGTTTTGACAACCAAAAGTCTATCCAGCGGATTATGGTGTTTTTAGTTTGAGTAGTACATAATCAGTTCCCTGATCAACATCAACAGGATCATGATATTTTTGTATTTGTATCAAATTTACTTTGAGACTAAAACAAAATGCTAACTCTCACCGAGGAAAAATTAGAGATCCCTAAATCGCTAAATATTTAGGGTCAAAAGTTGAGGAACCTCTTATCGCTACTGACCCCAAATGCTAAAGTTAAGATACTAGGAGGCCATAAACACAAGTGCTCCCCCCCCCGATTCATTATGAGATTTCGGGACTCCAGCCCTAAAACGCTAGTGTTTAATGTTTGTGGGCTCCAAAAACGGGCTTACACCCGCTATATTCTAGAATCAATCATATTTCTACTATACTTATAATAATTGCATCAAATAAAAGAAGCTTTTTGACCCTGGAGCGTATCAAGACCTATCTTAGAATTTCGATGGGAGAGAAAGTGCAACAGGCCTTGCGTTAATATCAGCACATGGACGTGAGATCCAACTTGATCCAGAAGATCAATGAAATGGCGAATAATAAAAGAAAGATCGGAATCAATTTGTTAGATTTTTTTAATGATGAAAGCTAGTAGATTTGAATATTAAATGAACTTCCAAATAATATTTCGGCGGGACATAGTCCCCTGTACACAAGTATTGTGCAGTAAATACTTTACTGTCTCACTTTTATTGACCCTGTGATAACAATGCTGCTACTTCGTAAGAGAAACAACAAAACACTTGAATCTTCCTATGCATGCTCATATTATGCTAGATGACCTGAAAAAAAATTCTTTTTCATGGCTCTGTACTGATCTTAATATTGTTAACATGCCTTGATCCAAGATACTACACATTATTCAGCAAACCTCATCTCTCCGCCGAAACGATCAGACGAAAGCGCTGTTAGCTCTTGAGTTTGCGACTTTAGGTTGTACAATCCAGTAATCATTCCTATGATCATTCTAGTAATAGTATTTGTTAGTAGAATTAGAACAAGTGATAATATAGTATAGTCAGGTCAAAATAGGAAGCAAATAGTCCCAACCCTAAAAAATTGCAAGAAATTGTTTTATTGCATTTTCCGTTGTATCACGTCTTAGGAGTAACATACTAAAAGTTTACCGAAATCGAAACATCAGAAAATGATATGGCACTACCCGTCGTTGACCCCAAACTATAAAAATCACCGGTTCTGAAAACTGAGATTTAAACTTTCATAATGATTGCAAATCTGAGAAAAACAAGGGGTCACTCGATATGGTTTACACCAAATTTGGAGATCGGAATGTTTACATTCCAGGTTGCTGCTAGGGAGGGCCCAAAATATTTTGCTCAAAATATAGTCAAGACATACATATATACAGTGTTTTTTTAAGCTAAATTTGGGCCCAAAAGGGCCTCTAATTTCTCTTCAGGGACCTCTAATTTCTTAACATTTTTATGACATATACTTAGCTACATATTTTTGTAATGTTATGTTTTGTGGTAAGGGACCTCTAATCTTTTGCAGGGCCCTCTGAGCAAATCCTTTTAAAAAACCTGTATATATATATATATATCAATTTGCCGGAAATTTGATGCTTAGCACGAATATGAAAACTGATTTGCAATAATTTGAAAGTTTAAATCTAATTTTATCGTCTTGATGGAGTGATGGATGGTACCTGGCATCATAGGCCAACTTTTGTTTAAAACCTGGCTTGGGCACAGCTGAAAGATTTTAATAGTTGTATTCCTGTAAGCAAATTTTATTACATTTGCATTTCACATGGATAGACAATCTACGGTTGATTTGTTTTAATCGAAAATGCTCAATAACCTTACCTTAAAATACAACAATACCTCAATATTAAACTGCTGTTTGATGGAAACATGTTTCAGCTCCTCCAGCAATTTGGTGCAACATTATATTTAGGGCACAGCATTAACTACTATATTGATTTGATTTCCATGCAATTCTCCAGTACTTATTGTTCCCCGGAGAGAATAATCTGTCGACAGGACCTTGTTCATTAAATAAATCGAATATAGAACCTTTCCATCTCTTAACTCGAGCCTAAGGGTTAAGTGGAGTCCCCTCTCCTTTTTGGTCCTATACCTTATTTTTCTGTAAATAGGATTTTATCCAGGAGCCATATTCACTAAGAAGTTAATCACGTATTTACTTCGAACTTAAATCTATACTTTACTAAGTTCGAACTTAAGTACTAACTTTTATTATCGATTTACTTAAATTGAGCACTTGACTAAATACGTAGTTAGTAACAAAAATTACTAACTAGTAAATCCTAAACAACTCGAACAATAAAATGGAAGAATTGCAAAACAAATTGGACGATGAATGTGGAATGTACTTTAATTGAATGTATTGAAATACATAGTGATTTGATTAAAGGGTCAGGTGATAGCGCCGAATTCATCAAGAAAAAAGGCACTTTGGATTGACATCGCAAGAACATGGGAATGATAGAGGGGTTAATGAGGTGAAAAAAAGTGGAACAACCTGAAACTAGCCGCAAAGTCAAAGGTTATGCTAGTCTTATGGAGGCTAGTAGAAGTGACTAACTCTGTTGGTGTCGTAGATTATGTTGAGACACTTCTCTATGCAGACAAGACTCACACAAACACCGAGAGAACATCACAAATGTTTGAGAATAGCCCATATTTCAGGGAAATTACAGCGGATCTCTTCCAAGCACCTCTTGAGATTGACAGTGAAGAGATCCTTGAATCTCATGTGGTGAAACTAAAGATTTATTATGCTGCAGAGAAGTAAAAGTCGAAATCGAAAATGGAAACATGAAGCTTCTCCCGAGTTTAGTTAGTCAAGGTTGGCAGCATCCCATTTAATCCCTCTGCAACAGTACACTATCAACAAATATGCAGAACAAATGGCATATTATAAATTGGAAAAACTATTGAATCTTTGGCAGCTGCAGATGTAAAACTTGTAGATCCTATTATCATGATTAATTTAGTATAATATAGAATTGTGGTTTTAGTTTGGAATATCGGCTCACATCTATACATCAAATGATGTAAATTGAAGCAGTTAAAAAGACGAACGAAAAAATTAGATGCTCTCTATTTAATGGAATGTCATAATTGTTGATACTTCAAAGAAATATTGACTGTATGTCAATAATTATAAGCTAACGAATGTTTAAGCCACCTCTGTAGGTAACTTAAAGCTGTTATTTAAGTTCTTACTTCTGCACAAACTTAAATCTGAGTGAATACCAATTAAGTTCGAACTTAGTACTTAATACTAAGTTCGAACTTAACACGCACCTAAAATGTTAATGAATACAGCCCCAGGTCTTGTCACTTATACAGATCTTCATTTACTATCCGGCGTATATAATAGTTTTATAGACATGCCGCTTATACGTACGTTTTATAAAATGCTAGTAATACTGACATTTGTTGCAAAATGAAGAGAAAAGTGTTACTTTTTTTGAGATATTTCTCAAGATCTAGAAAAACAAAAACAAATGTTTCTTATGTCCATGAAATTCACAAAGTATCGATTATGCATATGACAAAGTGTGCTCTTTTTGTTCCTAATGATATCCGTGTATGTAAATTAGGCATATATATGTCTTTTGTAGGATGTTTTGTCTTACTACCAAATTGCTTAGGGGCTTTGAATACACCACATTGTTAGAGCGTTTAATATAGATAGTTAATATAGATAGTAGATTTTGTTGTTGTTTTTTCAAACCTGTGTATAAAAAAGATAGGATATGTATGCAGACACAATTTTCTATTATTATCTACGGATAAATGGTTACTGACGGAATACTGAAAGACAATACATACTTTCCCTGGACAAAAGTATTCGTACTCCACAGTATTTTTTTCTAAATTGTTCTAAATTGTTATGATGCTCTAAATCTTGCTTATAATTCGTTTTCTTCACATCCAAATTACTCACTTTATAAGCTTTCAACTTAGATACTCTCCTTCAAGATTAAGTATTTCCAGCATTTGCTATCCTATGCCACATGTCTCGAGTTATCACCATTGTCTATGATGACATTGGTGGTACGAGGTGGCACAGTTTGAAAATGTTCAACCTTGGGGGAGACTAATCGAGTTAAAAGATTTTAAAGTGAGTTATTCAAATGTGGCGAATTCGAATTTGTCAAATACTCAATCGAAAACACAGTGAAAATATGCGATTACCGAACTGATCTTAGCTAACTAACGCAAACCAAAACATGTTTATGCTTACAATGAAATATTTGGCAGGATAAGATTAATTATTGTTGCCGCTTGGGAATCTTGTACGAACCAGATTTGGGATAATACACGTAATATGAAGTAAATGACTGAAGTCATTCTCGGCGAACACTATCAGACAACTAAAAATTATGTTGTTATTTCTGAAATTAAGGGGTAATCCAGTAAAAAGGTATCTTTAGTACTTTTCAATGTTAATCATGAATAAATTGTGAATTCCATATTTAATTTTGTCACATATTTGAATTTTATGCCTTTTATCATTTTGTAAATTTAGGCAAAGATTGATAAAGTATATTCCAAGTCAGAAATATTAGAACAAGCCCATGCTTCTTTAAGAAACACAGTAGTAATCAAGAAAGGTGATTTGAATAAAGCTTTCCTTGAATTTTCTCAAAATCTCAACAATCAGTCTTTTCAATTAGAATCTTCCCATTATTACCAACGTTTTCTCACTGAACAGAGGGATCTCATCTCATGGGTTATTTCCTTAATTGAACTTGTATCTTTGGGAGAACTTTCAACTGAAATAAGTGGTGCAGAAGCATCCTTAATGCAGATTGAAGAGTTAAAAATTGAAATCGATGCACGAGAGGCGAATTTTTTATCTATTAAAAAATTTGGTACCGAACTAATTCAAAAGGATCATTACGCTTCTAATGAAATATCAAAAAGGTAAGATTTAATCCTATACTTTGATGGATAAATTTAGGATTGTATACTATGTAGGAATATTTATATGAATGAAATTATTTTAATAGACCAAACATTTTGTCCTGAGTTTCGCTTTTGTAGAATTTTTTTGAATTCATTTGTAGAATTCAAATCTCTGGAATATGCTAGAACTTGCTTTCAATGGTTGACATGGGGTTTTCGGTGTGTAGATTTAGAATAATTATTTTTTCGGATCTATTTTAGAGATCATTTGTTAACTTTTGTTCACAATATTTATATAAACTAAACAAATTCCCAAAATAGGATATATTGAGTAACTCCAGGCGCCCGCAGGGAGACATTGCGGGCACGAAGTGTTCGCAAGCCCCGCATCGCAAGCAAGCGAAGCGCGTGTATAGCTTAATATTTACCTGTTTAATTCAATGGACTATATTTGCATTGTTAAATTTACTGTCACATTATACTAAAGATAAATTATGTCGTAGTGGTCAGGAAGAAAAGCAATTTTAGCCCAATTTCGTACGGCAATAAGATTGAATTGATATCTAGCTTGGTATTGCTTAAATAGATCCCACTGTCTAGACCATACTCATCACGTATGACGTTTGTGGGATTCCTGGGTTGCGAAAAAATTAGTAAGGTAGAAGCAAACTGAGGTGTTATTATAATTTTTTATTCCAAACTAGTCATTCTGAAGAGAGACAATTCGGCATATTTTTGAGTGGAATTCTTTTTTCTACTATTAGGAATACCTTTTGAGAAATGCTGCCAACAAGATTCGTGGTAGAGAGTGGGTTCGAAATTTGAATTCAATTTTTGAGCAAATTGGACATTTCTTGTAAAAAACTCAAAGCGTTCTTAAAGGGCTTTTTGTTTCAAAATGTATGTCCATAATTGTATTTTTTTCTGATTTTTCTATTTTGACCTCAGCGATGTTATAGACCTTAAAATGTAATATTGAAAACATTATCTAATACTTTCAAAATTCACTTGTAATTATATTTATCTGTACACTATCCAAACAAAGTATTTGTATACTACATTATTTCCCATATAAATAGTATTAAAATAAAATATATTCCAACTCTAAGAGATCTTAAGAGTCTGATTTAAGATTCGAAACCTACACATTCGAATTAGTAATAGTTGAACAGGTAACGAAAATAATGTATTTTCGATTCCCTTATTATATTCCACAAAGGATTAGCTTCGATTGCTATATCAGCTTTTTGCGATATTATAATTACTGTAGTTACTTTCCTAAATTGATATGCTCCATTTTAGGATACTACCGAAAGTCAAAATTTTCCCATTGAAAATGGCTAATCATGGCCTACTTAATAAGTAAGCCATGATTATGGCCAACTCATTATGTAGACCAGGGGTCTTGAACCTGCGGCTCTTGAGCATGAAGTGTGCGTTCGCAGGCCATTTTTTATGAGTCATTATTTTGTTTAATTTGAAATTTGTTATATAAGGATTCTGTATGTATTTTATTCAACGGACATTGCGAATATACTAAAGTATTAGCACTTTATTGTTTCTATATTCTGTAAACCTTAATGATGTTTGAATTGTATAAAAGACTTATGTTGTCTTCAGAAATTAAGTTATGTATTCTCAATATTCAAAAGTATAAATCAGAAGTATTCGACAATATACTATTTCATTTTCAGATATCGAATACTCTGCAATTACACAGTTTCTTATTCATTGATTAGTTACGTATCCCATATGGCTACTTGATCGTAAACTTTCAATGCGCCTCGCAAATTTAATAGAGAACTAAAATTTGACTCTCAGAAGAAAAAGGTTGAAGACCCCTGATGTAGTAGACCATTGGCTAATATTTTGAAAGTCGTGAAATAAATGTATTAAAGCGTTGAATAATTAAAAACCGATTAGAACAAGTATCAAGGAGGTGTTCATTTGTATATATTGTGATAAAGTATATGTCATACTGGATATTTTGCCAGATTTTCGCCACATAAAAATTGGGACAAAACTGTCAGTGATTTTCGAACCGCATTATTCTCCCATCCTAATTCTAAAATGCTTCGAAAAAGTCAATATATATATATATATTATTTATACGTATAATCCAATGTAGGTATTTATTTTGCCCTAAATTTGCTCATAACTGAAATGCATCCAATAAATCTAAAACATCAGTTGAAAATAGATTACCCTAAACCTGTGTGCATAAAATCGAGCAGTGACCACAATAAGTATGATATTGGATCACTATTTCATTGAAAGCCCCAAGTATTTTGTCAAATCTTTTAATACTATTACTATTCTAGTAGGAAACGTTTGTAGAACGTATTATCCGAACTTGGTGGAGAAAAAGGAATTTTGGATAACTGAAATTCGAAAGACTGATAAAATTCACTTTCTATTAGCGTAATTATCATTTATGTTGAACTTAGAATAATTTAATTAATTTGTTTGAGTAACACTATTTTGAAAGAAATGAATCAGGAATGTGATCTTCTATTATTCTTTTGAATTCTTAATTTCTTGTTTCGAACTATAGTATTATGATGTGCCTTATTTGAAGTGCTTTTAATACTTCCAATTCTCTTGGTTCAAGTGTGATTTCTAAATGTTTTATAAGCACCAGTTTGGTTAACCGAGGGATTCGGATGACTTACATTCTACTGTATATAGTATACGTATATGCACTAAAGACCAAACATAATTATTTGAACTCTTCATTATTCCATATGCAATTACTTGTAGTTGTAAGATTATTCCTTCATGAAAAAGATTACATATCAGCTAGTAATACATTTTAATAACCTAAAATTTACCGGTTCGGAGATATTGATATATAGCAGTTGGTACCAGCCTTCGTACTTAAATTATTAATTGTCCCGACTGTTCTCACAAATATCTCCGAATCGGTAGATTTAGTTTATTAAAATTTACTATTACTTAATTGATATGACACTACCCAAAATATCTCAAAAAATAAAATTACTAATAAAATTGGATATCAGAAGTAAGCGTTTTGCAACTTTAGGTCCCAAACCGGGCGCATCCCATTATAATTCTGGAAGAGATGGAGCCTACCTTGCACCCCCTCTAAATCATCTCCAATTGTTCTAAATTTTATGGTGAATATTTGGTGATCAAGGTAAACTACGTATTTGCAGAATGTACATCAAAGATTCAAAGGTACAGAAAGCTGATTTTTGGCATGTGGGAGTCTTTTGGCTACGGCTCCACAAATTTCAGACATCAGACGAAAATGTCGACTCATCATGGAATTATGACGTAATTGTCACCTTTTTATAATTAGAAATTTCGACCATAACTCCATTTTAAGCGATAGAAGGCTGAAATTTTGATAGAATGTGTATATTCATACAAGTATATCTCACATATGGTCAACTATCATCAAAAAATGATGAATCGTCGCTCTGTTATGACGTCATCATTACGCATCAAAATTTTAAAAATTTCCAAATTTGGTTATTTTCCATTTTTATCGTTTTAAACAGTAAGACAGACGTATTAGAGATCTTATTTACCTTATAATTAATCAATGTGGGTTCAGGCCCCCAAAGGGCGCCTCCTGTGGACACAAAATGTCCGCCAACCACGCAGCGCAAGCACGCGAAGCGTGCTTGTGCAATGAGGTTATGATTTTGGTTCCTAGTTTATGATACTAATATAGTTATTGACTATACAAATATTACACATACGAACATTAATCTTAACCTGTGACCCGTTTAAGATGAAAAATCTGGAATTGGCCCTTAAATTTAATTGGTTTGACAGTTGTCATATACTGTCCTCTAAGTTAATGACTTTGCCAATACTTAATTTGTTGTTATGCGCTGGTGTACGCTGTCACATTGATTGGTGGTGTTTGTGTAGTCAAAACTGTTATGTATAAACTTTATATAAATGAATTATGTCATTTTAATTCTGTCCAAATTTAACACTTTAGTTCATGTTTCTCAACCTTTTCACTTATCGCCTCCTTATGTATTAAATTATTATATATATATATATATACAGGGTGTATCATAAGTGTTGTCGGGTAGTAGAATTGTCAAAGTAGTCATACTATTGTATTATAACCACAAGTAGTTTTCATTTATTAGTTCAGTATTGCTTAGTATCCCGTTGCACTTTGTAGAAAATTACTTAATCTATTTCTAGCTAAACTGAAATTCCAGAATTTTTACTATCGTTGTCAACCTGTTATTTCCAGGAAAATGAATGTCCGAGATCATGGTTTAGAGCTCCGTACGCAGGCCATTGGGATGTTGAATGCAGGAATGACTCAGAAGGATGTTGCATTAAAGCTCCGAGTTAGTTTGAGATCAATCGAACGTTGGTGGAACAAAGAGAAACTTGGAGAATCTCAAAAGACCAAAAGTCGCCCCGGACGAAATTCAACTGTTAAATGGCCGCCAAAATTATGATTTCGAAATCTCTCGGTAAGAGAGGAAAATCTACTAGGAAACTGGCAAGAATAGTGAGTAATAGGGGATATCCTATATCCCATTCAACTGTTTACCGATATCTCAGGGATAGCTTAGGAGTGAGATCCTTTAAAAGGCCAAAAATCCCGCGATTGACTGCGAAAATGAAGGAAAACCGTCTAAAATTTGCTGAATTTCGCAAAGAATGGACTGTTGAGGATTGGAAACGCGTTTTGTGGTCTGACGAAGCACCCTTTCAATTGTTCAATACCCCAAATAGACAAAATGATCGTGTTTGGGCTCGGAATTCAGCTGAGGTTGAGCCTTGTGTTCAAGTCAAATTTCCTGGAAAAATTAACGTCTGGGGCATGATGTCACATCGTGCAGTATCTGAGTTGCATATTGTTCCGCAAAAACAGACGATAAATGGTTGTTACTACCGAAACTATATTCTGGAAAAGACCTGTAAAGATGCCATTGAACGTAGGTCGGATTATGGTTCAATAATGGAGAAGTCAATGCTCTCAAACATGTCGAATTTTATTTTCATGCAGGATGGTGCCCCAGCACACACAGCAAATTTGACTCAAGTCTGGTGTGCAGAGCATTTCCCAGGGTTTTGGCGTAAAGGGGAGTGGCCAGGCAACTCACCCGATCTCAATCCTATCGAGAATCTATGGTCGATTTTGAAGGATAGTGTCAGTCAAATGGAGAATGTCACTAAAATCGAAGACCTGATTTTTCAAGTAAAAAAGGCCTGGGCAAGCATTGACCCGAATATCTTGGAAAATCTAGTCGCCAGTATGCCTGATCGTATTAAATCAGTAATAGATAGTCGAGGAGATTACATAAATAAGTGAAAATATATACATTATATACATTCTGGGTTTTTACATTCAATTATATTACCCGACAACACTTATGATACACCCTGTATATATATATATATAAATTTTCCAGTCCCCCTTCTAGTATTTCTGAATAAACATGCTACAAAGTTAGATCATGCATGTATTAATTTGTTATTTATAAAATTATTAATGCATTGAAGAAATATCCAAAATGTTATCATTAATGAGGTTCCTGATTAATGGGATCCCGAACATTGGTGCTCGCCTAAAAGAGAAACCCACTCCTGTAAGACATAGCTTCTATCTATGTAGTCGTACCGCCTGGAATGCCTAAGGACTAAAATCCATCTAAAGTTCTTAGTGAAAACGGCCCCTGATTTCGTTATTTGCGATCTATTTCGCTCTTTGCTATGTAGTCTCATTACTGCGCTAAATCCCTTCTCAACAAAGTATGAAGTCGGGAATGCAAGAATCAGAAGCTCTGTCATTTGCCATATCAAGGGCATGCTCAAAATATTCTTGGTTTGCAGCCAGAAGTTGTATATCCAAATTGATTAAATTCTATTTGAGATTCAATATCTGCTTGAACCTCAGCTAGTTGTTCTTGAATTTCTAACTCCACAATCTGTAGGTCTGTATTAATTGACCTCATTACCAAATCCGATATTATTAGCTGGATCAAATCGTTGAATTGTACTTGCATATCCTCCTTCACCATTTCGATATCCGAGGCATATACACGCAGTTGTGCATCAGTTATATCAGGAGCTGCTTGCAGAGAAGGAAACTGGTAAAACTCTCTACGACAGATATTCTGTCTATACAAAGCTAGTTTGCTGATGAAGGAAACAACGACAGATTTCGTTTTGGTTAAATTAATATCTTGGCTTTGAAGTTGTAAATTTAACGAATTCAACTTATCAAAAATGTCAGTAAGATAAGCAATATCATTCTTTCTTATTTTAAATTGATGGGACAGTTCGAGATTAAATCAATCCAAAAACTCGACTATAGAATCAAATAATTCAGTGAACCTTTTTAAGCAGTTTCCCTTTGACAACCATCTGACCTCTGTGTGAAGGTGAAGTCTTTCGAAATGTTCATCATTCTCATGGCAAAGCTGCCGTAAAAGACGATCTTTTAGTGAACGTGTTTTGATGGAGTTAATTGCAGTAATGACTACTTGTAGTGATGAATTTAGTTGATCACTGAGCTTCTTAGCTACCTAGTTTTGGTGGTGTATCACACAATGTATCGAACATATGTTAGGAACTACCTTCTTTAATAGAGCAATAAATCCTCAATAGCAACCAATCATTGAAGGAGCACCATCCGTTGAGCATGCGATAATATTCGACAAGGTTATATTATTATTATAATACGCCAGTAATAGAGCTTCATTGTCACAGAGAGTTGACTCATCTAATTGTAGGCTAAATTCCGTAGTTAGGAGTATCTGGATCAACTGAATCTCCACATCATTAACCATCTCCTCTATCCTCCTAGCAACTATATCGTTCAAGGGAATGGATTTGATAATTTCGGCAGCATTCTGGTTCATAACAGTTGAGATAACTTCAGTAATAGCAGGAAGAATTAGCGTCTCGCCAATACTATGTGGTTTCCCATCTTTTGCGATTAGTTTTGAAATATTGTATGAAGCCACCATTCCTTCTTTGGCCATAGTAATACCTTTCTTGAACATATTAGGAATGCTATTTTGTTTCATTACTTTAGCTTTTAAATTTTCGAAAAAAGCAATGTCTTTGCTGCTTTGATGAGGATGCATTATCGAAAAATGTTCTTTCGCGACGGTTTCATTGCTTCATTGGAAAAAACATGTTCGCAAATCAAACACATAGGAAGTTGACAATTAGATAGTGAAGGGATAAAGCCATAGCGCAAATAATCAACGGAATATTGTCGACATTTGTTATGCTAGAAGTAGCCATTTAATTCTTTAGCAAAATGATTATATACTAGTAGTTTGTGTATATTAAATTTAGATACGTAGTATTCGGGAATGTCTATATTTCTAATATTCCTCCATGCTATATATACTGATTCGATTGGCATATCAATGTCGTGTGAGGTTTTTATTTGATTTTGATGACACTAATATTGTATTCATAATACGAATCCTGCAAGAATTCCATTGTCTAAAACGCTAACCACACAATTTTGTTTATAACTGTTCATGCTATTTTGAATTCAAACAAGTGCCTTAGTAATTAACTGGTTGAATGGCAAACTGGATTAGCAATTTATAATAATACTCTCCTCTATGTTATCCTCTCAATCAAATTATTCTTCAATCCAAAATTATACAAATAATTTATTATGATAGAGATATTCTCCTATCGCCCCCCTAAATTATCTGAACGCCCCCGTTGAGAACCACTGCTTTAGTTGATATTCGTAATACAATGTAGGATTAAAATGTACAGATGCTTAGATTGTTCATATGTATTGAAATATAGAAATATACTCATATAGGGTTTCTCTTTGTAGTTTTGAATTTTGAGTTTCTATTTCTCTACTTTTTCATATTGTCATTGTTAAAAATCTACTTCATATTTAAACATACTTTATAATTTAGGCTTTCTGAATTGAAAGATGACTGGAATGATCTAATTTCAAGTTATAGCGCTCGTGGTAACAAAATGAGAGACTGCTTAAAGCTTCTTTTCTTTTTCCGTGATGTGGAGCGTACCGAATTTTGGATTATGAATAAGAAAAACCTCCTATCAAAGTTTGATACTGAATTGACAATGGAAGAAGTACAAAATTTGATTAGGAATCTTAATGATTTCGATGAAAATTTAAAAATTCAGGAATCTAAGCTTAATTCTCTCCAAGATAATGCTAACAACTTAATTAAATTTCGGCATTATGCATCTGCACAGATTGCTGAAAAAAGAGCCCAGGTTTTACAAAGCTGGAATATTTTAAAATCTTTGCTGATTCTCAAATGTGATGAGGTTAGTAAAACATACTCTCTACAGCAATTTACTCTAGAATCTAGCGAGTTTGAAGTTTGGATAACCGAAAGAAGAGAAATTATGGATGGTAAAGATTTTTTAAACGCACCTTTTAACGCTTTAGAACAATATTGTCAGCGTTACGAAGCTTTGGAAGCTGAAGTAAGTTTAATATATTAATCTCTTTTAATCAAGTTATCCTTTAATATTAATTTTATTCAAAGAAAAAATGTTGCACTAGTGTATACTAGAGTGTGTCAAAAAATTCAAAAATTTGATTCTTCATTGATTACCCTTCAAATTGTTTACTTTGATCACCAAATGTTCACCATGAAAAGTTAACTTTTTATTGGTCGCGCAAAGGAGGCTCCTCCATGTGCAGATTTATAATGGGACTTTTCTATACTTTTAGATGGGATAAAATCTACCGGTTCGGAGATTTTAGTGAAACTAGTTGGGGCCATTAATAATTATTCATTGCCCCAACTAATTTCACCAATATCTCTAAACCGATAGATTTCCTTTATAAATCTGCACTTTGAGAAGTCTACCTTGCGCGACCACTAAATCATCTCCAAATTGCTTTTTATGGTGAACATTTGGTGATCAAAGAAAACTATTCGAAGGGTAATCATCTAAAGATTCAAACTTTTATTTTTTAACACACTCTAGCTGTATACTCATAAATTGCGCTTAAGCACTTGCCTAGCAATGCTGGCGAAAAATTTGTGTCTGGGTGAATCCCATATCGGCTCCGAATACTGTGGACTTTAACTAAACCAGTGATGAGTTTAATTCACACAAATTTGTAACAATGATGCCATTATTTGGGTGGAGTGAATTTCACTTTTTTCAAGCTATCAAAAAAGCTCTTCAGGATTTGGAGGCTTAGTCTAAGAAGGATCCCTGCCACAATCGACTTGTTTTAACCGGTCGAATTCATAAATCAGTGAACTAATATAGACCCATAAAATATGGATTACACCTCGATTTAGTACTAAAATTAGACTTTTTTTGAATTTTTCTTAATAAATTGAAGATTTTGAAGTGCAAACAAGATTTAGTCGCATTACATGCATTAATATACACAGATACAAATCTCTTACTGAAATGGCTATCAGATATGGTATTTCAGATCGTGCAGTTGCTGTAATTTGCAATGCTATGCTCCAGACTTAAATCTTTTGGATGAGACCTGCAAATTGAACCGACACAAAATATTACGAGAAACGAGTGATGACTGAGTATCTACGAGAGAATAACAAACAAAGGAAGGGATTATTAGCAATTGCATTCGATGCACGAAAGGATGATTCGAAAGTATTAATTGAAAAACGTGGTGGCAAAAAGTACAGTTCCACCACAAATTTCAGATATCCCGATGAGTATTCTGGAAAAGGCTGTCATTGATGGGAAACTTTTGATTTCAAAGTTAGTTTGTAATACCCATTCAGTGGAACGGACTGTGAAGCTAATCACAAAAATGTTTGCAAACAACATCATATGAAGAACGTCATGGTCATGTATTATCAAACTTAGCATCAAGAAACAAAATGCCACATTTTGACACAAAAAGAGAATTCATACTATAGAATTAAGTTACTAATTGATTATTTTATGCCCTATACACTATACTGTAATTAAAATTTGATTCTTAAAGAATAGCCAAAAGTTACTTAATATAATGTCCTAAGGCATATTGAAACATTTTAATCCGCGTGAAATACTTTGGGAGTCAATGTGATTCGATATCACACATTCTGTGTATTTTAAGGGAGATGAAACTCAATTTATTAAGAAAAATTCAAAAAAGTCAAATTTTAGTACTAAATCGAGGTGTAATCCATATTTTATGAGTCTATATTAATTCACTGATTTATGAATTCGACCGGTTAAAACAAGTCGATTGTGGCAGGGTCAAACATTAATATATCTTACTCAACTTTGCAGGAATACTTATTAGACTAAGCCTCCAAAATCCTGAAGAGAGCTTTTTTGATAGCTTGAAAAAAGTGAAATTCACTCCACCCTAACCATCATCCATGATGTATAGAAAATGTTAAAATCTATATATGTAATTGTTGATTTATTAGGGGCATTTAATAAATACTAATCATATCCCACTAGAACTATAAATATTTTTTAGTTAATCATTTTTAGCAATGTTCAGAGCAGTTTCCTTTTTACTCTACAACTGAATTACTCTTTTATTCCAATTTTCATAGGTATTCCTAAACTCTTTTTGAGGTTCGTCTTCGAAGCGATGGAAAATTGCCGATCAAGGCTTACTCAATCTTAAAATTTGCCCCCGTTAAGTTATTCTTTCGTTTTCTAAAGAGCCAGAAGAGTCGCATGGAGCAATATCTGGTGAATAAGTATGATGTAAGACTTCTTCCATGCCATCGCTTTTTTTGCTTTATTTCCAAGATTCAATGCATTTTGGCCTTATTATGCAAAATTTTGATACAACGAGTACCCGTCTTTTGACGGTGCTTAAGATAAACATTTTTAAACTCGGACAACACTACATCAGCGTACAATTGTCCAGTAAGTGTCTCGCCTTTGGGTCCGGGGCACTGGGCTACTGGACCTAACCCATCGAAAAGTATGCTGTAATATGATGTAACACCTTCGGTGCACGGTAGTCGCACTCGCGAATAACTGAGGTAGCTCTCCTTCAGCCATACCCTGTCATCCTGCTTCTAATCGAATGTTTAAGATATATACATGTTTCATCCCCTGTTATAATTTCTAATAAACGTCTTGGGTCGCCTTGTTCATAAATTTCAAGGTTTTCTTTAGCCATTTGGAGTCTAATGGCCTTTAACCTCAAAGTTAAACAGTGAGGGACCATCGCACTTGGACCTTTTTCAGTTCCAATTCCGTAGTCAGAATCGTGTGTGCACTTTCTGTTTGTTTTAGTTAGATTCAGCAAGATTTAGGTCTGGAAATAAGTCTAATGGACTTGTGGAATCCCATCACAAGATAGTCAAAATATGCGTACAGTGAGATAATTAGTGATACAAAATACTTATAGTATTAGATTATCCCAAAGTTAACTTTTTAGCAAGATCGTAAAAATGAAGGCTGAATCTGAAGGATAATAACCATCAATTTACAGGCTGCTGCTTTTCCACAAACACTAAACTTAAAAAAGCAACTGGGTTTGTACCGTTCAAACTTATGTTCTGGAGGGACATTCAATCAGAAAATGCTAAACATAACCAAATGCGATTCAGATGATGTTAATATTTTGTAGGATGCCAAAAGTGTGGATAACTATCGAAAGCATTCTGACAGAAATTTGATTTAGACTCAGCAAAATAACATTGAAATATAGGGTGTCTCAAAAGTTCTGCACCAACCAATTTTACTTTGTTAATTTGACTAAGATCACTTGATTGTATTCCAAATTAGCCTCCATAAATGAAATCTAGCACCCTTTTAGCATAGAAATGAGCTCAACTCATTACGCAAAAAACATTTCTTTTAAAATTTTAAATAATTACATACCTAATAATTACTCCAAAATTTGGAGCTCAAAAGTGTCAAGTTTGAAGATCACTATTTTTCTGATGAAATATTACATTAATCACTTCTATATTCTGTAATTGATTCATAATACTAAAATAATATTATTACTTTTGATTTATGTAACGGAAATCTTCTATAAGAACGCGAGTATTTTAAGTATAGACGTCAAATGTACCATGGATATGAGTTTTTTTATTGAGATAAAAAATATTATTTACTAGACAACGATATATATGATCCAGCATTGCAAATAAATTGAGAAAAGCAGGCCATTGGGAATGCAAAATAATTAAGATAATCCTCCCTATTTTTTGATTAAAAAGAGGTATCGGATATTTGATCTATTTATCTATATATAATGAATGCATCAGCAACATTTGTTGCAGAACTTTTGAGACACCCTGTAGAATAATCAAGGTAAAAGAGGATATATAATAGAAAAGTAATTCATAACAGCTATATAGCAATAACTTGACTGATGTGTTTATATATTGATCCATAATTTCTATACATTAATGATTTTGTAGATCTAAAATCACTTAACAAATACATTATATCGCTAAATCTAAATTTTGAGTTCCTCTCTAAATCAGCTAATATTTTATTATATCAGTCCATGGTATATCTTATACAACAGAATCGTGTGAGATTTTAGAATCAAACGGTAAAATATAACATTTCAAAGCCAAGTAAATTCCGTGTAAGCTGATCTATCGTGTGATAGATTTTGCCCAATGTTGATGCGAGTTGAGTACCATTCCATGATAACTATTAAAGATTTTTTTACAATGATTTTTGTTTCATTGATATACTATCTCCAATTAGTTAATCGCATTTCTCACATCTCAAACAAATAATATGCGATTTTTCTTAATGTAGAGTTCAAAATTCACACTTAGAGTTATAATAGAATATTGCTGAATCAACATGTTTACTTATATATTACATTCCCAAACTTATGATAGCTTAGTGAAGCTGCACTATCGCTCCGTCGCTCGACATTTTGCGTACTAGTAGAACTGGTAAGCTACCAAAGCATCATGCATATTACACAACGTCTACACAACATGTAGCATACTTACCAATGATCCAGGGATTTAATTAATAATCCTTTTAATAGCCTA
The DNA here is from genome assembly GCA_963281255.1 of Aphrocallistes beatrix. Lineage (NCBI taxonomy): Eukaryota > Metazoa > Porifera > Hexactinellida > Sceptrulophora > Aphrocallistidae > Aphrocallistes > Aphrocallistes beatrix. The sequence continues at coordinate 1,163,184 of OY725505.1, forward strand.
TAATAATTTCTATTTTTGTAATACTAGTGTATCGAATTTATTGATTAATTTTATGTCCTCATGATTTGGCAAGTCTTCAGAAATCCAAGTAAATATCCTGGATCACGAATTTCGAGAATGGTTTTTGAACTTTGATTGAGTGATTATTTAACAAGTTATATGGCATTATATACATTATACATTTCTTTTAAAATCCAGGGAAATTCCTTGATATCCAGGGAATTTCCCTTGATCGCGAATATCGAAATTTAACTTTCCATTGATCCAGTGATCATTTAAAGAGTTCGATGACACTACTATCAGATTTACGACGTATCTTTCACTAAATAGTTAAGTTATTATCATTATCAAAAATTTAATGTCTCGATTCTACCTATTGCTAAAATCAAATTCAGCTGGCAGTACCAATTGGGAATTTTATATGCTTTGTCAAGAGGAGACTAGTCTAGTTTTGCAATGTCCAGCTGATTCACCCAAATCCCAAATTTGCTACATTCCAGTGTTGCTATGGAAACGTGTTTTGGTCAGTTCGAGTCATATCTTGAAAACCGCAAGAGCTAAGCATTCAAATGTAAGTCCATTTGATTGCAAATAGACGCGACAATATAATTTCGACGTTTAAATTCAATCGCTTACAAGATATTAGACAAATCACCAAATGTGACCAATATGATAAATTGTCAAATACCTCATAAACCATTGAATTTAGACAAATAAATTATACTATCATTTAATAGGAAGTAGTCTATTCGCTATCAAAAGGACTTACATTTGAATGTCTAGCTCTTGCAGTTTTCAAGATATGACCAAAACAAAAAGGTAGATAACATCTCTAAATATGTCTGTTTTACTGTTTTAATCGATATCACTCGATAACTCACAAAATAGGTCAAATTTTCAATTTTTGATGCGTAATGATGACGTCATAACAGAGTAATGAGTCATCATTTTTTGATGACCGTCATATCATATGTGAGCTATATTAATATACAAATTCTAATATACACATTCCAATTTCAGCATTCTCTCACTTAAAATGGCAGTGCTATGGTCGAAAAAACTGAAATTTCTAATTATAAAAAAGGTGCCAATGACGTCATAATTCCATTATGAGTTATCATTTCGGAATTATGACGTCAATATTAATTAATAATTTGAAAATTCAGTTTTTTGAGCTTATGCTGTCGTTGTATGAGATAAAAAGTTGAAATTTCGATAGCAATATTGTAATAACTTTACTTACATGTAACTACCATCAAAGAAAGAATATTGAGTCATTGTTAAGATGTAGCGTAATCACGACACATCATCCAGTATCAGCCTCACTAACGTGATAATTATCATTTTGTGCTTGATCTAAGATAGCATTCACAAGGCGTGTAATCAATTCTTCAGGATTTGATCGCTCAAATACTGCATGAGATTCTTTTCAGAGAGCCAGTTTTTCAGTTCTAAGCTAGTCTTTGCAGCAAGATTCAACAACTGTATTAGGTTCCTATTTTCATCAGTGTGACTCCGAATGGCAAGGTCCTGTCTCCCGCAAAGTTTGATAGTAGCCAAAATAATATCTAAAGCTCTGCGGTTTTCTTTTTTCTGTTGTATATGTTGCTCGCTCATCAGACCTATCACATTTGGGCATGCTGAAGACGAATAAGTGGTGTTAGCTAACCTGTAGCATTCGGAATTTTCCTGAGTCTTAAATCTTCCATCTTTTCCCAAGGCCTTTTTCCAATTACAGTAGCCATCATGCATCCATTCTTTCGAGATCCGACATTAAGCGAGAATACGTTTGTTTATTAAAGTTTACTTACAACTATGACCCGAAACCTTGGGTTGATCGCCATTTGGCTAAAGCCATGGAAATTGGTGTAGCCATGATTCCTGAGAGTGACGCCCAGTCATATATTAAAATAATAAGATAATAAGTACTCACTTATCACCGTGGGATCGATCTTAGGCTTGACATGTCTTCCTATGTACTTTTCAAATATTTTTGTATAGTACAATCTTAGTATTCTAGGCGCAATAGTATCTTTGAAAGTTAAACTACAAATTCCAGTGGAGATAACTATTCTAATTCTGACCAAATACTTAAATAAGTTGTTATCTCCTTAAAATACCTAAATACTTTTACTTTCTGATGACTGTAATTGTCCTTAGAGCATTACGCTTTGAAAATCTCCCTAACTTTTGCATGTACCACCCGAACAAAAGTATTTAAATACTTGATTCTTTCACATCCAAATAGTACAAATTTGGATATTTTCATCAAGGCAATACTTTTCAATTCCAAGAGATACTGTAAGACTGATTTCAGATTCGAAATCTACACATCGAATTAGTCATTGTTAAACATATCTAATACATTTCTCCACTCAATTAATACTATTATAAGCCTGAGCCACCTTAGGTAATTTATTGCCATATTTAATAGTAGTTAAAATAGGCGTACAGTATAATTCATAATTATTGCAACTCCATATTTGAGCCCATATTATTATCTTATTTTAATTAATTAGTACTTTTTATAATTCTATTGTCAAATGGCGCCTAGGTTCACATTAAATAATTATAAGGTAGATTACTTCTCTAAATACGTCTGTTTTACTGTTTTAATCGATATCACTCGAAAACTCACAAAATAAGTCAAATTTTCAATTTTGATGCGTAATGATGGCGTCATAACAGAGTAATGAGTCATCATTTTTTGATGACCGTCATATCATATGTGAGATATATTAATATAGACATTCTAATATACACATTCCAATTTCAGCATTCTCTCACTTAAAATGGCTGTGCTATTGTCGAAATATGGTCGCTGAAATAGTAATAACGAAATCCTTCTTGGATACTTTAGTGAGAAGTATGTCCAATCGAATTGGAAAGTACTAGAATTTAAATGTGATTATATTGACATATGAAATTCAGAGTGAATGGAATTCAGCATGTTTTTTATGTAGTATATAAGTTAGTATATAAGTTAAAATGTTCAAGGGGCGAAGTCTTTTGAAACACCCTGTCAAGCAGTAGTTCTGAACCTGGGGTATGCGTAGCACCTCCCAGAAGGTACCTGTGGTGAATTTTTAAAAATAAGAAAAATATTCATGCAGTCCATCCCAAACCAACAAAACAAAACAAAACAAAACAAAATTGACAGGGGTACGTGAAACGCATTTGACACCAAGGGCTACCACTGACTGAAAAGGTTCAGAACCACTGCTGTAGAGCCTCAACAAATATATAGCAACTCTCGATATCACTCAATGTTTTAGTCACAATTGGAAATATATCAACCGCGGAAGTAGACCCTAACGCAGCGGTTTTCAACCATTTCTAACTGTAGACCCCTATATCAATTTTCCTATATTCCCCTTCCTATCAACCGTAATACAAAATTTCGAATCCTGTGGACCCCCTGATATCTTAGGTGGACCACTAAGGGGTCTATGGATCCCAGTTTGTGAACCACTTCCCTAGCGGAATTGCATGAACAATTGTTGGAAATACAATTGTGGGGGATCACTTAGATTGTCGATGGCGCTGAAAACTTTGTTCTCAACTTGGCGGGTTAGATTTGTAGAAATTCACGAAGTCGTATTGTGGCGTTTTTATTATCAAGTGCTTTGATATATATCTAATTCGTCGTTAATTGACTTAGATCGGTCATGAAAGGTCCGGTTTCTTAAATAACTATCTTAATAAAAAATAAAGAGTTGTTACACATGAGATCCAGCCGTTTCATATGTCGATTAAATTTAGTTTAGAAAGATGAACTGGAAATGAACTACTAACTAATAACTTATCTACCTTTTCTTCGTTGTCAGCTATGCTCTTAGATTAATCAGATTCAATCAGCAAACGTGATCCAAAGCTAGCCTTAGTGTATAGAATTATATTATACAACTCATTAACAAGCGCCTCATCCAGTTTAAAGAACTGGACATCTAGCAATGAATATAAATATCGAAAGACTTGATGTTAGGGATGGTATTGAGGTTACACTGATGCAACACCATGCTAGTTGGCATAATATATGCCGTTAAAAATTCAAACTTCAGCGACTGCAAAGCAAATACACAGATTAATGGAAGGCTAGTGATCGTATTCAGCTATAGTCACACATCGAGCCTTAATAAGGTTGACATCAAAAAATGTATTGTTTTTCTCTGTGATGAGCATGCTGGCTCTGAGGACCTCCATGAAGCTTCCACCTATGACTTCGATATGAGGGTCAAGTGATATGTAATGGAACTAGAAAATACTACTCAAAAATATTTTCATTTGATGGATCATTCAAGGAAGGATTCCAGAAAGAATCTTTCCCGCAATCATTATTGACTCTTGTAAATATGATACTATATGGTCCAAATATTAAGAATCAAATTCAGAATGTGATAGCACAGCATAACTGCTTCACTTTCAATAGCTCAGCTCTTAAAGTTGAATAGACTTCGTTTCTGACAGGCAATCCAATGATGACTACTGACACAATTCGTCGTTAATATCTCGCATCATAGACCCTACGTTGTATATAATAGTATAGAAAACACACGGAAAGTAAACGACCAATCCGCTTGGGAGCTGGACAAATAAATAGATATGTACTGATAGTAACTTTTAGTCTAGGACCACAGGTGACAACCGAAAAATTTGAGAAGTATGAACCTTTTGGTGGTTTTGAATTAAACCTAATTAAGTATGTTATGTTGGTCCAATCGAGATTGGCAGGCAAGGGCATTTTCAGTCAGGGGGCGGTCACAGGAATTTTCCAAACCGGGGCTAGGCGGAGCCAAAATAAAACATCCAGAGCCTTACCTATGATTTGGCTTTGATTGTCGAATGAAATCCGGGGCCGCATAATCAAACTTGGGGAAAATGTCCAGGATTCCCCCCCCGGGACCTGTTTACATTATGTCCCAAAATTTTAGCAGTGAACTTTAACTTCGTGTAATATTAAAAATATGTCTAGGAAGAGTTTTATAATTTCAGGATGATTTCGTTTGCACATTTCCATTTGATGTTTATACACTATCTTGAATCACATTATCATACCATATGGTTAAACAGCACATTTTCTGTCATGCAAACTCAATTTTGTCGATTTTTTTGAAAATCCCAGCGAATATCCATCACAGTATTGCAATGTATTCTTATATGCTACTGAATTTAGTTATGCAAATATTTCTGTACTAGTATGTAAATATCATTAGTTGTGTATTTTTTAGGATTTGTTCGAAGGATTTTGGAAGATATAGTAGGCTCTGAAAGTCAGAATGACTAGTAGCTATGTATTTGACGTTAGCCCAAATTAAAACGCATAAATGAAGTCATCCTGAAATTATAATACTCTTCCTAAACATGCGTTTAATATTATAAGAACTTACAGGGTGACAATTAAGTTCTGTTACAAGCTTCATTAAGTATAAAATGTATTATACTCAAACGATCTTAGTTATTCTGGCCCTTAGAGATTGTAATTCGAATATTTTCAATGATTTTAAAAGATTTTTCGATTCTAAGACTTAGAAATGTGTTTTGTATGGCGAGTTTGAAGAAAAAAAAATGTGTCCTGGCACGGAGCGAAATTCGTGAATCAGGGCCCACTGCTTTTCAAGTTATTTTCAAAGAGTCTTCAAATTCTAGGAAAAATTAGCTCACACGTTTTCCTCGAACACTCTAAATTTGTAGAAATATAGGATGTTCAGATCAGTGCACTTTGAAGACCAATTGGATCAGATTTTTTGGTGATGTGAAAAAAAGTGCAATTTTGGGGAATTTTGCAAAATGTACCTAATTTGAACTGCGAATGAATAACTTTTTCTCGTTTCTGATGATCAATTCAGTGGATTTATGAAATATTTATATGGCGAATGAAAGGTATCTGGTGCTAAATCGTCATAGAACATCGATTATGAAGACATTTTTTACAGAAGCAGTGGGCCCTGATTCGCGATTTTCGCTGCGTACCAGGACACATTCTTTTTTCTTCAAACTCGCCATACAAAACACATTTCTAAGTCTTAGAATCGAAAAATCTTTTAAAATCATTGAAAATATTCGAATTACAATCTCTAAGGACCATAATAACTAAGATCGTTTGAGTATAATAAATTTTATACTTAATGAAGCTTGTAACAGAACTTATGGGTCACCCTGTAAAGTTCAATTCCAATAATTTGGGACATAATGTAAATACCCATCCCTGCCAATCTCGGTTGGACCAGCCATAACATACTCAACAACAATCGCGCTTCGGTCGCTTGCGCTGTGCGGAGTAATAGTAGAAAATCAATTTTATAATAATAAAATAAGGTGGCAATGACGTTATAATTCCATGATGAGTCAACATACTGGTCTGAGCTCGGAACTTAGTGGAGCCATGGAAGTTATATATATACACTGCCTGGAGATAAGTATTCGATCACCATATTGATTTACAGAGGTGCATGCATTTGTCATAATTATCCTCGCTGTCACTTGTCAGAATAGGTTTTTAAGACTGCTGTCACTTGTCAGAATGGTTTTTAGGACTGCTGTCACTTGTCAGAATGGTTTTTAGGACTGCTGTCACTTGTCAGAATGGTTTTTTAAGACTGCTATCATTTGTCTGAATCCTTACAATATTTGTTGATATTTTATCGCATTCTGGAAACCTTTGCAATTATATTTATGAATACAACAGGTGTTTTGGTAAGAGGTGTGTATAACATGCAATTATGCAGTATGTATATATTTACATTCAGGCATGGTATATTCATTTCTCTGATCATCATCATTACGCCGTTCAGTCACAAAACCTTTATGGAATACTCTTCGGAAGAATACAAACACAGCATTAGAAAAGTTTGTACAACTGTAGACGGGCATAAATATATTCGTTCAAAAATAACTGCGGGTTATTTTTATCTTAAGTGCATATTATTCAGGACGCATAGCTGCAGAGATACTGGCAGGCTAAATCGTGAGACTGATTTGATTATTCCTCTGAATCAGCATAATCACCCTGTTGAAGATTCAAACAAACGTATTGGAACTCAAAACCAATTGCAAAAATACTGCTAAACGTATACAAACAAATATCAGAAACATTTTTGATGATGTTATAAGAATGGATCCTTCTGCATGTGACATCTCCTTTAGTGAATGCGAGTCTTCAATGTATAGGGTAAGAAGAATAACAAATCCCAAATTCCTCAAACCGCCATCTAGTTTTCGGGTATATTGTCAACAACAAGTTTTGGAGAGCATCACAGATTTATTGTGAGATGTGGTGAACAAACAGGAGTATTTTCTGCTATAATCAAATGACTACTAGTATTTTAGCTGATATTATCGATATCCAATTGTTGAGCAGATTTTTCCAGAAGAATTATCAATCTTTGAATTAAACATAACCACAAATAACGTCTTAAAAAAACATTCTGACAAAGTGACAGCAGTCCTAAAAACCATTCAGCAGTCTTTTATTTTCGAACTTTAGGTATATACTTATCCATGAACTAATCGCTTCAATGGAATCGAATTTGTGTCACTCACCCTGTTTTCCATACATTGACAGGATGTTATAGGTAGTCTTTCTTCATTTGGGAGGATGGGTAAGATACGCCTGAAGTACATGGAAAGTACATGTAAAAGTTTCCCATTCGAAAACCTCCTACTTATGGAAGGTGAAATCAGCAAATCAACGATGTCATTACTGGTGCGATTTGTACTGTTACTTAGTGACCGCACGAGTGAAATCATGGAAGTTAATGAAGCCAGAATCTATTCACATAGAAATTCTGGAACCTGAAAAACCAACCACCAACGCAGGCAGCACTCAAACAACACATTATGGGAGAAAACATCTCTAAATGCATCTGTCCTACTGTTATAATCGATATCGCACGAAAAATCAACAAATTTTACAATTTTCCAATTTTTGATGCGTAATGATTACGTCATAACAGAGTGATGATTCATCATTTTTTGATGATAGTTGTGCCATATTTGAGATATATTAATATACATAATCTATTAAAGTTTAGCATTCTATCTCCTATAATGGCTAAGTTATGCTCGAATAACTTTATTGCTTAACTTTTAAAAATGTGAATGACGTCATAATTCCATGATGAGTCGACATTTTGATCTGAGCTCAGAAATTACTGGAGCCATAGCCAAAAGACTCCACATATATATATATATTAGGGTGCTCCAAGAAATTCCAAAGTTTGAATCTTATAATGCACACCCTTCAAATGGTTTACCTTCATCACCAAGTATTCACCATAAAATTTTCATTCAATTTGGAGATGGTTTAGTGGTTGCGCAAGGCATAGCCTACTATATATAAGGCCTAAGAGTAACTTAACCAGGGATGCGGTAGAAGATGGATGAAGAAATACATGAGCTGCCTTAAATCATTAACAAAGCACAATAGAGCTTAGGAATGTATTACCAGCATATATAAATATGGTGTCAAAGTATCCATATCCGTTGTTAAAATTTAGATTAGCCATCAAATGATTCCGCAACAGGTTATATTTGGGTCAAATTTAGTGATTTTCAGAGGCCGTTTAAGGGCACTTCTAAGTGTTTTGATTATAAGGTTTTTCGCATTGAACTGAGAAGTTAATGTGTTAATACTAAAAATTTGGAATTTTTTCATGGAATGTTCTTAGATTCCAGTGTTGCTATGGAAACGTGTTTTGGTCATTTGGGGCTATATCTTGAAAACAGCGAAAGCTAGACATTCAAATATAATCCCATTTGATAGCAAATAGGTTACTTCCTATTTAGCTATAATACAATTTCTGTGTCTAAATTCAATGGTTTACGAGATATTCGACAAATTACCAAATGTGACCAATATGATAAATTGTCTAATAACTCGTAAATTATTGAATTAAGACATAGAAATTGTATTATAGCTTAATAGGAAGTAGCCTATTTACTATCAAATGGGATTAAATTTGAATGTCTAGCTATCGCTGTTTTCAAGATATAGCCCCAACTGGCCAAAACACGTTTCCATAGCAACACTGGAATGTAAGAACATTCCATGAAAAAATTCCAAATTTTTCGTATTAACACATTAACTTCTCAGTTCTATGCGAAAAACTTTATAATGAAAACACTTAGAAGTGCCTTTAAACGACCTCTGAAAATCACTAAATTTGACCCAAATATAACCTGTTGCGCAATCATTTGATGACTAATCTAAATTTTAACAACGGATATGTGTGCTTTGATACCATATTTATATATGCTAGTAATACATTCCTAAGCTCTATTGTGCCTTGTTAATGATTTATGGCAGCTCATGTATTTCTTCAACCATCTTCTACTGCATCCCTAGTGCCAAATTCGCAAGTTACTCTGAGGCCTTATTATAGTAGGCTATCCGCAAGGTATCCTCCCCCTCGTGCTAATTTATAATGGGACATGTCCGGGTTGAGGCCAGAAGTTGTAAAAAGCGAACTTCTGACATTTAAATATACTAGTAGCTTGATTTTTTGTGATATTTGAGGGTGGTTTTATATCAGCTAATAATACATTTTAATAACCTAAAATCTACCGATTCCGAGATATTGGTGAAAACAGTTGCGACCAGCCTTCATACTTGAAATTATTAATGGTCCCAACTGTTTTCACCAATATCTCGGAATCGGTAGAAAAACCACCCTCAAATATCACAAAAATCGGGCTACTAGTATATTTAAAAGTCAGAAATTCGCTTTTTACAACTTCTGGCCTCAACCCAGACATATCCCATTATAAATTAGCACGAGAGGGAGGATACCTTGCGCAACCAGCACCCTAATATATATATATATATATATGTACATTAATCGAGTTTTAATAGTAAAGATATCAGTGTTGTTATAAATTATTTATGTATTGTTATACAAAACCAACTTTTTTATCAAACTCAAATGACATATTTGATGAATCTATTGATGACAGTGAGTCGACCTTCATTCTCAGATTTGCAATATACACTTTCTAGAAGCTCACAAAGTTAGCAGGAACTTTTTCTGAAATGACTGTTTACTAAAGGCTAAACTTAAGTTGACAATTATAATTTACATAAATTATGATTTAGTATGCAATTAGCAGAGCACGACCATCTTAGAAGCGAAGTTGTGTCAAACTCAATGTTTTTTGTGTAATATTGCATCTGATCATATACATAATACACACCAGATCAATCAATTCAACCATTTGCGGTTATTCAAATCGTTCAGCTCATTCATTTTAATCATTCAATTTAATTCAATTCAATTTCAATTCAAAAATTCAAAAACAATCGTTTCTCCATTCAACATAGCCCTATAAAGTGCACAAATGCGTGTTGCAATCCTAAAAAGTCGTCCGTTTCCTGCAATAGACGGAGGTGGGATTAATTAGATCTGAGACAATTTGAATAAGATAGGAATCTGTTTGCCATTTGTACTCAACCAAACTTGGGGGAATCAATATCGAAATCATTACTAACGCACTTCGCTAAACTGTTAAAAATATATAGTTCCTCCTCGATTGTGTCTATTTGTGGAGAATAATATCTAATCTTTGTGAACAAACTTGTACGACATCTAGATGGCGAGGAAACATGTGGAGAAATTGGAGTTGTTGGAATCCTTAGGTCCATTTCAACGATTCGTCCTGTATGACTACCTTTAAATATCTTGATACCTAATAATTCTGCATTCAGTTTTAGCATTAGTACATACTCATAAAATTCACTATCACACCTAACATACTTTGCAATCTCTTTTCCTAAGGTTTATCTCTAAAAATGATGAGATTGAATGAATTTGTTTAATGTATGGACGACTATGAGATTATGCTCATTATTTTGACGCCATGATGAGTCAGTATAAAGTCCTCATCAAGAAATCGTAAATCGTCAATCATCATATTTTTCCAAAATATATCTATAATCGTTAATTTTGTTGGAAACTTACTCTCATCTCGTCTGACTTTTAATAATTTTGAGCTCACAAATTTATTCTCTTGTTATTTACTATATTGTAACAAATTATTTAATTGCATAAACTAGCTAACTTTTTTATATATAATTTACTTTTAGGTGTCTGGTAGCGAAGGAAAGATTAGATCTATATTAAATCACGGTCAGCAATTGGTTGAAAATTATCACTGCCAAGGTCAATTTGATGCTGTATCTATTAGGATTGCAAGTCTAGAAAATAACTGGAATTCATTATTATCTGCTTTTGAAGAATGTCATGCCGAACTGAATCACACTAGGGAGAGATTTGATTTTATACGATGTGCCAAGGCTATATTGAATTGGATTGATGATGTTAATTTACAAATAGAATCTAAAGAAGTTGCATATGAGATTGAAAGCGTAGATGCTCATTTAGATACTTTAAGTTTAATTTCCGTCGAGATAAAGACAAGAGATGATCAAATATCTCGATTAAAACAGCATTCTGAAGTTCTATTGACAAAATATGATATCGATGCAAAGATTATCGTAGAAATTTTGCAAAATCTGGACGAAAGGTATTAACTATCTTTTTATTTTGAATAATATCTAGTATACAGGGTGATCCAAAAGTTCTGCAACAAATTTTGCTGAAGTATTATACTTACACATGAGAATATAACATCCGACATGAGAATATATCATCCGAAAATTATAAGGGTTATTTCAATTATTTTGCGATCCAATTTTCTCTCTTTCCTAATGTATTTACTAAGGTGGATCATAAATGTTTGTGTGTTTAGAAAAAATAGAAAAATCAAAAGAAAGAAATCTCGAATGCTTGGTCTATTTTATGATTATACTTTAACAATTGTTGTTCTTATTGATGATTCCCGGTCAATAAATCAAAATAAATAGTCAAATATTAGTATTTTGAATTAATAACTGACTATAGGAAAATATACATATATTTAATCAGGGGAAAAAAGTTTTTTCCGAAATTGACATTTTTGAGATCAGATTATTAGAGTCCCTGGTATATAATATTTCAAAAATTTGTATAAAAAATATTTTGCGCAATGAATAGTGTTCATTTCTAAACTAGAAGGGTGCTAGATTCCATAGATGCAAACCAATTTAAAGTTAAACTAAATTATCTTAGTAAAATTAATGAAGTAGAATTTATAGTTGCAGAACTTTTGGATCACCCTATATATTGAATGCAAAGTATAGGAATGTACCATTGAAGGGAGAATTATGATGTGAGGTTGAATACTGATGTGGACAAAATCGAAGACAAAATATTTGCTTCAGCCACCAAACATGTACCGAAGATTCATGTTTAGGCAGGATTTTCTTCCATGGGCAACACTGAGAAGTTCACTGAGAACAATGATATGTTATTACAAATAATGGAGGGCCATTTACTTATTCAGGCACATATATATCTTGAAGATCGGAGGCGATTGATCATGGATAGTGATCCTAAACTTACCTCATGTAAAGTAAAATCTTGACCCATAAATCAGGTTCCTTAGCAAAAGAAAAATGCTCCAGCGACTTCGAGATAGGCAATTGAAGTTAACCAGGCAGTCTTTCCAATGCTAGTGAATGAATACACAGTGTCGCAGCCTGTAAGTGCATGGAACTTTGGAAAGGTAGCAGGTTTTTTCGTCCCAAATCCGGTGCTACTTCATGAATTGCTATAACCCGAAGCAATAAACGACACAAACCGTACCACTGTAGAGACAATGTGAGGATACCGATTCCTATCTTATCTTCGACCTGAGTACCCCTAGAATATTCAAATCCCCCTTTGGTCCTCCAGTGGTTCGGGTTAGCATCGTCGCTGATGGCAATGTTTACAAATATAAATAATATATATTTTATTATTCGATATTCAGATATGAGTTCAGTTTTAATAATTTCCTACTCTAATTTATAATCCCATTATGCTATATAAATAATATAGAAACAAATTTTTTGTTTTTATTTTATTAAATTCACAATAGGTAAACAAAATATTAAGTATCAGATACATATAATTAACTTTTAAATGATGAAACATAATGAGTTTGATAAAGCATTTTTTTTAAGATTTAAATCATCAAATTTTAAGATGCCCTGAGTGTGAGATTGTAGCAGAGTGGCTCATTTTTGGAAGCCAGTATTATAGTCCAGTAAATCTACGAAATTTGAGGTCCAATGGGATAAAATTGCAACAGAATTTATTTAATGGGTTAAATGAACGTGGGAGGCTACATAATTAGCATACTAAAAACCCCAAATCCCTTTGGTAGAACATCCCTAAATACCACTTTACATGTTGGGTTATAAGTTCTGTCCAATTGTTAAAATACCGTAATTCAAATATTAGTGTTTAGATTGTCTTATAATTTATAGGAATTAACCACATATTATTTCTTTAAGAAATTCATTTAACTTTCAATATACCCACCCTTCTTTTTTATTACAGCCTTGAGGCGTCTGGAAACGGTCTAAACTGAAATAGGCAACGTTTCTTGAGGAATATGGCCCATTTCTTGACTAAAGACTTTCTCAAAGACTCCAAATTTCGATGTGGCATAGAACGAGCCTTTCTCTCTAAAATTAACCAGATGGAAAAGTCCATTGTGTCCAGGTCTGGACTGGAGGGGTGCCACTCTTCCTTAGACAAAAACAGGAATTTCATTCTGAAGCCACTCCTGAGTGATTCTAGCCGTGTGTGCAGGAGCACCATCCTGTTGGAATAAAAATGCACAGTTATTGAACATGTTATATCCGTGTTCTTTAACTACATGCTCCATAATGAGCTCTCTCTAGGTGTTTGCATTGATTTTGACTTCAGAGAGTACGAAAACTAAGGGTGTACAACCCAGCAGAGATCCCTAGCCAAGCATGCCAGAACTTGGTTTATCCTTACTATTAAAACTCGATTAATGTTTGTATATATATATATATATATGTTACGAATTGATTGAAGAAACTGCCAGGCGCAGAAAGCTAATTTTTGGCATGTGGGAGTCTTTTGATTATGGCTCCAGTAAGATCTGAGCTCAGAACAAAATGTCGACTCATCATGGAATTATGACGTCATTGTCACATTTTAAAAAGTTAAGCAATACAGTTATTCGAGCATAACTCAGCCATTATAGGAGATAGACGGCTGAAATTTTAATAGAATCTGTATACTAACATACCTCACATATGATGCAACTATCATAAAAAAATGATGACTCATCACTTTTTTATGACGTCATCATTGCTCATCAAAATATTATAATTTGTTAAATTTGGTGATTTTTCGTGCGATGTCGATTATAACAGTAGAACAGACGTATTTAGAGATGTTATTTCCCTTATAATTAATCAATGTGATCACAGGCGCCCGCAGGGCGCCTCCGGCGAACACAAAGTGTCACCCAGCCGCGCAGCGCAAGCAAGCGAAGCGCGCTTGTGTACTCTATTTTCCAATGGATGCTTCTCAGGGATAAAATAGACTGACTGTGACAATTCTGTCATTTTGCCTGTTTAAAGCTTCTTCTATAGTACATAATTTCTTATCGATCACTACTTTTTCAAGCCGCACTGTATCGTATCTTTTAGAAATCTTTTGTTTCTTGCTGGTCTCTTTACTTGAGTTGGTTGAGAAAGGAAATGAACTTGCTTTTGTCTTGAAAGAAGACAATCCCAAATCACTTTTCACAAAAGTACGAAGAGATCCGAGAGAAAATTTCAGGCCAGTGACCATTTTACTTGAACTTGCAGTCACTGGACGACCAGAGCGAAGCTTGTCTACCATGGACCCGTATCTTTATATCACTTGGTAGTGTGGTAAACGAATTTTCGATGCTTCTGCGAGATTTCTAAATCCTTCATAATTTCACCAGGACTCTTTCCCCTTTGAAATAGTTCTATTATTGAGGTTTGCTCCTTCTCCATTACCAGAATGATGATAAAACCAGATGCCGTTACAATTTTTATATTGTCTTATAATATGTTTATTTAGAATTAAGTAATATAAAATTTCATGCCCCCAATTAGTGAGATATTCCATCGATTAGAATAGTTATTCTGCATCTTTCTTGAAATTTATACCGTTGGAATTTTTTTTTCCTCTGTTATAGCCTTTTTATTAGTAATGGGACCTTTTCAAAAAACGTCTGATATTTCTGTTTTTCCGATTTTAACTGTTCTGTTTCAGAATGTGAGACTGTTATTTTTATTTGGGTAATAGTCCATTGTGTAAGCATTCATTCTTCAAACTATTATGCACATAGCATATACTACCTAATCTCGATGTAGCATTCGCGTCCATATTCCGAAATTTCTGTTTTTGGAGACAGAATCTTCGTATCCCAACTATCAAATTATAAAGCCTCTCCCTTATAAGATTAACTATCTATTTTTAGTAAACACTGTTCGGAAGTTTTACGCACAACTTAGAGTGCTTACATAGATACGTAATTGCAATAGCTCACTCAATGTGCGGGTTTGTAACTAAACAGCAAGTGAAAAATATCAGCTCGATTAGGACTAATAGTATGTTGGCCGATCTTTTGATACAGGCATAATATAGAATAGAAAGTTCATCAAGACGATAGTTTAGCTATCTGTATCTTTAATAAAGTTCAAATGAAGCAAATTTTTGTTAACAATAGCACGCAACAATCTTCTCTCCCCGCTTATATAAAGGTTATTGAATTTCACAAAATTATGATGGCAGCTCTCCAATCCTTGTTCCGAAAAGTAACGAGTCCTAAAAGTTGTTTCTCTAATGATTTGTTCATATTGACTGTGATGAGATAGTTGCGCAGATGTTAAAGAATAAAGTGTATCTTGGGAGTTTGTCTGGTAAGCTCTCTAACGCATTTCCTTTTTTGTCAATACACTCGAACCTCTCTTATCCGGGCAGTGCCGGACCGGAGGGTGCCCGGATAACAGAATTTGCCCGGATATCGGAACTCCGGATAAGAGAGGTGCCCATAACTCAGAAATCAACTTGTTAGCAGTTTATAGTGTTAAAACTGTCAACTTGTATAATGGGTGAGTTTAAACAATATCTAGTGCCCGGAACTTAGAGGTTATCAAAATTTGAGTTCCGGATAAGAGAGGTGATTGTAAAATAGATATTCTATAAAGGAAAAGAAACTATTCCATTGCGATTGATTAATACATTTTAAGCAGTATTTACCCCTGAATATATTACTAGATGTCGCAATTATCTTCCAAATTCATTATCAAAGTTCATTAAATAATATTACATGATAATGATTGCTGGAATTGTGGTTAATAACACAGGTCAACAAAAATTAACTTCACGATCTCATCAAGTATTACGTTGTCATTTTATAAGATACTTTTTACGCTGAATTCAAATCTGCTTTCAGATTCCTTCTAGCACGTCTAGATTTTTCTAGCTACAAGTCATCGATTTTTTGGTATTTTCCTAAATTTCCCTGTATTTTGATAGTCATGGCTGTTTTTTATTTATCATAGATCAACTACTCACAAACTACGGAGAATATATATAATGTTAGAAGTGGAAAGATAAGCTAAGAAAACTAAATCTAAAGGTGTTGAGAGTATGACTTCCTTTTGTATATCTTGTTGGGATTATCTCTAAACAGCCTCCAACAGTAATCGGACATCATGCCCTCATTCCAGAAACCTTGGTATCGGGTTTCCATTTGTTGTATATCCTGGTGGAATCTCTCACCCTGTTCATCACTTACAGCACAAGGTTCTCAGGAAAGAAATCAAGGTGAGAGTGCAAGAAGTGAAGCTTTAGCGACATACAGCAGCCCATCTTCTCATATGCGTTAAGCAAGGTTTCCACTCCTTCTCTATAATCCGACGACTTCTTGTTTCCTAAAAAATTCTCACAAACCCATCTAAAAGAATTCCAAGCATTCAGTTCCAGTTCGGATAAAGTATCCTCAAAATCTGGATCTCTGAATACTTGTCTGATTTGTGGTCCTACAAAGACTCCCTCTTTTATCTTTGCCTCGCTTAAATTTGGAAATTTGCTCTCCAAATGCATCCTGTAATAATCCTGTAATGTCGAAAATCCTGTGCAAATCTTCCACTATTTCAGACTCGAAGTTGATTTGCTGTGGCTTAGGAATTGGGATTGGTAAGGAGATGTCGTGTGGAATTGGTCTGCGAGCAGATTCCAAGTCGGAGTAAACAATGGTATGCTTATTCTTGCTAGAAAATCCTGTAATGTCGATAAGACAGAAGTAACAATCATCATAGTGATTTTTATGTTCCCTCCAGACCATGGGAATAGCAAATGGCATTGAAAGTTTCCTTTTGTTTAATCAATCACGTAGTCCACTTGAACAAGAAGTGCATATCACATGTGGTGCCCATGACTTGTCCTGGTCGCCAAGTGGACATCCGAAATACAATTCGTAGATATTCTTCAATTGATTCGTGAAAAAAAACACAAACGTAGCAAATATTGTCGGGATGATTTGTACAAGCTCGATGCATGATTAGAATTTGATTTGCTTGAATTGAAATGAGTAAAGTTATTTATAGTCAAGATAATTGAAACAAAATACACATGTATATATAGTAATTTAGTATCTATGTAACACGATATTATTGAAAAAATGAATATTTGACTTAGGAAAACTAGACGTGCTAGAGAAATTCTGATTGCAGGTTCGAATTCAGCATTCCAAAGTATGCTAAGATAGTGGTATGTGATCTCTGATGAAAAATCTTGTTGTGTTGTGTAATTGACTTGAAAATAGGACAATGCATATTAACTAAATGTCGAAAGGGCTGCCCGATTGAGAGAGGTGACCGGATATCGGAGGTCCGGTTAAGAGAGGTTCGAGTGTATCTTGAAATTGATCTAGCTTTTGAATGACCGTTTTCTACCTCTTCAAGCATTCTATTGAATTCATTCTGCAATTTTTAATTGAAGTTTCCCAGTTTGCTTTCAGCCCTTTACTACATATAGAATACACTAGTTTGGCCGTTGCTATTCAATAACTGGTACCGTAAACTGGGGCGACTTTGGCCCTAAGAGGTGACTTTGTCCCACATTAGCAATTTTTATAAAATATACTTAAACTTAGAAATATTGTGTTTTAAATACCTTTGGATATAGTCAGAGTTTCATTCAACATATTATCAATGTGTTTACATTGATTCATAAGTTTGAGTATATTTTAATAAAATTGCTATTGTGGGACAAAGTCACCTCTTAGGGCCAAAGTCGCCCCAGTTTACGGTACGAGTGGTTGGAAAGATATCTAAATCGATCCTTGGCATGTTTTGAATCGGGTGCCTAAACCTCCAAAATTTTGTTGGATATACTCTCAACATGGTCCCATTTTCTCATAATGCCTTCTTCTTCAGATGTCCAGCAGTAGGTGCAGTTTGGCAAGGATATTTGTAAGTACCCGTATATCAATATTATCACCTAATGATCCGAGGTAAATACGTTCTCAAGCCTTGTCAAATCAATAGCAGTGAGTAGTTTTAGGATTTTAAGGAAATTATCCCTTGTTTCCAGAGCCTTCGTTGCAGCAACAACCAAGCACCCCTTTACACTGTCTTTGTACTGTAACTCATGTGTGAGCTGTAAAACTACTGTAAAACTACGATTCAAATGGTTTTCCCTAGCGCCCGTTAAAAAGACGTATCTTCAAAGTGTGCATTTCAAATTCTGGAGAATTATCTCAACTGCTCTTTTACGTTATAACACCGCAACTACTTTTTCATCAATACCCTTTTTCTCCAGAAGCTCAACCGTATTTTTACCAAAGTTGACACGACTGCAAACGTGCCCAATCTTTTGGGGAGATAAACAATGTTTCGACCAGCAAACTCTTTTCATGGGTGGTGATTGGTTCACAATTGCAATCTCACTAGGATAATCAGAAATTAGACCTTTGGATTAATTCTGTTGAATTATTGGCCTAACCTACTTCACCAGTGTAGGTCTCACAAATTGTGCAACCAATTCCTGAGTATTTAGTCGTCACTTTGCGATGAATCGAATGTGAACCCAATGATGCCAATTTGGGAACGTGACCTTTCAAAATTCGATTTCATATGCATCGTTTACTGCTTCGATTAGCTTCTCGCTTAAATTACTTGAATTGTCACCAGTTTAATAAGTAGTATGTGCATACTATTTTGCAGAGTGAATCCTTATGCATTAGAATATAACTTCAATTGAAAAAACAGCCTCAACTTTGAACCAAAACGGTTAAAAAATCGGACTTTTTTCAAATGGTCGCTTAATTGATAAAAAGGACATAACAAATGCAAATAATTTTTTTCTAACGATTGAAATTTCAAATAAGATGCAGAAATAGCTGTCCTAAAAGATGGAATACCTCATAATTGGACCATCAAAAGACCACGGTTTCGTGTTTACGAATAAAGGGACAATGCATGTTTCACAATTTAAGAATCTGAAATTATCATGTAACATGCCTTAAATATACTAAGACGTGTTCCGTCTTAATTTTACCTTGATTTTGATTGTTATTAATCCTATAGATCACTTCCTATCTCTGAAAATTGAGAAGTATATATCTAAAATACTAATTTTCAAATTCTTTAAATGCTGATGATTACTTTCGAATTGCATGATTAGTTAACTCTTCTTTTAACATATACAGTCCCGGAAAAAGTCTGGAATATTGTATGTAAAATATGAACATTCTAGTTTTATCAAAAATAACAATTTTTGTTATTGCACAATATTTTGAATCAATTTAATGCAATGATAATCTAGAGTATACTCTTTCTATAACAGGAAAAGTATGAAATGTTTAATTAAAATATATTAATGCATAGCCTACTATAATAAGGCCTCAGGGTAACTTGCGAATTTGGCACTAGGGATGCAGCAGAAAATGGTTGAAGAAATACATGAGCTGCCTTAAATCATTAACAAAGCACAATAGAGCTTAGGAATGTATTACCAGCATATATAAATATGGTGTCAAAGCACCCATATCCGTTGTTAAAATTTAGGTTAGTCATCAAATGATTGCGCAACAGACTATATTTAGGTTAATTTTAGTGATTTTCAGAGGTTGTTTAAGGGCACTTCTAAGTGTTTTTATTATAAAGTTTTTCGCATAGAACTGAGAAGTGAATGTGTTAATACTAAAAATTTGGAATTTTTTCATGGAATGTTCTTACATTCCAGTGTTGCTATGGAAACGTGTTTTGGTCAGTTGGGGCTATATCTTGAAAACAGAGATAGCTAGACATTCAAATTTAATCCCATTTGATAGCAAATAGGCCACTTCCTATTAAGCTATAATACAATTTCTATTTCTTAATTCAATAATTTACGAGTTATTAGACAATTTATCATATTGGTCACATTTGGTAATTTGTCGAATATCTCGTAAACCATTGAATTTAGACACAGAAATTGTATTATAGCTAAATAGGAAGTAACCTATTTGCTATCAAATGGGATTATATTTGAAAGTTTTGCTGTCGCTGTTTTCAAGATTTAGCCCCAACTGACCAAAACACGTTTCCATAGCAACACTGGAATGTAAGAACATTCCATAAAAAAATTCCAAATTTTTAGTATTTAACACATTCACTTCTCAGTTCAATGCGAAAAACTTTATAATAAAAACACTTAGAAGTGCCTTTAAACGACCTCTGAAAATCACTAAATTTGACACAAATATAACCTGTTGCGCAATCATTTGATGACTAATCTAAATTTTAACAACGGATATGGGTGCTTTGATACCATATTTCTATATGCGGTAATACATTCCTAAGCTCTATTGTGCTTTGTTAATGATTTAAGGCAGCTCATGTATTTCTTCATTCATCTTCTACCGCATCCCTGGTTAAATTACTCTTAGTCCTTATATAGAGTAGGCTATGATCAATGTTTATTACCGGGTAAATTCAAAAAAATTGGATAATACTAAAATATTCCAGACTTTTTGCCGGGACTGTACGTAGAATCTTTCGACCTTTAGCAGCATTTATATTTTTTACTCTAGCAACATTTATTTTTATTTACCCTTTTTATTTATTTGCCCTATTACGTATATTTTGCTTTGTTGCCCAAATCATTATGATTGTATATTTTATATGTAGTTGATGAAACATTTAATTATTCATTTTTAATACTTAGATTTGGAAAACTTCAAGAAACCTTCAAACAATGCAGTTTTGTACTCAATCAGCAATGTATAATCACAGAATATTTGAGGAAATTAGGTCAAGAAGACACATGGTTAATCGAGAATGTGCTTTCTGCAAGTGTTGAAGATTATGGAAAAGATCTAATTGGTGTCCAGAGATTAATTAAGAAACAACAAAGAAGTGATATCGAATTAAAATCCCGGCATAATGGAATTATCAATATCCTTAAAAATGGCAAGAATATCCTTCCACCAAATTTTCCTAAGAATTTAAGAATAGATTTAGAAGAAAAATCCAAACAAGTTGAACAAAATCTTTTTGAAATTAAGGCAGTATATTCCAAAAGAGCAAAGCTCTTGTCAGAATCTGAATCGTATCAGATCTTTTCTGCAAATGTTGAGGAAGAAGATATTTGGTTAGATGAGAGATTAACAGCTGTACAAGTTCAGAGTTCTACTGAGGCTATATCTGAAATTAATCAAATTCTATGCAAGCTTGAAGCTTATAGTTCTGATTTTACGGTAGGTTATATTTAGTTTTTTAAAAAGATACATGTAATGATGAACTATTACATGTTTATCATCTCAAAATATTCATGTAAAATGTTCATGTACAGTTGTCATAATTATGAGTTTAAGTTGTAACAGATTATGTTGTAATCTCATATCAAAACCTAAAGTCAAAGTCAGAATTTGATTATCACTTTTTTTATGACGTCATCATTACGCATCAAAATTTCAAAAATTGACAAATTTGGTGATTTTTCGTGCGATATATATCGATTATTACAGTTGGACAGACGTATTTAGCGATGTTATCTCCCTTATAAATAATCAATGTGACCCCCAGGCGCCCGCATGGCGGCACAGGCGGATACAAAGTGTCTGCCAGCCGCGCAGCGCAAACAAGCGAAGTGCGCTTGTCTATTATTATAATCAGGTCCATGACGATTATATTCCACTTGGGTTCGAAAGAATACCTAAGAAAATGAAATTAGATTTTAAAACAATTCCCAATGTATATTTGGATCTGGTGACGTTCTAATATTTTCAAAAATTCCCTGGAACAGGAATTTTCACTTTCTAAAACTGGATTTTGATAAAGGTATGCCTAAGGTTCTAAGGTTCTGCAACAAATTTTGCTGATGTATTAGACTAGCACAGTTCTAGCACTCGATGCTTCCTTTTAACAGTGCTTTCTATCCTTTTTTATTGTATTAATCAGGGCCGGATTAAGGTTGCGCGGGGCCCATAGTACTGGCCTCGGGAAAACCATGTCGTTACTAAAAGCTTGTATTGTGCCTAGCAGATGGCCGGACCAGGCGGACCGGGTGCTACGCCTATGATATATAATATAAGGTAATAACACTTTATAGTGTGAAAGTTACTAATCTCAATCTTTAGTCATTTATTCTGAATTAAATATAGTAGTCTCGTATTAATACTATTAATACGAGACTACTATATTTAATTCAGAATGAAAGTAGAATTTTTATCGGAAATGTGAATTTATATTACTACAGCCCTCTGTATATAAGACCTACCATCAAATTACATAATGTGACTAAAGTGATAAAATGTCTTTAACTCGTACACCATTGGATCTAGACGTGGAACTATTTTATCGCTTTATAGGAAGTAGTCTATTGGCTATCAAATGAGATCAAATTTGAATGCATGGTTATTGCGGTTTTAAAGATATGACCTCAACTGAGTAAAATGCGTTTCCATTGCAACGCTGGATTGTAGCAACATTTCATGAAAAATTTTTACTTTTATCACAGCTCAGTTATATGCGAAAAAATTATATTAAAAACACTAAGAAGTGTCCTTAATCGGTTATGGAAATCAGTAAATTCGTTATAAATATAGCCTATTGCGCAATCAAATGATTACTAATATAAATTTTAACAACAGATATGGGTACTTTAACACCATATTTATATATGCTGGTAATACTACATTCCGAAGCTTATTCTGCGTTGTAAATGATTTTAGGCAGATCATGTATTAGTTTAACCATCTTCTACCGCATCCATGGTCATTTTTGAGATTTAGATTGCTGACCTTGAGTACAGAGGGCAATGACAAAGTATTTTTCCAAAGGAGCTATTAAATTTTTGTACTCTGATTAGTACTAATCATAAAGTATGTACAAGTAATTAGATGACTGTTTTTTGTTTAAGTAGTGGTGGTATTATAATTTTGGTTCTGTCGACTAATAAAATCTTCTCAAAATATATCATTATCCTTTATTATTTCGTAATTTAAAAGTAAATTTCTAGATACTATTTTATACTTTCAAGATGGCGAATAGTAGTGAAATTTTAAATGTAAAAATAATTTGTAACGAGCTTGTATACTTTAATATGCAGAATATTTGAAAGTTTACTTCTTATCAAAATTAACTTCTAATTATGTTCCATTCTATTGTCTAATGTACCTTTATTCATAGCCTACTCTAATAATGCCTCACAGTAAAATAACCAAGGATGCGGTAATAGCCGAATAGATTAATACACGATTAGCCTAAAATCGTCAACCATGTAGGATAGGCATTAAGAATGTATTACCAGCATATATAAACATGGCATCAAATAACATATATCCGTTGTCAAAATTTCGATTAGTCATCATATCATTGCGCAACAGGTCATTTTAAGCACGATTTTGGCAATTTTCTAAGCTGTTTTAAGTCAACTTCTAAATGTTATTAAGGTAGAATTTTTGTGTAGAACCAAGATTAGTACGAGTTGATTTGAAAAATTTAGAATTTTTCAATGGAATGTTGCTACGTTCCTGCGTTGCTATGGTAAAGCATTTTGGTCAGTTTGGGCCATTTCGTGCAAACTGTAGTAGCTAGATCTTCAAATTTGATCGTGTTTGATAGGCAATTGGATACTTCCTATTAGGTAATAATACAATTTAAACTTTTAAATTCACAGACTATAGAGTTATGCGACAATTTAGTGTTTTGGTCACATTCTTAAAATCAACCCATAACTCAGTTCAAGTTGTATTATTACCTAATAAGAAGTAGGCCATTGTCTATCAAACACGATCGAATTTGAAGATCTAGCTACTACAGTTTGCACGAAATGGCCCAAACTAACCAACATGCTTTACCATAGCAACGCAGGAATGTAACAACATTCCATTGAAAAACTTTTCAAATCAACTCGTACTAATCTTGGTTCTACACAAAAATCACACCTTAATACCATTTAGAAATAGGGTTAAAACTGCTTAGAAAATCGCTAAAATTGTCTTTAGAATGACCTGTTGCGCAATGATATGATGACTCATCGAAATTTTTCCAACGGATATATGTACTTTGATACCATGTTTATATATGTTTAGATATAAGCATCATAATTATATACTACACTTGTTTGAATCGTTACAACCAATTTACGTTTATACTCTTTAGTTTTATTTAGATTTATACAATCAACATACAGGGCCAGTACCACTGGTCCTGGTGGTATGGTTTTTGCTGGACCACATTTCAAAAATGGCCCAGGTTTGTCATGGTATACCTGACAACTTTTTGATGGTAGTCCGGTTAGTTATGTAAAAGCGGACCACTTCTAAAACCATGGCGCCGGCGCTGGCATCTATAAATATTTCCTTCAACCTCATGTTTTACTATATGGTACATCAATTTTGGTTATCGAGGTTAATAACGTAATATATACCAGCACGCTTCGCGTTATTGCGCTGCGCGGCTGGTGGACACTTTGTGTCCGCCAGAAGCGTCTTTTGGACGCATATACATTGATTAATTATAAGGTAGAAAACATCTCTAAATACGTGTACATCAGACCATAGCCTACTATGTTGGTACATTCCAGTGTTGCAATGGAAACGTGTTTTGGTCAGTTTGGGTCATATCTTGAAAACCACAAGAGCTAGACATTTAAATGTAGTTCCATTTGATTGGAAATATATTACTTCCTATTAAGTGATAATATAATTTCAACCTCTAAATTCAAAGGTTTATGAGATAATCGACAAATTATCAAATGTGACCAATATGGTACATTGTCGAATATCTCATAAACTATTGAATTTAGAGGTCGAAATTATATTATCACTTAATAGGAAGTAGTATATTCGCTATCAAATGGAATTACATTTGAATGTGTAGCCATTGCAGTTTTCAAGATATAACGCCAACTGACCAAAACACGTTTCCATAGCAACACTGGAATGTACCAACAATCCATGAAAAAATTCCAAAATTTTCGTATTAACCCATTCATATCTCAGTTCTATGCGAAAAATTTTGCAGTAAAACACTTAGAAGTGCCCCTAAACGGCCTCTGAAAATCACAAAATTTGTCACAAATATAACCTATTGCCAACCATATGGTGACTAATCAAATTTTTATCAATGGATATGGGTACTTTGACACCATATTTATATATGCTGATACATAGCCTACTGTATATAAGGCCTCACAGTAACTTGCGGATTTGGGACTAGGGATGCGGAGGAAGACCGTTGAACCAATACATGAGCTGCCTTAAATCATTTACAAAGCACAATAGAGCTTAGGAATGTATTATCAGCATATATTAATATGGTGTCAAAGCACCCATATCCGTTGTTAAAAATTTGATTAGTCACATAGGTTATATTTGTGACAAATTTTGTGATTTTTTGAGGCCGTTTAGGGCCACTTCTAAGTGTTTTTATTGTAAACTTTTCGCATAGAACTGAGATGTGAATGGGTTAATACGAAAAATTTGGAATTTTTTCATGGAATGTTGGTACATTCCAGTGTTGCTATGGAAACGTGTTTGGTCAGTTGGCGTTATATCTAGAAAACTGCAATGGCTACACATTCAAATGTATTTCCATTTGATAGCGAATATACTACTTCCTATTAAGTGATAATATAATTTCGACCTCTAAATTCAATAGTTTGAGATATTCGACAATGTACCATATTGGTCACATTTGATAATTTGTCGAATATCTCATAAACTATTAAATTTAGAGGTCGAAATTATATTATCACTTAATAGGAAGTAGTATATTCGCTATCAAATGGAATTACATTTGAATGTATAGCTATTGCAGTTTTCAAGATATAACGCCAACTAACCAAAACACGTTTCAATAGCAACACTGGAATGTACCAACATTCCATGAAAAAATTCCAAATTTTTCGTATTAACCCATTCACATCTCAGTTCTATGCGATAAACTTTACAATAAAAACACTTAGAAGTGCCCCTAAACGGCTTCTGAAAATCACAAAATTTGTCACAAATATAATCTATTGCGCAACCATATGGTGACTAATCAAATTTTTAACAACGGATATGAGTGCTTTGACACCATATTTATATATGCTGATAATACATTCCTAAGCTCTATTGTGCTTTGTAAATGATTTAAGGCAGCTCATGCATTAGTTCAACGATCTTCCTCCGCATCCATCCACAATCAGTTGTGAGACCTTATGTATAGTAGGCTATGATCAGACCTTTACGGTTATACTCGATATCACTGGAAAAATCACAAAATTTGTCAATTTCACTTGCGTAATGTTAACGTCACAACAAAGTGATGAGATGTCTTTTGATGAGAGTTGAAGGACAGACGTATTTGGGGATGTTATTTCCGTTATAATTAATCACTGTGACCCCAGGATCCCAAAGGGCGCCTCTGGCGGACACTATGTGTCCGCCAGTATATATATATATATATATATATATATATATATATATATATATTGAAGAAAATCCCTGTCACACAAAGCGTCACTAATTTCTAATTTTTCTGCCATCATTTGTGCGCCTGGACTCACATTGATTAACTAATAATGAAGCGTATATGTACATATATTTGGACATACCGCCAATTTTTGGAAAATAGAATAAAACTTGTGGGGCCAAGAGCGTGCGAAGCGAAATGGCTTAAAATGAATTTGGTGATATTTTTTTGAATTCGTGCTAATAAGATCATTACAAGGTCAAATAATTAAGAACATATGTGTGATGAAGTAAGTATACAGGAAATATTCTGTACAATAACCTGTGATAAAAAGTGATTATATAACTTATAGTGGATTTTCCCAATTTTCTCCCCCTAAAATGGGATAAAAGTGGTAGTATACCATTTTATAAACAATTTATTCCCCAGCCTAAAACCATTCTACAAATTACAAATAAATATGTAGAATTTAATGGATGAATATGTCTTAACCTAAATTCGCTCAGAAATGAAATACAGCCTTAGGAAACTCAAAAATCACGTTCGAAGGCAGTATCCTAAACTAATGTACTTAAATCGGATGTAAGAACCACAAAAAGTGTCCTATCACAGTAATTATGTATGCAAATCGAAAGCTGATCCCCTGAGCTATACAGTAGACAAATCGAAAATATGATATTTTCACTAACTTCTGAATACAGATAACGGCTCAGTACTTATGAAATGACCGTAGATTCGTCACAACACATTATTCTGATTGACGTTAGATTAATATCTAAGTATCTGGGAACACGTTCGAGTATACTCGGAAGGATCGTATATACCCGGAATTATCTCTGTATACCCAAGTTATTTTTAGTAGATTACGACACTTTTTGTATGTGCCATACAGGAAAGTCTTTTTAGGAAACATCAAGAGGTACCTCTCCTTTCTCGGGCCATACCCTGCCATCCTGCCTTCTAATCAGTGGTTTAAGCTGTATCTATGTTTCATCCCCTGTTACAATAGCTATTAAACATCATGGGTCGCCTTTTCATAAATTTCAAGGTTTTCTTTAGCCATTTTGAATCTAGATGCCTTTTACGGCAAAGTTAAACAGTATGGCACCCATCTCACTTGGAGCTTCCTCAATTTCAATTCCTTAGTCAGAATCGTATGTGCACTTCCCGTTGAAATGTTGACATAGTTGCTTACGTATTCAGTAGAAAAATGGAGGAAAGGCTCTATAAATATCTAATTGTTAAATGTTGATAAAAGCATGAACATTGGCACACATATGCTTTCGATACTTCTGAACAACTTTAGGAAGGGAACCATTCAATTTTCTGGCTAGAAGATGGCAACCTTAAAAGTTGATACGTCATCAAAAAATAATTCGAGCCTGTGGGCATTTAATACTCTCACAGAGGCTTAAGAGTTGGCACATTTATATTTTCGAGCTTCTTGGATGGAAAATACTCGATATTTTCTCTTTGCAAAAATATTCTTTCTCCTCCAATAATCACCGGTTTTGTAAGCCAATCTAAATGCTTTCAAATCAACTTTTTATTGTTATAGTATTCGTATTCAGCTTAATTTCCAATTATTAGATATGCATATTGACCATATTCGAGACATTTTCTACTACGTATATACTAGGGCATTCAAATAGTATTGTGGGTCATATCACAAAAGTAAGTGTATACACTCTAGAGACTAAAGTAGTATATTTGTATCCAAAATAATCCGCCCCTACTGCCACACACTTTCTCAATCTTCCAACCCACCGAACAAACACCTTTCTGTTCTTCTTCCGCGATGGATTTGAAGTACTGGTATAAAGCAGTTCCGAGTGCTTGTCTCGTGTCAGATTCTCTACCCTGATACATTTTCAACTTTGGATAGAGGCAAACATCACAATAGAGCTAGGTCTGGTGGGTATGGAGGGTGAGGAAGTAATTCTATCCCCTCGGATTCCAAAAAAATATTTTTAAGAAGCTTGGTTGTGTGGGAACTAGCGTTATCAATCAATATTTTAATATCTCTCATTCCAGGCTTTGACTAGCCTGATTTACATTTATAATCAAGTTTGGTAGGGTTTTCTCAGTAAAATAGGTCGCATTGATAGATTTACCATTCTCAGAAGGTAATTGTCAAACAATACTGCCACTATTGTTAAAAATTGTATACATTATCTTCGAGTTTCTGAAGTCGCCCCTGGGAACTTGTGCCGGCTTTTCATCTCCTTTCACTATCGCATTTTATACTTGGTATAAAATGTAGAAAACGGTACCCAAGTCTCATCGCCAGTTATATTTTATGATAAGTTCCTTGAATCACACATCATATATTTCCAAGAGCTTCTTGGCTGTATTCACTCGGGTGAGCCTTTGTTTCTCATTGAGATTATGTGGGATCTATTTGACACAAATCGATCGGTAGCCAAGACGAATAGTCAGAATTGAATGAATTGCTCCCAATGCCATCTCCATACTATGCGCTAACTAATCGACGGTTAAAAGCCTGTCTTCCATTACCATTTTCTCAATTAAAGCAACATTATGCGGGTACTGACGGATATCGGGCTCCCTCAGCGAGGTAATTACAGTAAATCAAATCAATTTCGTAAAACCATGCTACAGCTAATGGTGACTCTTCAACAAATAAATAGAGTTCTAATTGCGATAAAAATGGATCGTATTGTTCTTACTAATAATTAATAATACATTTATTTTCACATCTTTCCCTTTGCAAGGAAATGAAATAATATTTTCTTAATAAAATTGTGAGTTAAGTCAGCTTCGAAGTCGACCTAAAAATATATTAATTTAATTTAAAAACAAAGTAAATACTAAGTAAATACTTTTCATCAAAACTAAGTATTTACTTAGTTTTGTTATGTGAATACCAACTTAATTTTTACTTAGTTTTCAAATTTCCATGAAAAATATATAAATTTTTGCATCAACTCATCACTTCGGTTCTCGACGAATAACCTCATATTGAAAACACTCAGAAGTGTCCTTAAACTGGATCTGAAAATCGCTAACTTCGTCATAAATATAACCTATTGCGTAATCATATGATGACTGATATAAATTTAACAGCGGATATGGGTACTTAGACATTTGATGCATGCTGATAATATATTTCTAAGCTTTAATGTGCGCGTTTAATGATTTAAGCAGCTCATGTATCAGTGCAACTATCCTTCACCGTATCCCCACCACAAAATGCTTTAATAGTTATTGTAAAACCTTATATGATGTAGTAGGCTATGATTTAGCTCTTAACTCTTCAATTTGATCCATTTGTGCTAGATTGAAAAAAATATAGGATTTTTAAATTACATTTGTATTATAATGAATTTCTAGATTAATTATTCGGATAATTGCTAATTATCTAAGAAAGCTATTTACAACTTATTTTAAGTGTGCTATATTGATAATGATGCTAAAATACGTACTATATAATCTGGCTTTATTGAGCTGGCAATTTATCTATATGTTTTTAACCTTTTCTCTTTAAGGTTCATCAGAAATGGATCAGAGAACTTTGCATTAAAGGTGATCATCTAATCGAGGATGAAAACCTGCATTCAGTTGCTATTCAGAAGAAGTGCATGTCTCTTAATAGTAAACTTACGCATTTAGAGTCTCAATTTTTTGAATCTAAAGAGCGTCATAACCTATCGATGCTATATGTACAATTCCTTCATCGATTAGATCTGGTGGATTCATGGATTGACCTTAAAGAAATAGACTTGAAAATAAACGATTTGGGAGAAGGGAGAGATGTTTCATACATTAAAACACTTATAAATAAACAACATAGTTTAGATATCAGTATTCAAGTATTCCAATTGGAAGGAATGAATCCTTTGATAAAAGAAAAGGCATCTCTAGTAACCTCTGGTCACTTACAAGCAGGTGCCATTCAAAACAGATTCAGTGAGATGCAAAAACGTTGGGAAAATTTAAAAAATATCTCAAACAGTTGGAATGACAAGCTACAGCGTTCTTTAGATAAAAGTAATAAGGTGGATGAACTTTTTCTATTATATGCTAAGAAAGCGTCTGCATATTGTTCCTGGTTTGAGAGTAGTGAAGAAGACTTGGTCGAGCCTGTTGTATGCAATTCAATCGTAGAGATCAAGATTCTTCAAGACAATCACGAACAATTTAAGTCCTCTTTTGGTTGGGCACAATCTGAACTTAAACAACTTTTGTCTTTAGATCGGCAGATAAAGAGTTTTACAAACTTTGCCAATCCATATACGTGGCACACTATGGATTCACTTCAAGAAATTTGGAATAATTTACAATCTCTTCTGCAGCAGAGGCAATCAAATCTTAAGATGGAACAGATTAGGCAAGAGAAAAATGATAAATTAAGACGAATATTCGCTGAAAAGGCAAATTCGTTTAGTTTGTGGTTAGTTGATGTACGTAGATCAATGGTTGAGAGTAGCGGGCAACTTCAAGCTCAATTACAGTTTCTCCAGAGTAAATTGGAATCTGTTTCACAGAAAAAAGCAGATCTTGTGGAGATTGAACAATTAGCCAGTGATTTCCAAGATGGCATGATATGGCATAATAACTATACAGAACATACCCCTGTCTCACTTAACCAGCAATTAGATCAGATTTTACAATTAGGTAGACGAATGATTCATAATATGCAGCAACAAATTCTAGATAGGAGTACTCCCGGTGTTAAAGATGATGATTTGAAAGTTTTCCAAACGACTTTTACTTATTATGATAAGGATAATAGCGGACAATTGGAGGAAAAAGAATTTAAATCATGTCTCAGATCATTAGGTTACTCTCTTTCAGTCCTTGATGAAGGTCAGAGAGATCCAGATTATGAAAAGATACTGGATCAAGTGGATTTAAATCGGGTAGGATATATTACCCTTAGCCAATTTATGTCATTCATGATTAGTCGTAGTACTGAGAATGTTAAATCGCGTGAGGAGTTGGAAGATGCTTTTAAAGCGATCACCTCTGATAGGAATAAATCCTATGTAATGGAGGATGAATTACGACAGGCTTTAGGGATTGAGCTTAAAGAATTCTGTATGGAGCGAATGAAACCTATATCAAGTTCTAAGCCTTCAGCTCTTGATTACAAATTATTTACTCATTCATTATTTTTGCCATAATTTTTAATCGATTTTATATAGGGATTTTAATTTTTTTATTTTAATTTTTAGTGAAGATTTTAGTCAAGAAGCATTATGACAATATTTTGACTAATTTACATTCAGATTTTTCTAGCGGTGGCAAATATATTCTTATTTCCCTAAAATGCGTATAATCAATGAATAATAAACCAAATATTTTTCTTCGGATATTTTTTAGAGTTTTGATAAATTTTGCTGTTCTGAGTCAACAAAATTTATTCCGTACAAATACACGAATTATGACTTTAAATTCTTCACATGTCAATTACTGTTCTTATATTTTCACAAGTTATTACTTCTGTCCCGTATAAACTATAGTTCTCAAATACCAATGTCTAATACTGCGAAAATAATTAATAATCATTAGATCAACTTACTAAAAGAATACTATTCCATGGACATGCTCTACAAAAAAACTTTATTCCTCCCCCAGTTACGGCGCCCTGGTGCTGCCGCTAATCATATGGCATATAGAAAGATGATCATACCTTACTGGCAGCCCTCGATAGATCTTCGAGCTCTATCAGGACAGTATGTCTATCGTACAAATATATGGTAAACATATTTATTCATTACATTTACATGCAACGTAAAATGGGAGATTTTTTTTCTCCTCTTTTGCAAAATCAAAAGCGACCGACTGTCTCGCATTTAACTACTAAGTATAATAAGGAAATTACTTGAATTGATTGACATCTGAGTTAAGCATGTTCTATAGTGAGACCATTCGCGCATATATACATCGAGTTTCACAAGCGCATGTCCTGATTAGTCTATCTAATCAGGATAAACCTAGTACTGAGTAATAAGCATAAGACATCTCTAGCAGATGATTGTCAACTTCAGTGATAATTCTTTTCCCAATGTCAAATTGAAGACGTCTATCTTGAATAGTGCCTTATTAGAAAAGCATGGAAGATCTCTATCCTATTATCCTGGAGAGCCTATCCCCACTCAAGATGCGAGTCCATATGCGAATGATCTACTGTGTTGATTGAGGATGAAGTTGCTTATAATCAGGGTTGGGTTCAAGTGCAATTGTACTTAAGTACTTCTGTACTTAAGTACACATTTTTGAGTACTTGTACTTGTACTTAAGTACTTTTTCATTATTATCCAATGTACTTGTACTTGTACTTGAATACTTTCCAAATGTACTTGAAATTTAAATTACTTTTTAAGTACTTTCAAGTATATCCTTGTTGTGTGGTATATTTATTAAGTGAAGCAGTACAAACTGCTAAAAGTAACAAACAATGCAGGAATCTATCGTAAACACAATTAGGTTTCTTTTCATTACGCATACTATAAGTAGTATATCTGGAGTGGTTTCCAGGATGAATTTTGATATTTCTTCTTCAAACTCAATTATGGCTAGCAGAAAGCTTCCTGATGTTTTAAAGCACTGTTGCGTGGTATTCTGAGGCACTAGTCAAATTAACCATGGATATTCAACTTGCGTGGTATTCTGAGGTACCGTGGTATTCTGAGGCAACACCAACCTGTGATCATGATGCGATCATTTACATAGTTCTAATTTAGACAATGACTTTCCATTTGAGTAGTGATACTTGTATGTTTTCCCTGCTCTAAATAGTGTATTGTGCTTCATGAGCTGGAATGCTTATTAAATAATAGGTTTATTCGTCTCATTATTCAGGACATACAATACAAATAGAAAAAAATATGTGAGTACTGTTGCGTGGTATTTTGAGATATATCGTAGTATTCTGAGATTTTGTTTCGCTTACTCAAATGGCCTTGTGGTTCAATCGGTTTCATCATAACCTGATAACCACTGCCACCAAATTGTGGGACATGACACAATTAGAACCCCATATGGACCATGGATAAAGTATATGTTTCATTCATGGTCCATATGGGGTTCTACCATAGTCAATTGTGTCGCGTGCTATCAAATTGTGTCATGTTCCACAATTTGGTGGCAGTGGTTATCAGGTTACGATGAAACCGATTGAACCACAAGGCCATTTGAGTAAGCGAAACAAAATCTCAGAATACTACGATATATCTCAGAATACCACGCAACAGCACTTTGATATACCGGATAATTTAGATGGGAATTTCAAAGCGACATGCAAATATTGTCTGAAAGAAATTTCAGGTTGTTTAAAAGCAACATCCAACTTCATTAAGCATATGAAACGAAATCACCTTATTACTGTATGTGTGAAGAACTCAACAGTTTCAAAGAACCAACGGATGGTAAACAACTGAAACTTAACATACTAACCACTTCGAATAAAAAGTATCCTCATCATGATGTACATCAACTTGAAATTACTGAGTGAATTTTATTGCAGGGGATTTGCTCCCACTCTCAGTTGTTGAGAGTTCAAGATTTCGAAATTTTATATACAAGTTGGACCCTAAATACCAAGTGTCTACCAGAAAGCATCTTTCCACTAAACTGCTAGAGGGAAAATATAGAAAGATCCACGAAAATATTGCCAAAAAGGTTGAACAAGTTTCTAGTATTGCTCTGACTACTGATCTTTGGTCAAACAGACAGATGAAGAGTTATATAGGGATTACTGGTCACTTCATCTTGGACTGGAACATAAATTCCATAATGGTTGCATATCACAGATTCTCAGGCAGGCATTCTGCTTGCAAAATATATGATAAATTTCAGAAAATGATAGCTTCTATTGAAATCAACAACAAAATTTCGACCATCATTACTGACAACGCATACAATATGGTAAATGCATTCAGTCTACCTGGGTTCGACACTACAGCAGGAATCCGATCAAAGTGACAGTGAAGATGATATTGAAAACTATGGTGATCCAATTTTTGAAATAGAAGATGATGCCCTTGCTTTACTCCCTCCAGTTCGTAACTCTTGCTTTGCACATACACTTCAGCTTGTAGTAAAGGATGGCCTTAACAAAGCTGATATTTTTTCGAAGGTATCTACAATCGTATCACATGTGCGCAAGTCAACTTTTGCCACAGATGTACTGATTGGTGAGAATAGGTTACAGTCAAGCGTCCCTACTCGTTAGAACTCACAACTAATAATGATTAAGTCAATCCTTAAAGTTGATCAAGATAAATTAAACGCCCTTGACACTGCCAAGTTAGCAGCATATGAACGAAACACCATGAGAGATTTTAGCGACCGATATTGCCCAAATTGAGAACAAAGTATCTTCAAGCTTAGTCATTCCATGTATAAGAGGTATAAGGGGTCAACTGTCAACATTTCGCATGAAATACTCTAACGCCTTAGTAAAAGAACTTGCAGAATCAGTTGAACGTCGACTTGCCATTTATGAATCAGAAGATACATACACGACAGCTATTATATTAGATCCTTGTTTTAAACTGAAGTGGTGCAAATATGGCTATGAAAGAGATCATCACAAAAGTGAACTATTGTCCAAGATGTACAAAATTGAAAACAAAAAATCAAACTGCCCAGTGGTAGTAGAGTGCGAAAGTGGACAACCAAAATCAAAAAGAAGTAAATTGTTTTCTTTTATGGCTTCGGATGAAGAAGACACAGAAAACATATACACGGATGAATCAGAGCTTAAAGACTACACAAACCAACTATTCCAGGAAACTCTAATCCACTTGCGTTCTGGAAATATCATGCAGATACATACCCAAAACTCGCCTTATTAGCCATGAAACATCTAGCAGTTCCAGCGTCATCTGCTCCTGTTGAGGGCCTTTTCAGTATCGCTGGAAAGGTCTTTCGTCCAGATAGATGCAATATTTCTGATAATCTAACACGGATTGATCTTTATTAACACGGAACTAACACGGATTGATCTTCATTATTCATTTATATTTGTTGTGTTTGAACGTAGAGAACTAATTATCATCTATCAGCAATATTAATTCCCATTAAATTTCAAAAGTACTTAAAAATTGTACTTTGGTACTTTCCGAAAGTACTTGTAATTGTACTTAAATACTTTCATTTCAATTGTAATTGCAACAAGCTCGCTTCGCTTACTTGTGCTGCGCGGCTGGCGGACACTTTGTATCCGCCGGAGGCGCCCTTTGGGCGCCTGTGGTCACCATTGATTAATTCTATGGGAGATAACATCTCTAAATACGTCTGTCATAATGCTATAATCGATGTCGCACGAAAAATCACCAAATTTGTCAATTTTCGAAATTTTTTATGCGTAATGATGACGTCATAACAGAGTGATGAGTCATCATTTTTTGATTATAGGTGGGTATGTGAGATATATTAATATACATAATCTATTAAAATTTCAGCCTTCTATCTCCTATAATGGCTGAGTTATGCTCGAATAACTGTATTGCTTAACTTTTAGAAATGTGACAATGACGTCATAATTCCATGATGAGTCGACATTTTCGTCTGAGCTCATAGCCAAAAGACTCCCACATGCCAAAAATCAGCTTTCTACGCCTGGCAGTTTCTTCAATCAATTCGTTACAGATATATATATATACAGTCGAACCTGCTATAACGGCCACTCTGTATAACGGTCACCTGTCTATAGCGGTCACCATTGAACAGTCCCGTCCGAAATACCATAATATTGAACCTGTGTATAGCGATCACCTGCTCAACGTGGCCAGTGGCCACCCATTTGCAGTCCCTTACTGACCCAAAAACTGTGTATAACGGCCACTACCTGTATATAATGGTCACTACCTGTCTATAACGACCATCACCTTTTTCACCTTTTTATGTGTTTATGACAGGACCTGTTACGAACGATAAACAAGTTTCATTATATTACTTCAAGTAATAGATTTCTATAAACTTGATATTCATTTCACTACGTTGATACCTTTTGAGGATTAAGACAATCACCTGTATATAACGGTCAACTTTGTCCAGTCCCTTGGGTGGCCGTTATATGCAGGTTCCACTGTATATATACTATATGGGTCATTCCATTTGGAATCGACCAGTGGTCATACACTCATCTCTCATATTTCTATGAGATTTTCACCAAAGAATATTTGTATTGTCTTTGGAAGGAACCCGTAATATTAGTCTTCGTTTCACACTAGTTTTTGAGATACAACCCCATTGGGATTTTGTACATTTTTAAAGATCGGACACATTTTTTTGACGGCCTCTACCTTAAAATTTTAATAACTCTTCGTTTAGTTGATTGATCTTTCTAATTTTTATCTCAGATATTAGGTACAATATCTCATTTAATATATATCAAAACTAAATACATCAACTTATTTCTGTATGTGTTATTCCTTCCCAAATTTCGAAATCCAAAATATTTCATGTCATTCTTCAAGGACCAAAAACTCAACGTCCAAAATTGTTTCCATTTAACACTCTAACATTTCCTTAAAGCATTATATATGTACTGTATATCTGACAAATTTCCCGTCTTACTCGTAGTTTACAGATTAATACAAATAAATACTGCTTCAAAAAGTTTACCTATAATTTTCGAGCATTTAATGAGATTACAGGTTTAATTATGACTATCCGATGCAATTATGCTCATGTCCTATTTAAAAATGTTCTTAAATTTGTTGTTTCTAGCTGTGTGAAAATTTATTCTACTGTAGGAATTTCTAGATTTGCGTTACCATAATAAATAGGCGACTTTCGGACACTTATCCCACCCAACCCCCCCTCCCCCATATGAAACATTGTTGTTGTTTCAATTTATATTTCTCTACTATGTGATTAGTAATACATATACATAATTATTCTGTTTGGGGCCCCAATAAAAGTTGGAATTCCTATATTGTGGGACCCAAAAATTACGGGCAGCTTCCAAACTTCCTCCTATTTTTTAAACGATTCAGTATGTGGTGCCACACAACAGCAAGTATGCCAGTTTCGAGATGGTTCATGTAGGATGAGAGTCCACGGGCTTCTTGTCGAGTGTCTGCTTTCTGCTCGACGTCTTCATCGATTCCCTCCAATGCATCGTTTATTTCATCATAACCACTTATTAAAGCATTCGTAGCATATTTGCGTGCCGACCAGCGAGTATCAGACATTCGTTTGACTGTTGGTAGACCTTTGTTCACAAGTTAGTCATTTAGAAGTTTCCAACGATACGTGGAAGCAGCGAAAAATGAGTACAACCGCCGAAGGAAATCGAAGAATCCAGCAGCAAGCTGGCAGCAGCCAGCAGCAGACTGACCAACCAGGTTGAGGGAATGTGCAGCGCATGGCACGTAATCAGCCAGGTTACTTTGTTGTCGAATGATGGCTTGCATGCCATTATATTTCCCACTCATGTTGCTCGCATTGTCGTACGACTGGCCGCGGCAGTCAGCAATATCAATGTCATTCGCTGCCAAGAAACTGAGCAAGTTTTCCGCCAGCTCATGTCCACTATGACCCTGCATCTCCAGGAAGGTTACGAATCTTTCAACAGGACCCGATGGCAGAACGTATCGAAGAATGCATGTGAGTTGATCAACATGAGAAACATCGGGGGTTGAGTAAACAGAAACTGAGAAATACTTGGTCGACTTCACTTCCGCAAAGATTCGATCAAGCACTTGTTTGCCCATTAACTGGATGAATTCGTCGCAAATTGTCTTAGACAGATAGGAAGTGTGACCCCGTCCTTTATTTGCGTTCTGATTGATGTGCTGTTGCAGAAATGGATCGAATTTGCCCAACAGCTCCAATATACCTAAGTAATTCCCGTTCCGTGGTGAACCGATGACCTCATCTGAGCCCCGAAATGCTAATGCGCGCTCTGAAAGGAAACGGATGGTTTCTGCCACCCGCACTAGCACAGCATGCCAATAATCTCGCTCTGCATTGGCTTGTCTAACAAGTTCTGCATCAACATGACAGTCTGTGTGGATAAATTCTAGTAATTTAATCATAGCCATCCGGTGAACTGAACTTCTCTCGTGTCGTAGAATTAATTTTTACCAAACACTGAGCATCTGCCATAAGTTTACAAGCAAAACAGAACACTGCGTGCTGCGATGGCGAGTAGCAGAGCCAGGTACGAGAATGGTGTTGTTTTGTGAGCTGGTGAGTGTATGTGAACAAGCTTTTTAGGCACTGCCGATTGTATTTCTCTCCCTCAAATCTGGTAGAAGATTCGCTGAAATCTTAATCGAGATTTTGGCACTGAACACTCCCTTTCGGTGCCCAGTATTCTCTCATACTATCTGAAACATGAGCAAGCCATATCCCCAAATCGCAAGAAAATGGATTGGAAACACTGTGAGGAGTTTCTGGCATGTCAGATGTCTCAGGTACAAAATCATATTCTTGAACCCCTGTTGCTACTTCGACATGTTCCTGAGTGGCATTTCCGCAAGATCATCTGCACTCTTGAGCGACGTCGTGGCAATTTCTGCAACGTCGGTACCAGGATTATTATCAGCGTTGCTCTTGGGAAAAAACAGTTCAGTT
Source organism: Aphrocallistes beatrix (assembly GCA_963281255.1). Taxonomy (NCBI): domain Eukaryota; kingdom Metazoa; phylum Porifera; class Hexactinellida; order Sceptrulophora; family Aphrocallistidae; genus Aphrocallistes; species Aphrocallistes beatrix. Next base: position 1,202,569 of record OY725505.1, read on the forward strand.
AACTTTGGCATTTTGGTCAAAACTTGTTTCCCGTGCGACTCGTTCTTCCTTTGCCTTCCGTTTTGCCGCGCCAGATTCATATTGGCGACCCATGTCCCGATCGCGACCACTCATAGTCCTTATAGTCCTAAAGTTACAAGAAACGAAACAATATTAAAATTGACCCTCTCGGGACAGACGCTAAAGAGATATTTCTCTGGTAAACAACATCCCTAATTTGAAAATAAATTTGGACGAAAGGATAATACTATGTCTGTGATAGATTGTGCATTCAATTAGAAAACGATTCAGTATTCTAGTGTAGGGAATTTTCTAAATTCTAACAAACTAAACTAATTATTGGGAGACTCCACTGTATATAATATATTAGTCTTAAGGTAAGTAATGTGGTCGGTTAATATTGTACCCTCTCCTAATAACGATCACGATATTATAAATTGGAATGGAGGGTAAATATTGGGACGGACGGCCATGATAAACAAGTAATTTCGCGTAATCTGGGACTTGTCTGCAAAGAAACCGCGGGGCCCTAAAAGCGCGGGGCCCGTGGCATATGTCACTTCTGCCACGTGCTTAATCCGGCACTGATGGGAGGTGGTAAAGAAATGCCATTCTGCTTCTAATTTGAAATCTTCCTGATGGTATACAAGATTACACATGTTTTTGTAATTTTGTATTGTGAGATTGATCGGTCATTAAAGTAATATACTTTTGAGAGTATTTTGCAAGTTTGTGGGTTAAGTATTGAAGTACGACACCAATAAATGAGTGAACAGCGACTGAATCATGTTTAAAGCAATCGCTTATGATACAAAAGTTGATATTTCAGAGTTGGCCCTCATCTTCCCGATAGTAACGACAAATGGATGAAGCGTAGCTTAAGAATTATTCCAGTGATATCCTTGTATCGCATCCTGAATGACAAAGCTATATTTTCAGCAAAGCCTAGCGTAATTATTGCTACATTAGGTTTCAAGGTTTCTTTCAGGTGTTTTAAGTAGTTAGACTGATTTTTAGCAATATAGTGGTGTGTAGTCAACGTATCTGTTTCTTGAATTAAGATATCCAAAAAATCAGACGATGGCTTAATTTGTTCTTCTATTGTTACTTGATCAGTAGAAATTCATAGTTTGAACTTCACTCACTTTCGTCATTTTCAAGCATCGACTTTTCAAGTTTGCTTTCAAAATAACGTTGCAAAGCAGAGGTTCCAGAGCAGTTCTGACATCGATGGATCATGCATAACTCTGATTCGGTACTACATACCAGTTCTTCAAGTAGATTATGGTACGTAACTTTATCAGTCAGGGCAAAGCTGAAATCATAAGCTTTACATTTTGATGAATCTTACACACACATACTGAGTGTGAACCACGAGATCCCACTGTAATGCAATTCTATGGTCTAAGCTCACAGAATTTTGAAACGCCAATAGTAATATCTGGATGTTCTTTCTTAAAAACAGTATACAATTCGTTTGGATTCATAAGCATCCTTACTATTAAAACTCGATTAATATATATATATACGTATATATATATACAAGCGCGCTTCGTTTGCTTGCGCTGCGCGGCTGGCGGACACTTTGTGTACGCCGGAGGCTCCCTTCGGTCGCCTGGGATCACATTGGTTAATTATAAGGGAGATAAATATGTCTGTCCATAGCCTACTACATACAGGCCGTTTCACTGAACAATTTTCCATGGTACCAGGGATAAGATAAAGTGGATTTTCTTACGCACCCATAATATGAATAAATAATTTTTGTTCCAAATCTGCTAATTCATCATTTGTTTGATGCATAAGTATATGAAACTAGTCTACGTTCCAATAAATTAATATCAATGTTATGGCTATTTTCTTTCTCTGCTATATGGCTCCTTTTTACTTTTACGTTGTGTTTGTTCTTGAATGTTAGCTCTCAACTGTTTCTATACATGTAAGGATGCGCCACGCAGCAAAGGGCAATGGGGAGGCGGGATGGACCTACAAGGAAGTATCCGGCAAGCCAATTCCCTAAGAAGGGTCGGTGCTTTATTTGCGACTCGAACAGGCACTTTATGGCTCAATGCCCGGAACGGCACTGTGCGAAATGTGGCGATAGAGTACACGAGGTCCGCTATTGCCTACATACACGAAGTCGAAGAGGGGTATTTCAGGCCACGACGCAGCATAGTGTTGTACATGAGACGGCGGTTGTGGTACCAGTTAAATGGAACGGCAAACCCATCAATGTAATGATGGACACGGGGGCGGATCCTTCGGTGGTGGCCATAGGCACCGTACAAAAGATGAATATTCCTTACAGCACAAAGTACAGTCAAGTGTATGGGCTAGGGCGGACAGCGCTTGCGGTCTGTGGTACGGCCTGCGTGGCGATGGATGTGGGGGATGGTCGACCACTAGAACACGAAATCAAAATACTCGATACTAACAATAGGGTGGTTATATTGGGGCGAAGGTTCTCGCGCGCTTCAAGAATACTACTTTCGATTGGGAAAACATGAGAGTTAGGCTAGGTGGTTGTTGGAAAACCTCTTTAGCTGCGGCACGCGGGGATACGCGGCGACTAGAGCAGAAATTATGCAGACTGAGATGGGAAAGGAGGGAGATAGCTTGGAGGCCAGGTTCGATATAAGCCCGAAACTATCACCGCGAGAAGAGACAGCCATACACAAGGTGCTGTCGAGATGGAAAGACGTTTTCGCGGAGAACCCGAAGAGCCCGCTCGAAATTGGAACCGCGGAACACGTTATCACTCTTCTGGATGAGCGGCCGATCAGAAGCCGGCCGTTGCGTGTTTCTCCGGAAATTGAGGCGGAGGTATCCAAGCAGATAGATGAAATGCTCGAGAATGGGATCATACGTCCCTCTTCTTCCTCTTGGGTGAGTCGAGTGATCTTAGTGAAGAAAAAGGACGGGACCCATCGATTTGCCGTAGATTACCGGGAACTCAACGATGTGACGAAGCGAGATGCCTATCCGATGCCGGATACCCGAGATGTTTTCGATCGTATGGGAGGGGCAACTGTATTCTCTACACTGGATGGGGCATCCGCATACTGGAGCGTTCATGTGAAGGAAAAGCATAGGGAGTTCACTGCGTTTGTTTCAACTCGCGGCCAGTTTGAATTCAACCGCATGCCTTTTGGATTGTCAAACTCACAGGCTACCTATCAGCGATCGGTAGACCAGGCTCTACGAGGGTGTCCGAATGTACAGGCGTTTGTTGATGACACATGTGTCCACTCGCCCAGTTTCGATACGCACCTGGAGCATTTGGATGAGGCTCAGTTGGCTATTCTAAAAATTGAGGATGAAGAATGTGAGGATTGGGCTTTTGAGTGTACTGATTGCTGTATTGACGGAAAAGATATGCTACATTGTATTTTAATGACTTCAAGGAACTGTTTACTCAACAACAAGGCCAAGAATATTACTTCTACCACCTCTTGTCCCAAAGATACTCAAAGGAAGATACTTAAACTTACCTCTAATTAATATATATATATATATATATACACCTATCTATTTATGTAGTATTCCTTGTCCGTCAACTAAATTATGCCAGCAGTCAGTAATATCATTATTGTGGGGTAGAGGATGCATAATTACACGATACTAAATATATCAAAATGATATTGTGTTAAATTTAATTGTATTAAAAACTCGACTTTATCTTATCCCTGGTCTAAAGTAGTGAAACGGCCTGTATGTAGTAGGCTATGGTCTGTCCTACTGTTATAATCGATATCACTCGAAAAATCCACAAATTTGACAATTTTAAATTTTTGTAAGTAAAGATAACTTCATAACAAAGTGATGAGTCATCATTTTTTGATGATAGTTGTATCATATGTGAGGTATGTTAGTATACATATTCTATTAAATTTTAGCCTTCTATCTTCTATAATGGCTGAGTTATGCCCGAATAACTGTGTTGCTTAACTTTAGAAAATGTGACAATGACGTCATAATTCCATGATGAGTCGACATTTTGCTCTGAGCTCAGAACGAACTTGAGCCATAGCCAAAAGACTCCCACATGCCAAAAATGAGCTTTCTGTGCCCTCCAGTTTCTTCAATCAATTCGTTACAGATATATATATATATATATATATATAGTATATATATACTACTATATATAAATAAATCCTTACTATTAAAACTAGATTAATGTGTATATAAATATATCTCTGTAACGAATTGATTGAAAGAAACTGCCAGTCATAGAAAGCTGATTTTTGGCATATGTGAGTATTTTGGCTATGGCTCCAGTAAGTTCTGAGTTCAGAGCAAAATGTAGACTCATCATGGAATTACGACGTCATTGTCACATTTTTGAAAGTTAAGCAATACAGTAATTCGAGCATAACTCAGCCATTATAGGAGATAGAAGGCTGAAATTTTAATAGAAATTTGGGAAGGAATAACACATACAGAAATAAGTTGATGTATTTAATTTTGATATATATTAAATGAGATATTGTACCTAATATCTGAGATAAAAATTAGAAAGATCAATCAACTAAACGAAGAGTTATTAAAATTTTAAGGTAGGGGCAGTCAAAAAAATGCGTCCGATCTTTAAAAATGTACAAAATCCCAATGGGGCAGTATCTCAAAAACTAGTGTGAAACGAAGACTAATATAACGGGTTCCTTCGAAAGACAAAAACAAATATTATTTGGTGAAAATCTCATAGAAATATGAGAGATGAGTGTATGACCACTGGTCGATTCCAAATGGAATGACCCATATATATATCCTTACTATTAAAACTCGATTAATGTATATTTATTTATTTACAAGCGCGCTTCGCTTGCCTGCGCTGCACGGCTGGCGGACACTTTGTGTCCGCCGGAGGCGCCCTTTGGGCGCCTGGGGTCACATTGATTAATTATAAGGGAAATAACATCTCTAAATACGTGTGTCCTACTGTTATAATCGATATCGCACGAAAAATCACCAAATTTATCAATTTTTAAAATATATATAGAGAGAGAAACATTAATCGAGTTTTAATAGTAAGGATATATATATATATATATATATATATATCTGTAACGAATTGATTGAAGAAACTCCTGGACTCAGAAAGCTAATTTTTGGCATGTGGGAGTCTTTTGGCTATGGCTCCAGTAAGTTCTGAGCTCAGAGCAAAATGTCGACTCATCATGGAATTATGACGTCATTGTCACATTTTTAAAAGTTAAGCAATACAGTTATTCGAGCATAACTCAGCCATTTTAGGAGATAGAAGGCTGAAATTTTAATAGAATCTGTATACTAATATAACTCACATATGATACAGCTATCATAAAAAATGATGACTCATCACTTTGTTATGACGTCATCATTACTCATCAAAATTTTAAAAATTTGCAAATTTGGTGATTTTTCGTGTGATATCGATTATAACAGTTGTACAGACGTATTTAGGGATGTTATTTCCGTTATAATTAATAAATGTAACCCCAGGTGCTCACAGGAATCCTCCGGCGGACACAAAGTTTCCGCCAGCCGCGCTGTGCAAGCAAGCGTAGCGCGCTTGTATATATATATACACACAAACATTAATCGAGTTTTAATAGTAAGGATTGTACTTGTACTTGAAAATTTTTGGAGTACTTGTGCTTGTACTTAAGTACTTTCAAAAGTACTTGAACCCAACCCTGCTTATAATGCTCCTGATCTAGCCATAATAACAGATACCAATGTATCTTGACTCAACCCTGAGTAGTTGAGTTTAAATAACATTAAATGAACGATCTGTGTGTAATATCCCGAAACAGAGTGCCTTAGTCAAAATTATACAGGGTACGAGGCTTAGATTGGAATGGAGCTCCTATGATGCATAAATACAAGTATGTTGCTAAGTAAAGAGCGGATATTGAGAGATCTCTCCTCCAGATGAACTACAATAGGAACCAATGTTATTGCTTTAGGAGGTGACTTACGTCAAATCCTACCTATCATTCTACGTGGATCAAGGACACCATGTCAAAGTGATGAAAATTGGCCATAAATATGCATCTTAACCTTTGAAAGCACTTGGGATTTATTATTTACACCAACCGGACAAAAGTATTTGAACACTTGATTCTTTCCCACACAAATAATACTAAATTGGATTTTTTCATGGGAGGGCAATACTTTCAGATTCAAAGAGATACTAAAAATCTGATTTCAGATTCGAAATCTACACATTCGAATTAGTCATTGTTGAACATAACTAATAAATTACTCAACTCAATGAACAATCTTATCAGCCTGAGCCGCCATAGGTAATTCATTGCCATCATGTATAGTGGTCAAAATGGATGTATGTGGCATAAAGTGGCACTGATTGATAATTACAAAAAGTTAGGAATGAAAGTTTTCAAATACTTTTGTCCCCTTGGTGTATAGTAGTAACCCCAAACTTGTATGGCTTCCCCATTGAAAATGGCTTAAACCGGAAATGACGCAACACATTCCTGTGGCAAGCGTGGGATAAAATATATTCATTTCAAAACAATTGAGATGTAACTTTTCTGACTTTTTATTGAGGTTAAGAGAATGTACATGGCATAAGAAAAAGAAAATTCATTTAGATCACAAATATGTAGTATGTGGTGAATCTATTGCAGATTTAGCCACTGATACAAATGGCAACATTCAAGAATACGTGAATAAATCACACCACATATTATGATGTCTTAGTATAAATAGGATCGAGTCAGCTGATCTTCCACTTCCGAATCCTAATTCTCCTCTTCTTCCTACTCCACCACAACCACCAACCATTCCTTACTATAAGCCTATACCCCTCCTCCCCCTCGCTCGCTGCGCTCACTCAGGGGAGACAGGTGCTCCGCACCTGAGCCACTTTCCTCTTTCTACTCCTTCTCTAGTTCCTCCTCATTCCTATTCTCATCTTTCTCCTTTCCTCTTGCCGAACACCATGCGTATTTCTTCGGCTCGAAATCCATCCAATCTTATTACTATCAACCGATTAAATCTTCCCCACGTGGTCATCCTCATCTTATATCCTTCCATCTTCTCAATGCTAGGAATCTTAGGACTAAATCCTCTCGTTTTCTTGACTATGTATCTGACCACCATCCTGACGTTGTTGCCGTTACTGAGACCTGGTTCACGTCAAGGGATGCGGCGGTGAGAGCTGAATGCACTCCATCCGGTTACCAACTCCTTGATCGTGCTAGGTCAGCACATCGTCAGGGTGGAGGCACTGCACTTCTCTGTCGTGATTCCTTCACGCTGAAGTGCAATGCATCTGGTGAAGTATCATCTTTTGAGTTCTCGGATTGGACTATCTCTTCTTCTGAAATCTCCCTTCGTATTATCCTAATTTATCGGCCTCCCTACTCAAGGAATCATCCTATTTCTATTTCTACCTTCCTTGATCAGTTTTCTTCTCTCCTCGAACCCATCCTCTTATGCAAGGAGCCCCTAATAATAACTGGAGACTTCAATATCCATGTCGACATCCCATCTGAGTCTTTACAGTTCTCCGAGCTCCTGCGTTCTCTATCTTTGATCCAGCATGTGAATCAGCCAACTCATGAGAAGGGTCACATTCTCGATCTAATAATATCCCGTTCTGCAGGAAACATCATCCTCTCTGATCCCTCTCCTGTCCATCTTTTCTCTGACCATTTCTCCATCTCTTGTAGTCTCTCGCTTTCCAAACCTTCTCTTTCCTCTCAGGAGGTTACCTATCGTTCCAAATCCATCAACCTCCCAATATTTCTTGCTGATCTCGCTTCCTCTGATCTCTGTGCTCGCCCACCTGATCATCTTGAGGAACTTATTGTATCATATAACAGCACCCTATCCTCTATCTATGATCAGCATGCTCCTCCGCGATCCAAAACCATAGTCACCCGTCCCCGTGTCCCTTGGTTCACCAGTAGCATCAAGCAGGCCAAGCGAGCGAGAAGGAAAGCTGAACGGAAGTGCCGCCAGTCTAATGACTCTGACCATTTGGCTGAATTCAAGCATCAGAGGAATCTTGTGACTGACCTGAGGAACATGGAACGTCGCAGTTTCTATTCTGATTGGATCAGTCAGTCCTGTCATGACCAGCGCTAACTCTTCAATAAGGCTAACACACTTCTCGGCTTACGCCAGCAGGTCCTACCACCTCATGTTGATAAGGCTGCTCTTACTCAGGAACTCGCCAACTTCTTTGTTCTTAAGGTAAATAACATCCGTTCCACCATTGATTCAAATGCATCGTCGTCTTCCGTTACCTCCTCAGATAATCCAAACATCGAATCCCAACATACTTTTCAATCAATTCAAAGAATTATCTAAGGAAGAAATTGTTTCGCTTGTTTCCTCTGCTCCTAATAAATCTTGCATCTTCGATCATATCCCAGCACCCTTGGTCAAATCATCTCTACCCATCCTAGCGCCCATCCTTACGAAAATCGTAAATGGTTCCCTCTACACTGGTCATTTTCCTTCTCCCTGGAAGCGCACCATCATCTTGCCCAAACTTAAAAGACCAAATCTTGATCCCATCTTCTCTAACTATCGTCCACTTAGCAATCTTTCTTTCATTTCTAAGATCACTGAGAGGGCCGCTTCCATCCAGGGCGTGAATCATCCTACATTACATCATCTCTTCCCCGAGACGCAGTCTGCCTATCGTAAACACCACAGTACGGAAACTGGGATCCAGAAGGTCACAAACGACATCCTCATCAGCATGAATCGCCAACACGTATCTCTTCTGGTTCTTCTTGATCTTAGCTCAGCCTTCGACACCGTCGACCATACCAACCAACTCAACCGTCTCCAGTCTCATTTCGGCATTAGCGGCTCTTCTCTGTCTTGGTATGAATCTTACCTCACTGATAGGACTAAATTCGTCTCGATTAAGGGTTCTGATTCCACCAATATCCCGGGCCAACACGAAGTTCCTCAGGGTTCTTGTCTTGGTCCGCTTCTCTTTAGCCTCTATACTAGTCCTCTATTCTACCTCATTAGGTCCCAACTGCCTTAAATGCACTGCTATACCGACGATACTCAGGTCTATCTTTATTTTAAACCCGGTTCCATCTCTTCTGAAGAATCTGATTTCTCCGCCATTCAATCTTGCATCTCCGCGATCCGTTCCTGGCCCCTCACCGACAAGTTGCTTATCAATGACACCAAGACTGAGTTCCTTATAATAGGGACTCGTCAACAACTATCTAAGGTTCAAACTGATAGCATCTCTGTTGGTGAGTCGAGAATCTCTTCTTCCAAAGAAGTACGGAATCTTGAAACTTGGCGCGACAATACCCTCTCAATGTCTACTCAGGTCAGCAAAGTTGCCTCCTCCTGCTTCTACTACATATATAACATTCGGCGTATTAGAAAGTATCTCTCTAGGGAAGACTGTGAAACTCTCGATAATGCTCCTCTTATCACATCTCGTCTTGATTACTGTAACAGCCTCTCGTATGTTTGCCCCTCATCCCTCTTAGTTCGACTCAAGCGAATCCAGAACAATACAGCCAGGCTTATCTACAATGTCTCCCGTACCTTTTCGTCATCTCCTCTTCTTATTAACCTCCACTGGCTGCCTGTTAAACATCGTATCCTCTTCAAAATCCTCCTCATAACTTACAAAGCCATCCATTCTCTTGCTCCGGACTATATCATCCAGCTCATACAGGTTAAGTCATCCAATCGTACTCTACGATCTTCCAACGCCATCCTCCTTGAGCATCCTACTATCAAATCTTCCAAAACTCTGGGTGATCGTGCATTCACTTTAGCTGCGCCTGTTGAGTGGAATCTTCTGCCTCCTAGCATTCGGAATGCCCCCTCACTTCTTCTCTTCAAAAAACTCTTGAAAACTCATCTTTTCCGTATCGCGCACGACATATCCACTTAAACCAATTTCAACGCATATACATACCTTACAAGCATACATACCCATACATACGCATACATACACATACATACATACATACATACATACATGCATAACACACACCTACTTTTATTGAATTGTACAGCGCACTTGAACATATTAATATGGAATCTGCGCTATATAAATGTATATTATTATTATTATTATTATTATTATTATTACTAGCTTGCCTCAACACCACCTCTACCTTGAGGAGTATGCGTCAATTATTCTCTTTAGATCCCACTAACTGGATGTGTAAAGGTACGCAATTGTTAATTAGAGCATTTTAAAATAATGTTATCGATGCTGAGTTTGCCACAGGTATCCATTGTGGTATGCGAGTGTTTATTCTTCGCATTACAATGATTCCTTAAACAGTTTTTTCTATTTGTCCTCAGCGGAAGCAATTTCCTATCTGCCTTGCCTTTTCCATAGCAATCAACAAAAGGAGACAGTCTAAAATCGGATGGTATCTTCTACTATCACCTGATGCTATATTCAGTTTGTGGCTATTGTGCGTCGCCTTGAGTCGAGTTAAGAATCCTAAAGGTTTGAAAATTGTGTTTGGCAAACTATTCCACTTCAAGCGGCAGATGGATTTGGAATGTCGCCTACCGTGAGGTATTCCAAAACTATATTATCAATCCACCCCTTAACGCTACAATGGATCTTTCTTAAATGGATATATCAATGACGGAGATTTCGTTTTCTACACAGTTACGAAATATCTCTGAAGATGACAGGAATGATAGGGTTCCAGCTTCCAGTTAGTCTTTAATTCCTATTAGAGCAGCAAAATGTTTATGAGGTACTGTTAATCTCTTCTTGCTGAGCATTAGGTCTTTAATGTTAAGCATCGACATTAGAAAGCGGAATATGTCCTACGAAATATCGGAAAATGTCCTACAAACAATGTAGGAATATGTCCTACCGTGACCCATGTAATAAAATGCCCTGGTACCAGTTCTAAAATATGGACCATGGACATGTTACCAGGCCACCCGATTATTTACAATTATTGAAGTGAAATATATATTTAATTTGATGCCTTGTTATGGGTATACCAAAAACACATTTTGACATTATTAAATAACCATAATGAACAAAATCTTTTGAAATCAATGTCTTTGCTCATGTTTCCAACATACAACATTACCATACACCAAGTGATCTAGCTATGTATACCTATATATTTCTTATTCCTTTCTGACTCCTGCTGTTTACCTCTAAGGATAAATTCGATTTCTCTTATTATTCATTTTAATGTACAGTCTGTTACATAATTATTTGGAATTATATTTGACAAAATTTTCTTACAAGATTATTCATGGTCAACATTCTAAGTTAAGAGATATTATCTACATTGCTAAAATTCAAAATTATATAGAAAATACATTTGAGTTGTTAACCATTTGACATCTGCGCGCCATTGATGACCAGTATGGCTTAAGAAAATTAGAATATAGCCTGCTCCAGTTGGTCTCCAACCTGTTCTTTAGCTCTGGAATTGTGAACCTTTTAACTTTTTGGTTGGCTAAAGCAATTCCTGCTTTAGCCAACCAAAAAGGTTCACAATAGGATTGAGATCAGGGTTTTTGAAGGCCACTGAAGTACTTTGGGCACTTTTGAGCTCAGCCAATGCTTGACCTTTATAGCGGTATTTTTAGGATCGTTATCTATTACGAGTTGCCAGTAATTTTCAGGGAAAACGTAAGCCTGGGCAAGTAGATGACCTTGAAGGATGTCTAGAAATAAGGTACTATCCATATTTTGATTGAAAATACAAAAGGGGAAGTCTCCAATGAAGAGAATTCCGCCTATAAGTTAATCTTTGGCGTATGTTTAGTCGTGGGGACACATCTTTCTCAATCTGATTTTGTCCACATTTTAATTTGATCCCTGGAGAGCTATACCGACATCTCATCAGCAAAAACTGTCTTAGCCCATTATATCTTGGAGTATTTGAATTTCTTCGCCCATTATATACGATACAAACGATTCTTATCGCTAAGCATTGACCACTTTGTCGGGTCTCTCTTAGAATAACTCAGATCTATCAAGCCCCGGCGTACTAACTAGCAATATACTGGATTGGGACCTCTACTGGCTAATGTTCTTAACGACAAATACGGTTTCTGCCTTATCTGTTGGCTAATCGAGTGTTTAATTCCATTCCTTAGAGAACTTGGCCTTCCAACATCTTTTTGATGTGAGATATCGATTCCTTTCGCAATTCTTGACCTAACATAATAAATTGTAGACAAGCTTACATCTACAATTTGAGAAATTTCTATTGGTGCATGCTAATTGGGTTCCAGCAATGTTTTAATAGTCTCTCTCTTCAGAAGTTTGGTCAATTCAAAGTGTATTAATATAAATAAATTGTTGAATATAGATGAGAAAAGCTAAATTAATACAGTAATACCGGAAATGACGTCACTATATTCTCATATAAAGCAATAAAATTTTTGAGCGATGACAGAGTTCCTAGTTCAATCTTAATTTTGTAAATACTTGGTTATACAGTACTAAAAAAAGCAATATGTTGGAGTATAAGAGATCAAAATTTCCTAATATGTTCAAATCCATTACAAGCTAGAATTCCAAATAATTATGTAACAGTCTGTAATTAGCCTCTTTAATACATATATTGAATGCCTGATACAGATATGTTGGTGTTCCAGATTCCCCTCATTTTCCAGTTTTAAACTACCTACTGGACCTCCAGAACGTATACACACATGGCTGCGAGCGATTTATCGTGAAAATATTTCTGATTTCAAGAATATTTTCGTTTGTGTAATTATTTTCGTGAGGAAGACATCATTAGATACTTTGAAATATTACAGCCTGATGGTACTTATACTAACATGCCTCGGAAGAAATGTAGACTATGAGATGACGTGGTACCCTGTATATTTCCAAACTGTCCTTCTTACCTTTCGTTAGCTCAATCGAAACCTGTTCGTCTCTCTCGTGTTGAGAATTATTTGCCAAGGCGATTAAAAACAAGCGAAGCGCGCTTGTTTCACTAAAAATGCATCTTATCTCTCCAGCTTATTATTCTTACCTTCAATCTCTCGAGTGTATTTGTTTACTCAATCAGAGAAATCTTATGAAACTATGTTCGAATAATGGTTTAGAAAATGAATTTTCAAGTTACTTCAAAACCGTTACGGCAAGTTTCAACTGACTATAACGCAGTGTTATCATTCACATGGATGAAATTCATATCAAATCCAATGTTTCATACAAGCGAGGAAGAATTATCGGCTCTACAGTTAAGGATACCGCCCTCGAAAAATCTTGACTGGCGTAAAAAAAAACTGCAAAATGTTTTATTGCTAATTTTATTGTATTACTGATCGGTCCACCATCTGATAGCACTATTTGGACGGCATTTTTTTGTATTTTTTGCGAAATAACCCCCTAAAGTTTATCGCTAATAAAAATTGAAAATTATTAGAGGATTTTGACTCATTTACCAGTTAGTTTTTAACTTATTTGATATTTTTTTAATGATATGAACCTTCACATTGTATTAGCACCTTTGGAGATAATAAAACACAAATATCTAAAAGAATGGGCAAATGAAATCCCAACAAAATAGCTCTATAAGGGAGTTCATTTATATAATCCTCGGGAAATCGCAAGTTTGATCTCAGATATTTAGCGATCACTGGGTCAGAAATAAAATTCTGATCGTTTCAAAAAAAAATTTGTTCGGATCCGACCATTTGTTCTTGAGATATCGCATATTATAGGTAAAGTTCGGCCATAATATCCCTCTAAGGTCCCGAAAGAGGCTGATGTCATATCTTAAAAACTATTGTAGATATATCATATATTATTTCCTTAAATAAAAGGATATATGCGAAAATATATAGGTTCCTCGAACATTCCTTTGTCAAAAAATAAATAATTCTCGACTTATCATTGATTTAATTGTAATACAAATTCTATGGAGAACTTTGAATCTATTAGAAAATGGCGAATCTAATCATTAAATATGTGTCCAAATTTAGCTATTATGCTAAATAGTGAATACAATTTCCGTTAATAATATGTACAGAAAAATTGGAGAACTTTTGATGATTATTTTGAAAGTTCTGGCCTTGGACCTCGCAGATTCGGTCAAAAACCCCCATTTAGGGTCCAAAAAGAGATATCTCTCTATCTTTGTAAATACAAGTCCATATTCTTAGTTCTCACTTCCTAATATACTTTTTACAAGTGTACATATATGATTCTTTGATAATAATTGCACTACACCCTATGGAATGTTAAGTTTTAGATTTTTGTCATATGATGACGTAGCATTTTTCGAAAATCCTAACTTCGAAACTAAAAGTCGTAGACTTTCGCTCTAACTTCCTAATATACTTTTTGGAAGCTTTTTATTCATTCTAAACTGATAGATTATACTTCGCAGTGCCAGGAATATGAAATATTATCTACAATTATCTCAAAATATTCGGAGTTAGGGGCCTCAAGGAAATTTGTGGATTTTCAGGGTACTTTTGCTATTTTTGGTAAATATTTGGCTTTAATATACCTAAATCAGCAGTATGGATGCGAATAAATGTCTGTGGATGCTTATGTGCATTATTAATAACTCATTTTACATTCTTCTTAACACCTAAACTTAAAATCTCTATATCTCGGGACTTTAAAATTTCAAAATTGACCGTCTTTACAGAATTATTTCTCAAATTTGGTTTGAGATAGAAGTTTGAAAATTTCAAAAGTTGTTTCATATCATTAGGCGATGAACGTAGGACCACCATTTTTAGGATATATTCTAACTCGGTGATTTTATTCATGATTTCCCCAAAAAAACAGACATTTTTGGCCCTTTTTTTTCGGACACCGATAAAATTTACAATATTTGTCATTTTAACTTTCTTCTGGTCCTATGAAGTTGCAAATATGGTAGACTATCTATGATTCGATTTTGGAAGCGTTTGATTCCTTGGTATGTCCTAAACAATTCATTGAGTGCCTAAATTTCTACCATTAAGATGTGCTAGCGGAAAATTTAAAAAACAGACTTTGAGACACTGTATCTCAAAATCTAGAAATGAGAATCAAAAACGGTTTGGAATGTGCCAGTATTTCTTGATGGAGATACCTCCCCACGCTTAACATCTCTTATAGCTCTACTTTCATCGTATGCTGTAATGCAAATCATATGTTTTTTCGAGGGCGGTATCCTTAATTCAAATGAATAATATTTGCAGTTATGGTATCTAGCTTATATTGAAAAAGATCAGAAATTGTACGACTCTTTCCTTGCTCTAGTACAGGGGTGCTCAAACTTTTAAATCTACGGGCCACTTTAAAAATTAGGCTCTGCCTTATGGGCCACAAATCATAGATCGCCTCTGGCTTTAGTTCAATCTATTTTCAAGCTATACTATTTGACCTCATATTGCATTAACAATGAATTCTACTTGTAAATTCAGGTTATTGACTTAAATTATAATCTTTTGAATGAATTCGAATCATCTGATGTCTCTTTTGAACTAAGCTTGTTTTCTAGCAAGTGGACAATAGTACTAAACCTAGATTTGGGGTATACTATGTACTGTTCATAGTAGAATAACATTGCAGAAAAATCTACCTAAACTACGAAATTTAGCTAATGAGAGTGATGATGTTGCTTGGATTTAACTAATAAATCAATATCTGCTTCTATATCAGTCGTTGCTAGACGAAGACACTGCTCCAAATGTGAATCAGTGATGGTTGATCTAATTGTGGATTTTGTATGCTTCATGCGGGAGAACATCTGCTCACATAAATATGTGTTTCCAAAGAGTGAGAATATTTTTGCTGCGTGCGTTGTCAATTTGGGAAAACTTTCCGCTGATACACATGTTTTATAAAATTGTAGCAGTGGAACTAGGAACATTGATGCATTTGTAGAGTATCTATAATTATTTCTATACGGTGTTTAGAAAAAACAATTATTATCTGACGATTGAAGCACGTCAATCTACTGTATATATATGAATAATGAAAACAAGCGAATTATCCGCGGGCCACAGCGAATGGTCTCGCGGGCCACCGTTTGAGCACCCTTGCTCTAGCACCTCAGTGAGTGAATTACAACCTCTAATCCTAATTTTAATTTTTGATATAGAAAACTGTGGTTTGTTTGTCCATGTCATCTGCACCGATAACTATCCCTTGAATGTAAGTCTGTCCAACTATTTTCTCCAGAAAAAGTCGTTGATTAGTTAGAATGTTGGCTAATATCAGAGTACAGACATTCACCTCCTTTAAACATTCTTGTCTGGCACAAGGGTGACGAAACCACGGGGGCTAGGGGGCTTTAGCCCCTCTACTTTTGGCAGAGGGGGGGGCTCAGCCCCCCTACTTTTACCTCTCCCTCTTATATATCATATTCATTTATTAATTGCATCTGGGGTTGGTGGGTGTGACCAGTTTTAAGAGAAGTTGTTATGAAAGTATATTACAAAATTGACTTGAATGTTGATTTTAAATGATTAGACAATTATTTGATGAAAATTGAAATTTTGGGAAATCATTTATTTCACCAGGAATCCATAATATAGTAACGAAATGCCGGACTTCCCTCCAATTAAAGAATACATCGAAATGTGTTAAACAATGCAATTGAGTAGGCAGAATGTCACTAACTCGTATAAAGCCTTACTAATAACACTACTATGTAAACAACATTTCTTAGAATGTCAAAACAAGAAAGTATTTTCTCATTTTTTTCGAAGAATACTTGTAACGAAGTAGGAGAAACACCTAATTACTTGTATTTAGGCTTAACAGGACAACCAGTTCTGTAAATATTGAGCATTCTGGCCCAGTATCTGAAATGTGTATATCGGAAGAAAGTGTACCAGGAGATGTCTATAATCCTACGCATGAAACCCAACTGATTCAATTTTCTGATCAGTGTTTATCAGAGTGCTGTGATGAGAGTTTGAGCAATCCTTATCAGCCAAAGAATAATTTCCTAAAACAAATGCGTGTCTTCCATAGCGGGTGGTTTGAAGATATAAGTGGCTTACTAAATTCAATCAATAACTCCAGCCTGTGCATGGCTTGACTCATTCCCAAAGTGGGATGACTTTATAAGATAGCACAAATTCCAATAGAAACAAACTAGATGGATCCGCTACCTTTTTGAAATGATTCCAAATTTTACACATTGAATAAATACTACATCAATTGGCTCAAAATATGAGTTCAAGTGCATCAGAACCAATTGTTGATTTTTGCACTATCCCCAATATACACACTCCACTACCAAAGAATTTACACCACAATATTTTCCATTAATTATAAGTGTTGGCTACAGTGCTATACAATCGAAATACGAATTTGAATATCATATCTTGTAAATATAATTACTGGAAATTGAAAACATTTTAATTAATTAAACCAAGGGGAGAAATAAATATTCGTTCATTTGGAAGAATAGGAATTCATACACTCGAGCTGATATTGCACATATTTGTGGATACTAATCCTAAAACTGTTAATTCTATGAGAATACTAAAATCGAATTCTTAAAAATATATGGTAAAAATTAAACAAATGGTAAAATATATTATCAACAAGCGTAAAAAGCATTTTTTGTTCAACTGAAGAACTCAACAATGCCGCATTTGATTAAATTATTCCATTAACGCAAACGGGTATGTTTTGGAACCAATATCCGAGTATTCGTTCTGGCCCTAATTAAACTCACACCAATGCATTGGGGTAAATTAATTTATAACAAATCTCAAATTTTCCGGGTTCTTCACCTAAAATTACTTAAACCGTCAATAAAGCATTTAACGTAGGATTTTGCGACAAAAGTTGACACCCGACAATAAAGATGAAGGTAAAGTTGATTTCCACACCTTTAAGATTTCTCTGCCTAAAATGACTTAACCGGAAGTGTGTTAGCGAAATTCCTAGTCCAAATGGGGTTAAACATGTAGAATAGACCATAAAAATGTATACAAGCAAGTAAAAACATGGCATCAAAGTACATTTAAAGACCTAGATACTACAGTTTGCACGATATGGTCCAAACAGATCAAAATGCTTTACCCTCAACGAAGGAATGTAACAATATTCTATCGAAAATTCCTAATTTTTTTCATATCAAGTAGTACTAATTTTGGTTCGACACGAAAATCCTACCTTACTAACATTTAGTATGCTTAAATAGCTTATAAAATCGCTTAAATAGCTTATAAAATCGCTTAAATAGTCCTTGAAACGACCTGTTCTGCAATGATCTGACAAATCAATTTTTTATCAACATATATAATTACTCTGGCATCAATCGGTTACTACTTCATCCCTAGTCCACAATTTTCAGTTTACTATTAGGCATTATATTGAGTAGGCTATGGAGCAATCAAATATGAATTATTAGAGTGGAGAATAGTAAATATTTATTGAATTAGAAAATATTTTTCTTAATCTGCATAGGGACTACGTGTAATAGTAAAATAATAGGTCAATTCAATTCAGTGTTATATCATTGAGTTTAAAGTAGACTTTCTGACTTTGCTTTTAGACACCAAGCACTACATTATGGTATTCTTCATCAATGATTTTTACATAAACAAAGTTAGAAAGATGTTGATTTGAATATTTAGAAATTAGTAATGGATTGTAGTTTTATTCTTGCGTTGAGAATGAACAATTATTTTCGTCAATTGAGACAAAATAAGTAAATTTTCAAAATTTCATAGCAACATCGTATTTTCAATTAGTTGATAATACAGTTTGCTCTAAATTCAAAATCTTCGTGTAATTTATTAATAAAAGTGCGCTTTGCGTGCTTGCGCTGTGCGGCTGGCGGACACCTTGTGTCCACCGGAGCTGCCTAGACACACAATGATTAATTAAAAGGTTAATAATATCCTTAAACGTGTCGTACTGTTATGATCGATATCACTGGAAAAAAACCACCAAATTTGTCAATTGTTTATGCACAAAGACAAGCGCGCTTCGCTTGCTTGCGCTGCGCGGCTGGCATAATGTTATAATCGATATCGCACGAAAAAATCAGCAAATTTGTGATTCGTAATGATGACGTCACAGAGTGATGGGCCAACATTTTTTGATGATTGTGCCATATGTGAGGTATATTAATCTAAGTTGACTAATTCATGAATGAATGAATAGTTCGAATAATTCATAATTTATCAAGCCTGAGAAGAATTATTCAAAATTGAGTTATTTACAAGAAAATATCATGAATTATATGAATGAATTATTCGAATAATTCATAATTCTTTGCCATTTTTTAATGAATTAGTCAACTTAGATATTAATATACACATTACATTAAAATTTCAGCCTTCTATCACCTAAAATGGCTGTTATTGTCAAAAAACAGAAAATTCTAATTATAAAAAAGGTGAAAATGACGTAATAATTCCATGATGAGTCGACATTTTCGTCTGAACTCAGAACTTAGTGGAGCCATAGCCAAAAGATTCTCGCAAAATTCAGCTTACTGCACCTGGCAGTTTCTTCAATCAATACACATATATTTACAATAATCGAGTTTTAATATAGAATATTAAGGATTATTTGATAAGCATTAGCATTTATATTTCATGCGTATTATCCTACGCATGAAATATAAATGCTAATTCCTATAAGTTCCATGAAAACATGGTTTACGAATAACGCTTACAAATATGCTCAACCGTACTTTGCGTTGTCAAATAGCGAAACATTTCGGTTAAGGTGTCTCATGAGAAATCCAAATAAATGTGGGGCTCAAACAATAAATTGGAAAATATCTGTGTAATTACGAGTTAGGACACGCCAGAAATCAATTAATAATAACAAGCGCGCTTCGCTTCCTTGCGCCGCGCGGCTTGCGAACACTTCGTGTCCGCAGAGTTGCCCTGTGGGCGCCTGGAGTTACTCAATCTAGCCTATTTTGGGAATATGTTTAATTTATATAAATATTGTGAACAAATGTTGACAAATACTTTTTCATATAGATCCGAAAATATAATATTCTAGATCTAAAACCCCATGTCAACCGTTGGAAGATTAATCGAGGAGATAAAGACGAAAAATACCTGTTCACTCAAACAGATTGTAGTAGTTTGTTTTAACTTATTACAGTCTGTTTCATAATTATTTACAATTTTTGTGGTGATTTTGAATGACCACAACTTACTATGTAATCTGTTAGGCAGTCAATACAATTTTTCTTAACTATACACTCATTCTAGCGATTTATATTGATATATTTCCTACTCTTTGATACCCAACTTTTTTTAAAAATTAATTCACTCCCGGCGGGCTTTTTTCTCTATTTTTGATCTCGAAGTTAATTCTGACAAGCTAGTTAAGGTAATTCAACTAATTTTCAGCGTATAATGCAGGTGCAACGTAGAGAAGATGTAGCTAAGCTCATTGAAACTTCAAAACTTCCAATGAAGGACATCGCTTCTATGTGCGGTGCCACCTTGAATACGGCTTATAATGTTAAGCAACGGATTTCAGCGGGCGAAAGCATTTACACAGGGGTGGAGCTGGGCCTAAAAGGCGCTTCAACAGAGGAGACAGGATCTCACTCTCTCTAAAAATTAAAAACCATCCCCGAATTTCTTTGCGGACTATATAGATTAGTCAAAGGTTTCACGAGGAGTTGATGTGTCGTATTCAACGGTGAGGAGATGCCCTATTCAAGAACACTGCCACCAAAGGACTAAATATTACTCCCTTCTATGAAGCATTGAGTTTTATGGGCTAAGAAACACAAGTTCATCAATTGGAACAAGGTCTTCTTTACGGATGAGTGTCCCATTTGGCTTTGTGGCGGGAGAGTACAGATGTTGACTAAGGGTACTCAAAAACCCGTCATCAAAATTCCGAGATATTCACCCAAGATCCATATTTGGGGAGGAATATCTACTCGAGGAACTACTCCTGTGCATATATTTAGAGATTTTCAATTTTATCGCATATTGTAATGTGATAAATGAATGTTTGACAGAGACAGCACACTTACTCTATCCAGACGGTTGGAAACTCCAGGAGGATAATTCAAATATTCATAAATCCAAGCTATATGTCTCATACAAGGAGGAACCCGCCATTAGATGTATATATTGGCTATCCTGCAGCCCTGATTTGAATCCTATGGAGAATTCATGGGCTGTTCTGAAGAAAAGGATTCTAAAGAGGGCTCCTAAGACGATCGAAGAAGTCAAAAACTATGTGGATATAGAGTGGGGAACCTTTGATCCAGAATTAATTGGTAACACAAAATATATGCGTAAGCGGTGCGACCTTGTGATGACTGCTCAAGGCAAAAATATTAACTATTAAAACATATCCTATTTAATCGTTACTAAGGGGCCAATATATACCTAAATAAAACTTGAATGAGTATATATCAACTCGAGTTATCAAGTTGCATTGGGTATAATAATTGTAAATAATTATGAAACAGATTGTATATGGTCCCCCAGTAATGTTATATCCAAAATCGGACATCATTTGGTTGCTAATTTGCATATTTCAAATTCGCCAATTTTGAATCATCGGACAAAAGTCCCCCATCAGAAAATTGTAGTAAATTAACTCATACAGGGTTGATTTGTGGATAATTGATCTCAGAAAACCTAGCCGAAAAAAACAAGGGTCATGCAGTTACTGCGAATTTTGATAATGGAATGTTGTCACATTCCTGCGTTGTAATCGAAATTATTCATTAAAAATAATTCAAACTAACCTTCATCATCCTCATCTAGAGGTACATTAACACAAACTCCATCCTGGCATTCTGCACAAAAGTCTGTGCAATACAACCCAAGTTTCTTAGTAGAACAGTAGAGAGAGTCGCAGTAGCCTTTGCATTTGCATCGGATTATGGTGAGAAGTGCATCAGGTGCTGGTTTCTTACCCATTATACAGGGTAACAAGGATCCACAGTTTATCTTCCATTCCCAGTCTTCTGTTCGAAGAGATATGTTGCCCATCCATACTTGTGTTTGATAGTATATACGGTATGAATGGTATTTGGCCGCTCCAGATGTTGGTGGGAGACATTGAACCTCAACACTTTTCAATGCCACCAGTAGCTCGTTTCTTGTGAGTGACATATTTTGTTGATGTGCAATTGGTTTATCCGTCATATACTACAATGGGATTGGGTACCGCCGGACATTATTGACATACTTTACCACAATTTCTTCATAGGTATCACCAGTAGTCCATTCCATGCTCTGGAACAATGAGCCACTATCTAAACGTGGCATTCTACTTTTAGTACAAGTGGATGTGTGTCCGACTTGCATTGTTTGGCAATTGCATCAGCTAATTGTGGTTTGGAAACGCCTCTTGGAAGCCCAACTTGTGTTATTACCTAAGAATCTCCAAAACATTCAACAAGCTTCTGTTTCATATAAATATTGCTGTATGGTTCGTTACACAATTGTGCCATTCGATCAATAAGATATGTTGTCGTCAATTCGTCTTCCCGTTCAAGGAATTCTTCAACAACAATGCGGAATGCCTCATCACGTGAAGTATCAACTGGTCGACCACTTCGGGATTCTTCTGACCTATTGTCACCGGATCAAAGTTGCTTGGTATGTTTCTACAAGTTTTAAAGTTACCACTGCACACCTTATGGTATATTACATCTCTAGCTGGTAAATCTTGGACGAATATAACTCGTCATCTTACCTCATCGCCCCATTTATCAGCACGTGCGTCACAAGCTCGAAGAATTGCATCTTAGCAGTTCCAGGAAGACACCCTAAACACACCCTCGAGGATATTCAGCTTCATTTGTAGCCTTCATTCCACAGTAAACAAGGACTTGGGAATTGGAATGGCGGCAGTTCAGATCTAAGTATAGGAGAATGGACATCAATCGCCTCTGATTTCCTCTTTTTGCAAGAATTGAAATGTCTTTCTTATTGTAAATTTTCCTGCAAGATGAATGTACAACTTGACAAACACTTAAATGGATGGATAATCGTATTTGTCTGCTGGCTTCATTGATTGAATTGGCCCCCTTTTCTGTTAAACGTACTCTGTCATTGCGATCTTGTATACATTACCACACAAGTCACATATGTCCTTCGAATCTTTAGGTTGATGCATGCTTCAGCTTGATGGATACAACCTACTATATATATTTAAGATACAAGCTACTACCATTTTTAAAAAAGGCCAATTTTGATTTTATGGTCCATTATGAGATTTAGAAAACGATCCCAAACATACCAAAATTACTAAATAACCATCCAAATTAATTGGTGCTTCAATCCGTCCATTCACCATATTTAGAAAATAGGG
Organism: Aphrocallistes beatrix; assembly: GCA_963281255.1. Lineage (NCBI taxonomy): Eukaryota > Metazoa > Porifera > Hexactinellida > Sceptrulophora > Aphrocallistidae > Aphrocallistes > Aphrocallistes beatrix. The sequence continues at coordinate 1,225,811 of OY725505.1, forward strand.
TCAAAGCCATTGACCAAACATTTTTCATATCACCCCCAATCAACCTTTAAAGTTGATATTCGCAATCAGCCAGACATTTTGATAAGGAGGGTTGTAGGAATTATTTGTATCATAGCAACGCAGGAATGTGACATTACATTCCCAAATTTCTTAATAACTGTAGCGAGTGACCCCTTGTTTTGCTCAGCTAAGTTTTCTAAGATCAATTATCCACAAATAAACCATGTATGGGTAATTTACAAAAATATCCTGAAAATTGGACCTTTTTCCGATAATTGAAAATTGTCGAATTTAGAATATGCAAATTAACAGCTAACTGAAGTCCGGTTTTGGATATAACATTACTGGGGAACAATATAATAAGTTAAAACAATAAAACAAATTATTGCAATTTGTTTGAGGGAAAACACTTCATCTCCTCGATTACGTAGATAGTCTCTAGCCTATTCTGGTAATTTGCTTACTTCATGTATCTAGTGTAAGCAAAAATTTATCACATCGATCTGAAAATATGATATTCGAAATCTATGCTACTAAAACCCTATGTCAACCGTTGGAAGCTAGAATTTAGCATAATTTTCAAAATTAATCAAATGGTGTTAAAATAAGTAAGTTATTGCTTTGAAGTATTACCAGTAACATTGACAGTCTACAATAGTGTATTTCAATAATTTATATTGTGAAAGTGAAGCCTTACATAGTATTGTATAGAAAAGGTGTGAAAATTGTTTTCCATTTTTTTTGCAGTGGTGTGAAAATTTCGCTTAGATTTCGAAATTAATCGTAGATTGATCATTTGACAGCTACATGCCAATCTTCGTATCTCTACGACTTGCCACTTCTTTAATGGCTCACAGAGAGATGGTCCGATCTCAATTATATAATTATAATATCAGGGACAAGAGTCAGCAAGGACAAGGTACTTAAGGACGCAATTGCTCGAGGTATTCGGCATAATAGCAGCTCGGGGAATACCATATACTGCAATTTAGAAAACATATATATAATCATATACTACGTAGGATCAAAACATGCAAAGTATCTACGGGTGTATCACTTAAATAATAAATACAGAAAACAAATAAACCACTAAATATCATGTAAGCTCAAAAAGAAACGAACACAAAAAGGAAAATAAGTAAACAATTCAAAAATAATCTGAATTTTTATTTTATACATAAACTGTTTGTGATTGAGTAACTCCAGACCTTTTTGAAATATCCTTGTCCTTAATCGGTATTGGATGTCCTCTATCATCGTGAATAAATCGACGAAATGTGAATTCATAAAATGCATGCTCAATATCTGATTTTTCAGCATCACCTTTGGTCTTTTGTATCTCTTTGGAATCTTCCTCGTCACTATAATATTCAGCACAATCAAAATTTGCAATATCAATATCTGTTTTAATTGGAGGATGATATGGGGCTTCATAATTTCTTAGTCCATGTGTCCAATCTATCTTACTGAAGAAACTGTGAGTTTTTATTTCATTAGCTCCACCACGGCCAATTCTAAATGGAAAATATACCAAAATGACTAAGTTGTATGAAAAATAATATTAATGTTCACTTATATATTTTGTAAAGATCTGTATTAAAATACCAAGGTTTCGAGTTTTGAACCTCAGACCTAAAATATATAAGGGTATTTCAGTGGAACATTAGATATTTAGATATCTAGATAAACATTGAGATTTTTATTTATAAAGCATTATCTATATTTCAAAGTTAATTAAATAATATTACATGACAATGATTGCTGGAATTGTGGTTAATAATTGACTTGAAAATAGGACAATGCATATTGACTAAATGTCGAAAGGGCTGCCTGGTTGAGAGAGGTGCCCGGATATCAGAGGTCCATAAGAGAGGTTCGAGTGTATATATATATATATATATATATATATATATATATATATATATATATATATATATATATATATATACAGATTAATCGAGTTTTAATAGTAAGGATATATACGTATAGGGTGATCCGAAAGTTCTGCAACACTAAATTTTGCTTCATTGATTGGACTAAGATAATTTAGTTTAATCGGTTTGCAAATTGCAACTATGGAATATACCACCCTTCTAGTTTAAAAATGAACACTATTTATTACACAAAATATTTTAAAAATAAATTTTTGAAATATTATATACCCGGGACTCCAATAATCTGATCTCAAAAATGTCAAGTTCGAAAATCGCTTTTTTTCTCTTGATTAATTAAATATATTTATATGTTCCTACAGTCAGTTATTAATTCAAAATACTAAATAGGATTTCTTTTAGTTTATAGACGGGAAATCACCAATAAGAACAACTATTTTTAGAGTATGATCATAGAATGTATATAGCATTCGAGATTTTTTTCTTTTGATTTTTCTCTTTTTTCTAAACACACAAACATTTATGATCCACCTTAGCCAATATATTCAGAAATACAGGCAATTGGATTGCAAAATAATTAAAATAATCCTTATAATTTTCAAGTAAAACAAAATGTCGGATGTTAGATCTACTTGTGTAAGTATAATATTTCAGCAAAATTTGTTGCAGAACTTATGGATCACCCTGTATATATATAACGAATTGATTGAAGAAACTGCCAGACGTAGAAAGCTGATTTTTGGCATGTGAGAGTCTTTTGGCTATGGCTCCACTAAGTTCTGAGCTCAGACGAAAATATCGCCTCACATAAAATTATGACGTCATTGTCACCATTTTTATAATTAGAAATTTTATTTTTTTACAATAACTCAGCCATTTTAGATGATAGAAGGCTGTAATTTTAAAAGAATGCATATATTAACATACTTCACATGTAATACAACTATCATAAAAAAATGATGACTCATCACTCTGTTATGACGTCGTCATGACGCATCAAAATTTTCAAAATTAACAAATTTTGTGATTTTTCGTCCGATATCGATTATAACAGTAGGACAGACGTATTTAGAGATATTATCTCACATATATTAATTATTGGTGACCACAGGCGCCCAAAGGGCGGCTCCGGCGGACACAAAGTGTCCGCTAACCGAGCAGCGCAAGCAATCGACGCGCGCTTGTTTATGTATATATAGATTAATTGAGTTTTAACCCTAATTGGACTCGGAATGTTGAAGTGAAAGTGAAAGTCAATTGAAAGTGAAAATGAAAGTTGGAATTTTCCTTTTATACCTTTGACCCCAAGTCCAAGTAGTAATAGTAACTTCACAATCACAACAGAAACAATTAACTGTCATTGTAAAAAACTTAGGTTATTGCTAAGTTTAAATTGAAAGATATCTTGTGAATATCAGAAGTATATAAAAACTAATTCGAATGAGCAGGTTCCGAATTTGAATTCCGATTGCATGTATCAATTACTGTTTAAGAGTTTTGATCTTAAAGAATAGACCCTTTTTAGTATTTAAAGCTCCTAAAATAATGAAGTGTGCAAATACTTTACTCCGGGAAGTGTATATATGTGTATATAGTATGCAAAAATTAAGGGTAAAATAATCGCGACAATATCTCAATCTATTTTTTGGAAACGGGATATTAGCAAGGTATGATCTAGGAGCGCGAGACGCTCCTTTAGGCGTATGATTTTAAGCCTCAAAGTGTTTAGGAGCGTCAAAATCTAGAAGAATACCCAATCTACCCTATATTATAAGTTTTTATCGATTTAGTCGTATGAAAACTTAGGAGCGTATCTCTAGAGAGCTTAATGTAATAACTATCCAATTTGTGATTTGGATGCAATATTGCAATATACAGATGTAGAGTTTGTGCAGAGCAGCAAGAGAGCATTGTGCACTCAAAGCATATTGAAATATAGACATATATAAATATATATATATATTTAATATATATAAAAGTCTCCCATCCGAAAGCGTTCTTAAAACTCCAGGACTGCTTCCTCACCAGTTCCAAAGTCAAATTGAACATTCCGCTTGCCCACACGCTTCTTTACTACCACATATTCTTCATGCTGAAATCGCTCTACGCCACAAGCCTCAAAACGGTCGAACCTGTCACGCATCTGCTGAACGAAGTAGATCAAACTCTTCAATAAACCTGTAACAGTGTTCAAAGCTATGCCAGCCGTCTGTAGGGTGATATTGATCTTGGTGAACTGCGACCGAATTTCAAACGATACCGCTGTTAAAATGGCCGTTTCAAGCTGGTCCATACGATCTCGTAAACTTCGAGCCTCTACTCGGACATTATAAGTATGATCGACATCGTTAAAAGTTTATAGATTTATATACCCCCCGAATCCATGCTAATATGTTCTCAGGGGGTTTACAATCTGGGTGAGGTGCTAAACCTACTGATAGTTGCTGAATGTGGAAATGCAGCGTGTCTGTATGCATATGTAGGTATGTCTGTTTGCATATGGTAGCGTGTTACAGAGAAAAACTCGGCTAACAGTAGGCAAGAAAGATAGCACCTGACTTAACTTTACCTTAAACGAGACGACATCCTTAGTACTTTCAGCTCACTAAGGTTCTGCAAGAGTGTAGGCTCAGATTACATTACCGAAGCAATGTAATTGAGAGTAAAATGCAAATGACTAGAGTGAGGTTAGAACCCGCGACCTAAGTCTTGGTGTTCAAACGCCCTAACCACTGCACCACCCAAGCAGATTGGGCCGCCAAGGAGCCTGGATCCAGTGCTTCTTTGAGCACACCCCAACGGTGTTGTGATGTATAGAAATACATGTACAGCTGATTCATGAAATCGAAGAACCTACACCAGGCAACACTCTGCTGCACATTTGCCTACAAGATTCAATGGGTGAGCTGTACATGGAATGAAGGCTGCGAACTGACATTTTAATATCTTATCCACCAAAGGCATCTTGGAGACATTGCAGTATCAGATGCTTTTTTGACAACAGCCAATTCTCAGAACCAGATTTGCCCTTATACGTTGACATTTTGTGACTAGACCACGACTTATATTGCAAATTGAGTTTATAATATGTTTCCAATGTCAATCATACTTATACAAGTAGTAATCGACCAAACATTGTAGTTGGGACAACACTTCAGTATAAGTCAGGTCAATATGATGGTTAACCCCCCAAAATTACAAGAAATTGTTTTATTGCATATGTTTATGTTACTCCTAAGACATATCATGTATTAGGAGTAACATACTCAAAGTTAACTGAAATAGGAATATCAGAAAGTGATCTAACACGCCCCTGGACTATAAAAATCACCGGTTTTGAAAACTAAGATATAACCTGATTTGCATATATTTTCAAATAATTGCAAATCAGTTTTTATTTGTCATATTCATGCTCAGCATCGAATTTCCGGCAATTTTTATATATAGTATATTGACTATATTTTCAGCAAAATATTTTGGGTCATCCCTAGCAACAACCTGGAATGAAAAATTCTGATCTCAAAATTTGGTGTAAACCTAATCGAGTGATCCCCTTGTTTTTCTCGGGTATGCTTGCTGAGTACGAATTTCTTAATATAAATAGTCTAAACGTCAGTTTTAAAATATTATGGTCTGCGGCTGGTGGTATTCATGTATTTTTAACGGCAAACATACTCATTAATTTTTGTTTTGCCCCTTTAACCCTAGATTATCGAAAACGTTATCGCGGAAGTCTCCAGCCATTTTCAATGGGAAAGAAGCCATAAAGTTGTACCTGTGGTACATTTTGGGAATCTTGGGTTAGCTCCTATGAAATATAAGAATGGAAAATTTAGGTGGAATAGATGGATTGATATGTTCACATTTAAATTTCATCTTCGGTTTCATCGTCTGATGAAATTCCTTCTTTTATATTGCCACAGTTGTTATCTTGGCATCGTCAGCATGCTTGGGAACAGTTGAGTCCTTGTTTCCTGCAGCTACATCTGAGACTACTACAGCCTGTGGAACAGTTACAGTGGATCATTTTCAGGAGTGCATGCAGGGTTACTGTCCAAGCAAGACTGGGATTAGGCTGTTATCTTGGCAATTCCATCCTCATTCGGTGACCTCCATACCATCAGCCATGCCCATCCACAACATCACCTGGAATAGCACCTCAGAGAATGAAATTTCGTGGCGGAGGTTGTAGTAATAAGGAGGATTTCCTTTCAAAACAGGCGATTTTTATAGTCCGGGGTCGTGCCAAATCACTTTCTGATATTCCAATTTTGGTAAGCTTTTAGTATGTTCCTCCTAAAACATTATGCAACGGAAAATGCAATAAAACAATTTCTTGCATTTTTTTGTGGTTGGGACTATTTGCTTCCTATTTTGAATTACTATAATATATAGTAAAACTTCTCATATAACCATGATACCTTCAAACTCTTTTGGACAATAGTAGTCTATAAGCGACAGTCTGAGGCCTATTAGAAACCATTAAAAGAAAATGAATAAGAACCATTTAAAATTACATCCTTACTATTAAAACTCGATTAATGATTGTGTATATATATATACAGGGTGGGCCATAAGTTCTGTCCCAAGCTTTGTTTGGTATAAAATTTCTTATACTCAAACAATATTAGTTATTATTGTCTTTAGAGGTTGTAATTCGAATACTTTCAACGATTTAAAAAGATTTTTCGAGTCTAAGACCTAGAACTGTGTTTTGTACGGTGAGTTTGGTGGATAAAAAATGTGTCCTGGTTCGCAGCGAAAATCGCGAATCAGAGGCCACTGCTTTTCGAATTAGATCAGTGGCCATTTTAGGGAATTTTGCAAAATATACCTAATTTGAACTGCGAATGAATAACTTTTTCTTATGTCTGAAAATGAATTCAGTGGATTCGTGAAATATTTCTATGGTGAATGAAAGGTATCTGGTGTTAAATCGTCATGGAACATCGATTATGTAGACAATTTATACAGAAGCAGCGGGACCTGATTTGCGATTTTCGCTGCGAACCAGGACACATTTTTTATTCACCAAACTCACCATACAAAACACAGTTTTAGGTCTCAGACTCGAAAAATCTTTTTAAATCGTTGAAAGTATTCGAATTACAATCTCTAAAGACCATAATAACTAAGACTGAGTATAAAAATTTTCATACCTAATGAAGCTTTGGACACAACTTATGGCCCACCCTGTATATATCGCTGTAACGAATTGATTGAAGAAACTGCAAAGCACAGAAAGCTGATTTTTGCCATGTGGGAGTCTTTTGGCTATGCTCCAGTAAGTTCTGAGCTCAGACGAAAATGTAGACTCATCATGAAATTATGACGTTATTGTCAAATTTGTAAAAGTTAAGTTATTCGAGCATAACTCAGCCATTATAGGAGATAGAAGGATAAAATTCTAAAGAATCTGTATACTAACATGTCTCACATATGATGCAACTCTCATCCAAGTATGATGACTAATCACTCTGTTATGACGTCATCATTACGCATCAAAATTAAAAAAACCAGATGTATTTAGAGATGTTATTTTCCTTATAATAAATCAATGTAAACCCCAGGCGCCCAAAGGGCGCCACTGGCGGACACTTTGTATCCACTATGTACTATGGAACTATTAACAATAAAATTTAATCTAATGAAGTACCCCATTACACTTCGAAAATCTTCATATTACTCCATTTGGGCTAATCGCTCCTGGGTTGGGAACCCCTAGCTCGAATTGTATAATCGAGTAGATGCAACATCCTCATCTTACTGTGGCGGAACCTTTCTGTTTTACTTTTTTGCCAATCTAAAATAGAGAAATTTCTGCAGGCCCGCATCGACAATGCATACGCGGGTCTGTAATGACCCACCACTGGGCCCCGGGCCCTGGTACTGCATTACCTATAGCACCAGGGGTTTATCTAGGTGCTCGTCCGGCACTTAATAGTGCCAGCCTGGTATCGTTCGAGGAGCCAAGGTGCTTGAAGGGTAATTCGATTTTGGTGTCAGGTTGCCACCACCACTGGGATTGCAAGATAAACCGCTGTTTGGGTGCCATTAATCCTGCAGAAAAAAGTACGTGCTATCTGTAAGTACGTACTAAGCAGAAGTACATCTTATCCCGAGTACGTACTAACCGAGTTATACTGTATATATATCCTTGCTATTAAAACTCGATTAATGTATATTTATTTATACAAGCGCGCTTCGCTTGCTTGCGCTGCGGCTGGTGGACACTTTGTGTCCGCCGGAGGCGCCCTCTGGGCGTTTGGGGTCACACTGATTAACTATAAGGGAGATAGCATCTCTAAATACGTCTGTCCTACTGTTATAATCGATATCGCACGAAAAATCACCAAATTTGTCAATTTTTAAAATTTTGATGTGTAATGATGACGTCATAACAAAGTGATGAGTCATCATTTTTTGGATGATAGTTGCATCACATGTGAGGTATGTTATTATACAGATTTTATCAAAATTTCAGCCTTCTATCTCCTATAATGGCTGAGTTATGCTCGAATTACTGTATTGCTTAACTTTTAAAAATGTGACAAAAACGTCATAATTCCATGATGAGTTGACATTTCCGTCTGAGCTCAGAACTTACTGGAGCCATAGCCAAAAGACTCTCACAAGCAAAAAATCAGCTTTCTGCGCCTGGCAGTTTCTTCAATCAATTCGTTACAGATATGTATAAATATACTAGTACATACAAACACACACAAACAAACAAACATTTTTCGAGTTTTAATAGTAAGGATGTACATATATACAGGGTGTAACAAAAGTCTTGGCTGGTTGTATTATGGTATATTTCAATAACTCAATCAGTGTGTACTGTCTATAATTATTTACCAATATATTCCCCACTATTTTTTATTACTAATTTCATCCTACTAGGCATACTGTTGATTAAGTTTTCAAGCAGGCTTGGTTGGATCTCAGTCCATGCTTTTTTGAGGTTATAAATTAGATCATCAAGCCTCAAAACCTGACCCATTTCCAGTCGTTCAGACAAAATTCCCCAGAGATTTTCAATTGGATTCAGGACAGGTGAGTCCGCTTGCCACTCTCCTTTCCTCCAAAACCGAGGGAACCTTGTTGAACACCATTCCTGAGAGGCTTTGGCTGTATGGGTGGTAGCGCCATCCTGCATGAAAACGAAATCGGACATGTTTAGCAACATTTTCCTCAGTAACTGGCCCATTTTTTTTAGTCCGCTTGATGGCATCTAAACAGGTTTTCTCCAAAATATTATCTCTGTAGTAGGCTCCATTTACAGTCTGTTTTTGAGGTACAATATGCAGTTGCGACAGAGCCCTATGCGACATCATTCCCCAGACCATAACTTTCACCAGAAATTTCACCTGATACACGGGCTCAATATTCTGAGATCCAATGGCCCAGACTCTGTCATTCTGCGGGTTTGGCGAATGGAATAACTCAAAGGGAAATTCATCAGACCAGAACACCCTTTTCCAGTCATCAAAAGACCAATCCTCATAATTTCGAGCGAATGTCAGACGATTTTCTCGAATACGATCCGTTATTCTTGGCCATTTTGGGCGTTTATAAGCTCTGCAGGCATCAAGATTTTGGGTTAGATGACGTTGGACTGTCATGTGAGAGATGGGGTTGCCATTGATAGTTAATCTTTTCGCCAATTTACTGGTTGACTGCCTTCTCTTCCCCAAGGATTTCTTGATCACAATCCGGGAAACCCGGTTCAAGATTTTTGGCCGCCCAGAACGAGGCTTAGTTGCCATAGTTTCTCCAGATTTATGAAGGCTCCACCATCTCCTTACTGATCTTTCTCCAATCCCAAGCCTATCAGCAGTTTGTTTTTGCGTCAGGCCTCCTTCAACCATTCCAATTGCTTTAGAACGGAGTTCAATCCCATGATCGCCGACATTCTTTTTGTAAGTAAAAAGTGCTGTTAAAAAAATCGCGAAGAAGTGTGATAAACAGACAATATGCCTACAATATATATAACTTACATTTATGGTAACTAACTATGGTGTAGTAGTTATACTGGATGCTATAGTTACTCGTAAATACTGAATACTAATAAGAATCGTAACTGGCCACGATTTTTGTTACACCCTGTATATATATATATATATATATATATATATATATATATCTGTAACGAATTGATTGAAGAAACTGCCGGGCGCAGAAAGCTGATTTTTGGCATGTGGGAGTATTTTGGCTATGGCTCCACTAGGTTCTGAGCTCAGAGCAAAATGTCGACTCATCATGGAATTATGACGTCATTGTCACATTTTTAAAAGTTAAGCAATACAGTTATTCGAGCATAACTCAGCCATTATAGGAGATAGAAGGCTGAAATTTTAATAGATTATGTATATTAATATGCCTCACATATGACCCAACTATGATAAAAACTGATGACTTCACTCTGTTATGACGTCATCATTATGCATAAAAATTGACAAATTTGGTGATTTTTCGTGTGATATCGATTATAGCATTATGACAGACGTATTTAGAGATGTTATTTTCCATATAATTAATCAATGGTGACCACAGGCGCTCAAAGGGCGCCTCCGGCGGATACAAAGTGTCCACCAGCCGCCGCAGCCCAAGCAAGCGAAGCGCGCTTGTATGTATATATATTGATATGTTTGTTAACAAAACATTATCACGTACGTAATAGATTTGACACCTGTTTAATGGATCTCTGCATAAAGATAATATCAAATCTTTACTTGTTCGTGAAAGTCGAATTTGACTTGGTATCCTGAGAAATTTGGGCCAATTTAGAATCTTGAATTGTGTTTCTGCTGCTGAATTGGCCAGAAAGGGAGGCTGACCTATAACCATTTCATACATTATTACACCAACAGACCACCAATCGCACAATTGTGTATAGCCTTCCTTTTTCAAAACCTAAGGAAAAAAGAGAGGATTATTCGGAACGATTTAGAAAATTCCTAATAGCTAACTACATAGATTACACAACCTTGGATGATCAGGAATGCATTAAATCACTTTATCCTTGAGGTATTTTCTATGTGGAAATTATCCAAATTTGTGATCCTAACTATAAAATACAAAACTAGTGTTATAAATAGATAGCAGAGAAAATCGAATCAAAATAGCAGTTTCTACTTTTACTCGTGGGGGAATAAAACACTATCGAAAGCAACAAATTTGATGACATATAAATAAGATAATAGAGTAGGCAGTATCATGCCAATCTATACACTAAGGCAACGGTACAGATTAGTGGACAGGGATTGGTTAGATCAGTCAAATTTGATTTGTAAAATGTTTCGATTATGCTGGTTAATACTAGCTTCGAACATTATACACTAATCGTATCATTAATTATACGACGATTTAAAACAAAATGATTTTAGTATAGCATTGTAGAGAATTTGTGGTTAAACTAATTTAAACTAACTATACTTCTTCCAAGAGCACTTCGCTTGCATGCGCTGCGCGAACTGCGGCACTTTGTGTACGCCAGAGGGTCCATTTGGGCGCTGAGACATACATTATTTAGATATAATGTAGATAAAAGTTCCAAATACGTCTGTCCATAGCCTACTCTAATAATGCCTCACAGTAGACTGAAAATCATGGACTAGAGATGAAATAGTAGTCGAATGGATTAATACACGATTAGCCTAAAATCGTTAACCATGTAGAATAGCCATTAAGAATTTATTACCAGCATTTATAAACATGGTATCAAAGTACATATATCCGTTGTCAAAATTTCGATTAGTCATCATATCATTGCGCAACAGGTCATTCTAAGGACAATTTTAGCGATTTTCTAAGCTGTTTTAACATTTCTAAATGGTATTAAGGTGTGATTTTTGTGTAGAACCAAGATCAGTACAAGGTGATTTGAATAATTTAGAAATTTTCAATGGAATGTTGTTACATTCCTACGTTGCTATAGTAAAGCATTTTGGTCAGTTTGGGCCATTTCATGCAAACTGTAATGATTAGAGCTCCAAATTTGATTGTGTTTGATAGGCAATGGACTACTTCCTATTAGGTGATAATACAACTTGAACTTCTAAATTCAACGAGTTTTGAGTTATGGGTTGATTTTAAGAATGTGACCAAAACGCTAAATTGTCGCATAACTCTGTAGTCTGTGAATTTAGAAAAAATTGTATTATTACCTAATAGGAAGTAGCCAATTGCCTATCAAATATGATCAAATTTGAAGACCTAGTTCTTACAGTTTGCAGGATATGGCTCAAACTGATCAAAATGATTTACCATAGCAACGCAGGAATGTAACAACATTCCATTGAAAAATTCTAAATTTTTAAATCAACTCGTACTAATCTTATTTCTACACAAAAAATCTACCTTAATAACATTTAGAAGTAGGATTAAAACAGCTTAGAAAATTGCCAAAATCCTCCATAAAATGACCTGTTGCGCAATGACATGATGACTAATGGAAATTTTGACAACGGATATATGTACTTTGATGCCACGTTTATATATAGTCGGGTCAAAATAGGAAGCAAATTGTCCTAACCCCAAAATAATTGCAAGAAATTTTTCTATTGCATTTTTCCGTAGTATCATGTCTTAAGAGTGACATACTAAAAGTTTACCGAAACCGGACTATCTGAAAGTGGATTGGTACGACTCCGTCGTTGACCCCGGACTGTACAAATCGCCGGTTTTGAAAACGGATATTTAAACTTTCAAATGATTGCAGAGCATTTTTATTGTCATATTCGTGCCCAGCATCAAATTTCCGACAATTTGATATATACTTAGTATATTGACTATATTTTGGGCAAATATTTTCTGGTCCTCCCTAGTAACGGCCTGGAATGTGAAAATTCCGATCTCCAAATTTGGTAGAAACCATATCGAGTGACCCCTTGTTTTTCTCGACTATGCTTGCTGAGTGCGAATTTCTTAATATAAATATTATAAATATTAATTTAAAAATATTATTACTTACGGATGGTGGCATAAATGTATTATTAATGGGAAACATACAAATAAAATTTAAAATTTGATTTCCATCTCAACTGGGTCTTGGATTGCTGCAGAAAACACTAGCACAGCTTTGTAAGACGGAATCCTCTTTCATCAACCAGTGTAGAGCAGACTTATCACACCGAGCGAATGCATGTAGAAAAGGCAGGCTGTCACAGATTTCGTTCCCAAACGCCTGCTTTATAACCTTTATGTCATACAATACGGTTGGTTCCCTTTATCCGAGTGAAGTATATCTTTGTACTGTTGTTAATTTCGTGATACCTGAAAGACAGCTTCCTACAGCCTCCGCCACGAAATTTCACTCTCTGAGGAGCTCCTTCCAGGTGATGTTGTGGAAGGGCAATACTGATGATATGGAGGTCACGGATGGGGATGGGACTGTCAAGATAACAGCCTAATCCCAGTCATGATAGACGCTAACCCTGCATCCGAAGCACTACTGAAAATGATTTATTGTAACTGTTCTACTGGCTGTAGTAGTATCAGATGTAGCTGCAGGAAACAAGGACTAAACAGCTCTCAAGCATGCGGACGATGCCAAGAGAACAACTGCGACAATATGAGCGAAAGAATTGCATCAGATGATGAAACGGAATATAAAACTGAAATACGAGCATATCTATCAATCTACAGTCAACTCCGCTTAAAAGGACTACAGGTTAATCGGGCCGACAGTTAATCAGACCACTTTTGTCAGGACCGGATTATTTATCACACATAGAAGCTAATTCATTTTTTAGATAGGATTTGAATTGAATCAAGTTCGCTTAATATGAAGTATCTCTATTATGAACAGATTTTTTGGTCCCCTGGTGGTTCACAATAAGCGACCCTGACTGTATATCAATGTTATGGCTATTTTCTTTCTCTGCTATATGGTTACTTTTTACTTTTACATTAAGATCACTCGACTCGCCCAAGAGGAAGAAGAGGGACGTATGATCCCATTCTCGAGCGTTTCATCTATCTGCTTGGATACCTCCGCCTCAATTTCCGGAGAAACACGCAACGGCCGGCTTCTGATCGGCCGCTCATCCAGAAGAGTGATAACGTGTTCCGCGGTTCCAATTGCGCGCGGACTCTTCGGATTCTCCGCGAAAACGTCTTTCCATCTCGACAGCACCTTGCGTATGGCTGTCTCTCCTCGCGGTGATAGTTTCGGGGTTATATCGAACCTGGCCTCCAAGCTATCTCCCTCCTTTCTCATCTCAGTCTGCATAATTTCTGCTCTAGTCGCTGCGTATCCCCCGCGTGCCGCAGCTAAAGAGGTTTTCCAACAACCACCTAGCCTAACTCTCATGTTTTCCCAATCGAAAGTAGTATTCTTTAAGCGCGCGAGGAACCTTCGCCCCAATATAACCACCCTATTGTTAGTATCGAGTACTTCGATTTCGTGTTCTAGTGGTCGACGATCCCCCACATCTATCGCCACGCAGGCCGTACCACAGACCGCAAGCGCTGTCCGCCCTAGTCCATACACTTGACTGTACTTTGTGCTGTAAGGGATATTCATCTTTTGTACGGTGCCTCTGTCCACCACCGAAGGATCCGCCCCCGTGTCCATAATTACGTTGATGGGTTTGCCGTTCCATTTAACTGGTACCACAACCGCCGTCTCATGTACAACACTATGCTGCGTCGTGGCCTGAAATACCCCTCTACGACTTCGTGTATGTGGGCAATAGCAGACCTCGTGTCCTCTTTCGCCACATTTCGCACAGTGCCGTTCCGGGCATTGGGCCATAAAGTGCCTGTCCGAGTCGCAAATAAAGCACCGACCCTTCTTAGGGAATTGGCTTGCCGGATACTTCCTTGTAGGTCCATCCCGCCTCCCCATTGCCCCTTTGCTGCGTGGCGCATCCTTATATGTATAGAAACAGTTGAGAGCTAACATTCAAGAACAAATACAACGAAGAAAAAGGACGGGACCCATCGATTTGCCGTAGATTACCGGGATCTCAAAGATGTGACGAAGCGAGGTGCCTATCCGATGCCGGATCCCAGAGATGTTTTCGATCGTATGGGAGGGGCAACTGTATTCTCTACACTGGAGGGGGCATCCGCATACTGGAGCGTGCCTGTGAAGGAAAAGCATAGGGAGTTCACTGCGTTTGTTTCAACGCGAGGCCAGTTTGTATTCAACGCATGCCTTTTGGATTGTCTAACTCACAGGCTACCTATCAGCGAGCGGTAACCAGGCTCTACGAGGGTGTCCGAATGTACAGGCATTTGTTGATGACACATGTGTCCACTCGCCCAGTTTCGATACGCACCTGGAGCATTTGGATGAGGCTCAGTTGGCTATTCTAAAAATTGAGGATGAAGAATGTGAGGATTGGGCTTTTGAGTGTACTGATTGCTGTATTGACGGAAAAGATATGCTACATTGTATTTTAATGACTTCAAGGAACTGTTTACTCAACAACAAGGCCAAGAATATTACTTCTACCACCTCTTGTCCCAAAGATACTCAAAGGAAGATACTTAAACTTACCTCTAATTAATATATATATATATATACACCTATCTATTTATGTAGTATTCCTTGTCCGTCAACTAAATTATGCCAGCAGTCAGTAATATCATTATTGTGGGGTAGAGGATGCATAATTACACGATACTAAATATATCAAAATGATATTGTGTTAAATTTCATTGTATTAAAAACTCGACTTTATCTTATCCCTGGTCTAAAGTAGTGAAATGGCCTGTATGTAGTAGGCTATGACTTATGCCACCCAGCCGTAAGTAAAATATTTTAAAACCAACATTTAGACTATTTATATTAAGAAATTCGTACTCTTTCGCAAGCATAGCCGAGAAAAACAAGGGGTCACTCGATATGGTTTCTACCAAATTTGGAGATCGGAATTTTCACATTCCAGGCCGTTGCTAGGGGGGACCAGAAAATATTTGCCCAAAATATAGTCAATATATATATCAAATTGTCGGAAATTTGATGCTGATAAAAATGATTAGCAATCATTTGAAAGTTTAAATATCCGTTTTAAAAACCGGCGATTTGTATAGTCCGGGGTCAACGACGGAGTCGTACCAATCCACTTTCGGATAGTCCGAGTTCGGTAAAATTTTAGTATGTCACTCTTAAGACATGATACTACGGAAAAATGCAATAAAACAATTTCTTGCAATTATTTGGGGTCATATTGACCTGACTAATATGCTGGTAATACATTCTTAATGCCTATCCTACATGATTAACGATTTTAGGCTAATCGTGTATTAATCCATTCGGCTATTACCGCATCCTTGGTTATTTTACTGTGAGGAATTATTAGAGTAGGCTATGGTCTGTCATATTGTTATAAACGAATCACCAGAAAAATTGTATCAATTTTTCAATATTTGATGCGTAATTATGACGCCATAACACAGTGGTCAGTAATCTTTTTTGATGATAGTGGTAGCATATTTGAGATTTATTAAATACACATTCTATTAGAATTTTAGTCTTATATAATCTAAAATGGCAGTTATAGTGGAAAACCTGAAAATATAATTTTTAAAAAGGTGATAATGACGTCATAATTCCATGATGAGTCGACATTTTCGTATGAGGTTTAAACTTCGTGGAGCCATAGCTAAAAGAATCCCACATATCAAAAACCATTTGTAGTCCCTTACAACCCTAAAACTTTGTATAACGACCATCACCTGTCTATAAAGGGCATCACCTTTTCACCTTTTTATGTGTTTATTACAGGACCTGTTACAAACGATAAAAAGGTTTCATCTAATTATTTCAAGTAATGGATTTCTAAAAACTTAGATTCATTGCACTACGTTGGTACCTTTTAGGGATTAAGACAATCACCTGTATATAACGGTCCCTGTGTACGTATAACGGCCAATTTTGTCCAGTCCCTTGGGTGGCCGTTATATACAGGTTCCACTGTACGTATATACGTATATATAGTATACTGCACATTAATCGAGTTTTATAGTTTTCCACTATAACTCAGTAATATTAGATTATTTATAACTCAGTATTTTAGATTATTTAAAGGAATGAGTATATTAATATTCTTCACAGGTGATACAACAATCATAAAAAATTACTCATCACTCTGTTATGACGTCATCATTACGAATCAAAAGTTAAAAATTGACAAATATGATAATTTTTCGAGTGATATCGATTTTAATATTAAGACAGACAAATTTAGAGAAATTATCTCCCTTATAAATAATCAATTCGACCCAAGGCGGCTCCAGCGGACACAGTGTCCGTCAGCAGCGCAGCGCAAGCAAAACAAGCGCGTTGTATATTATTATATTCATTTTATTGTAATTTCGGCCTTCTATCGCCTATAATGGCTGAATTTTAGTCAAAAAACTGAAATTTCTAACTATAAAAAAGTTGACAATGACGTCATAATTCCATGTTGAGTCAACATTTTGGTATGAAGTCAGAATTTACTGGAGCCATGGCTAAAGGACTCCCACAAGCCAAAAAGCTTTCTGTGCCTTGCTGTTTCTTCAATCAATTCGTTACATACTGCATAGCCACACATTAATCGTGTTTTAATAGTAAGGATATGCTCTCCAACCTTTCTTTTTATCTATTTGAATCCAATTCCATGCCTAAGAGTTGAAGAGCATAACTGACAACGATGAAACAGTAGATAAGTTCTTAGTTAGCTCATTTCCAGATCTTCTTTCTAAGTTAAATTTAATCGACCCACGAAATGGCTGGATAGCTCATGTGTCTGATAACAATTCTATATTTTTTATTAAGATATTTATTCCAGAAACATGCTCTTTCATCGACCGATCCATGTCAATTAATGACGAATTATATATTTAATAGTATTTGACAATAATCCCGGCCTCGCGAATTTCTATAAATCACACTCGCGACACTCGCTCTTTCGATGAGGTTGAGAAGTATTTACCAAGGTTGCAAACGAATATTTCAAAACTGGGTTAGACCAAATAATATTTAGAAAATAGTTGATATTCGGTTAGAACCGAATATTAGTATTAATATTTGGTTGGAGTAACCGAATATTATCAGTATTCGTAATTGTATTCGGTTAGAGAATATTCACAAATAACTATATCCAGTTCAATCGGATTCAAACCTTGGTGATAATATATTTTCAAACTAATTTATCTCTAATGTCCAGTTACTATATGTTAAGTAGGTAGCAAGGTGAATCGGAATAAAACCCAAAGTTGAAGTAGAAGTAAGACCAAAGCCATTCGAAGAAGGAATAAGACCTAAAATATGCAAATTAAGAATAAGACCTAAAATATTTTCGAATTACGAATAAGATCTAAACCATTCGAAGTAGGAATAAGACCTAAAACGTGCGAAGTAGGAATAAGACGTAAAAAAGTGAAGTAGGAATAAGACTTAAAATTGGAGAGAGAGAAAGAAAGTGAGCATTTTAGGATTGAAATAGTGTTCAATTTAGTGTGATAGTGGCATTCCTATTTGTGAGGGATATATTTACAAGCATAACTAAAATATTATGTGATATCGAGAGTTGCGATCTATTTGTGGAGGTCTGTCTTACTGTTAAAATCGATATCACTCGAAAAATCATCAAATTTGTCAATTTTTTGATTTTTGATGCGTAATGATGACGTTCATAACAGACTGATGAATAATCATCTTTTTATTATAGTTGGATCATTTTGAGATTCATTAATAGACACATTCTATTAAGATCTCAGCCTTCTATCAGCTAAAATTCCTGAGTTATAGTCGAAAAACTGAAATTTCTAATAATATAAAAAGGTGATAGTGACGTCATAATTCCATGATGAGTGGAAATTTTCGTATGATCTCAGAACTTAGTGGAGCCATAGCCAAAAGAATCCCAAATGCCAAAAATTAGCTCTCTGTACCTGGCAGTTTCTTCAATCAATTGACATACTATCTATATGGCTATGGCTCCACCAAGTTCTGATCTCATTATAACGTCATTGTCATAGAATTTCAGTTTTTCGACAATAATTCAGCCATTTTAGGTGAAAGCAGGTTGAAATGTTAATAGAATAAGTATTTTAATATATCTCAAATTTAAGACACTTATCATCAAAAAAGTTATTCATCCCTGTAATTACGTTAGCATTACGCATCAAAAATTGACAAATTACAAATATTGTGATCTTCCTGTGAAATCGACTATGACAGTGAGACAGAAGTATATAGAGATGTTTCTACTTTATAAGTGATCAATGTGAGCCTAGGCGCCCAGAGGACGCCTCCGGCAGACACAAAGTGTCCGCCATCTCTCGCAGCGCAAGCAAGTGAAGCGAGCTTGTATATAATTATCTCCAGACAAATGATAATTTTATAAAATGGTAGTGGGTTATTAATTACAAGCCCGCTTCGCTTGCTTGCGCTGCGCGGCAGGCGGACACTTTGTGTCCGCCGGAGGCTCCCTTCGATCGCCTAGGATCACATTGGTTGATTATAAGGGATATAGCATCTCTAAATACATCTGTCCTACTGTTGTAATCTATATATTAAAACTCGATTATTGTGTATATATATATATATATCTGTAACGAATTGATTGAAGAAACTGCCTGGCGCAGAAGGCTGATTTTTGGCATGTGGGAGTTTTTTGGCTATGGCTCCAGTAAGTTCTGAGTTCAGAGCAAAATGTCGACTCATCATGGAATTATGACGTCATTGTCACATTTGTAAAAGTTAACCAACACAGTTATTCGGGCATAACTCAGCCATTATAGGAGATAGAAGGCTGAAATTTTAATAGAATCTGTATACTAACATGCCTCACATATGATGCGACTTTCATCAAAAGATGATGACTCATCACTTTGTTATGACGTCATCATTACGCATCAAAATTTTAAAATTGACAAATTTGGTGATTTTTCGAGTGATTTCGATTTTAAAACAAAGATGGACATATTTAGAGATGATATCTCCCTTATAATTAACCAATGTCACCTCCAGGCGACCGAAGGGAGTGTCCGCCATCCGCGCAACGCAAGCAAGCGAAGCGCGCTTGTAATCTATATAGCACGAAAAATCACCAAATTTGTCAATTTTAAAATTTTTGGTGTAATGATGACGTCATAACAGAGTGGTGAGTCATCATATTTGGATGAGAGTTGTATCATATGTGAGATATGTTAGTATACAGATTCTATTACAATTTCAGCCTTCTATCTCCTATAATGGTTGAGATATGCTCGAATTACTGTATTGCTTAACTTTTAAAAATGTGACAATGACGTCATAATTCCATGATGAGTCGACATTTTGCTCTGAGCTCAGAACTTACTGGAGCCGTAGCCAAAAGACTCCTACATGCCAAAATCAGCTTTCTGCGCCTTGCAGTTTCTTCAATCAATTCGTAACAGAGATATATATATATATACAAATATTAATCGAGTTTTAATAGTAAGGATAATACTCAATATTGGGTAGTTACAGTATATTTACAGTTGTATTATAATTTTGATATAAAAGTAAACTAACTGATCTAACCAAAATCTAGTCCAAGTCTACCATTCAGCACAATTGCCTTAGTGTATAGAATACTATGGCAGCATCTATTATTGGGAAAATTTTTTACTCCCTCAAGATTGTGGTATTCATTGCAAAGGGTTTGCTTAACAAGGATCCAATAAACCGCATTGGCAGTTTTTGCTTTACAGGATTGTTATTACAGCAAAATATACACTTTAACCCACGCTTGCCACAGGAATGTGTTGCGTCATTTCCTGTTTAAGCCATTTTCAATGTGGAAGCCATACAAATTTGGGGTTACTACTATAAATAGAAAAATCCCAAATGCTTTCAAGGGTTAAAATAGAGCTGAAGCAAATAATCGAAAAATATTCATCTAGATTATCAAACTGTTTAGGATAGGCCTTAATCATTGCCTTGGAACTTGCTATCAAAGCTATCAAAACAACCCCAAAAGATAGTTTTTTTAAATCGAAAAATTCATTTTGAAGAGTAGACTGTTCTTGACGGGAAGGTTTTATTAACAAGTATAATATCCTTTGAATTATGCTGATATAAAATGATCTGAGAAGAAGAATTTTTGAAAATATGATATCCAGGTTATTGAATTAATTGGGGATTTAATGTGGAAAAACTCCGCAAAGGATACTCAGCGAGCTTGTGTATAAGGTGCATAACTACAAGCTGCAACCTCATTCGCATACGAAAGTGGTTATTTTATCAAAATTTTCAATTTTGATGCCTATACCAGTTATTTAACCTTTAAAACAGCTAAGAAAATCTCCAAATTGATCGAATATGCTTTTTGTGCAATAATATGATAGCATAACATAATTTTTAGGATATATAAATGCTGGAAAAAAATTTCAAAAGCCTATCCTTCACGTTTGACAATATTACGCTAATAATGCATTAACTTGGTCTTCTTTCGTCTTAATCATCCAAATTGGTAACAGGTCATTCTATAACGTAGGTAACAGTGAAATTATTTTATCCAAATCAAAATATAGTGAAATACCTCTGGGGCGATATAATTAGGCGTTCCTACTAAAGAATGAGCGATACATCTACCTTGTTTTAAGCGCTTTCGCTCAAGTGGTTTAAGAGATTTCAAATGCGGTGGACAACCACAGGGACTTGAAGAATTAATATCACTCCAGCCAGATGCATCCATACTATCCTGCTTCAAATGTCCTTTAGCTTGATAATGTTTAGAGTCATGAGTCCATCTAAGAAAAATGGAGGGAAGTTATAAAATATATACTCAGAATAAATATCAAATTAGTACAAGGTCAATGGTAATGTTATCAAAATCGATAGTTATGTATATATATTATATTACTTTAGGTTCCTGTAATTCATATAAGCATAATCCTAATCTTTCACCAGTAACCAATCCCTGGGCAGCAGTTCGAATAGGTGACTAGACCTTAATCACGTAATCACCTAATCGTATTCACATAAGAATAATTATGCAATCATCCTTATATTATCCAAATTATGAAATCATAATATATCTTGATCAACTAAAACTACTCGCATTCATAATCATAATGACCTATTAGTAATCAACACCAGGTCCGATCAACGCTTCATGCGGACTCAAAATACCTTGTGTCAGATGAAGGATTGGAAATCATTTATAGTGATTACTCATAGCCAACTCTAATAATGCTTCACAGTAGACTGAAAATTATGGACTAGGGACGAAGTAGTAGCCGATTGAAGTAATACATGATTAGCTTAAAATCGCCGCTATGCAGAATAGACTTTAAGAATGTATTACTAGTATATATAAAAATGATATCAGAGTACATATATTTGTAGGCAAAAATCTGATTAGTTATCATATCATGGCGCAACAGGTCATTCTAAGGACAATTTTCTCGATTTTCTAAGCTGTGATTTATGTGAAGGACTAATATTAGTACTAGTTGATTTGAAAAAAATAGAATTTTCCAATGGAATGTTGTTGCATTCCTGCGTTGCTATGGTAAATCATTTTGGTCAGTTTGGAGTATTTCGTGCAAACTGCATGTATTCATTTCATTGAGCGAAGAAAAGTATCTCAGTACTTCAATAAGGTTCAGCCTTACTATTAAAACTCGATTAAAGTACATACAAGTACTCGTGTGTATATATTTCTTATCTGTAACGAATTGATTGGAGAAACTGCCAGGCACAGAAAGCTGATTTTTGACATATGGGGATCTTTTGGCTATAGCTTCAAAAAGTTCGAGCCTCAGGTGTCGACTCATCATGGAATTATGACGTCATTGTCACTTTTTAATAAAAGAAATTTCAGTTTTTCGGCTATAACTCAGTCATTTTATGCGATAGAAGGCTGAAATTTTAATAGAATGTGTATATTAATATATCTCAAATATGGTGCAACTATCATCAAAAGATGATGACACATCACTCTGCTATGACGTCATCATAAGCATCAAAAATTGACAAATTGACAAATTTGCTGATTTTCCGAGTGAAATCGATTATACCTGCATGACAGACGTATTTAGCGATGTTATCAAACTTATAATTAATCATTGTAGCTTAGGCGCTCGCAGGGCGCCTCCAGCGAACACTTTGTGTCCGCTAGCTACGAAGCGCGCTTGTTGAAACTAATAATTGTAGTATGTACTCAAAATAGAAATAATACTCAATAAAGGAATCCCTCGCAGTTCGCGGTGGTTATATTCTTAAAATTGCCGGGAACAGCTAATCCGCGAGCGGAGAGACTAACAGTTAACGAAAATCCCACCTTTGAGAAGTTTGCCACATAATTTTGACAACCTCTAAGTTCCGGGCACTAAAAATTGTTTAAACTCACCCATTATACAAATTGACAGTTTTAACACTATAAACTGCTATTCAAGTTTATTTCTGAGTTATGGGTACCTCTCTTATCCGGAGCTCCGATATCCGGGCAAATTCTGTTATCCGGGCACCCTCCGGTCCGGCACTGCCCGGATAAGAGAGGTTCGAGTGTAAACACAAACCATTACCAGTTCGCATAATACTTAAAATTTAAAAGAAAATCTTCTCCAATCGATTCCTCACAGTGCAAGAGATCACCAAAAGTTTTTGAGGATTTAACCGTAGAATACCCAGTGGAGACACAGTGTCCCGATATCGCAGATGTCTCCCAGCCATTTTCTATGGCACAAAAGCCATATAAATGCTGGGCATTCTACAGTAAATGGATTGATGTTTGAGGAGAAATTTAGAAGTTGAATTGTATTATCATCAAATAGGAGGAAGTAGTTTATTGTTTAACAAATAAAATAAAATCTGAAAGCAAAGTACTACAGGTTGCACGATATAAACCCAAACTGACCAAAATGATTCAAAATTGCAGTGCAGGAATGTAACGGGATTCCATTGAAAAATTCTAACTTTTCAAATCAACTAGTTCCACGCAAAATTCATCCTTAATTAAAATTAAAATTTTCTTAAAACAGCTATGAAAATCGTAAAATTGTCTTTAAAATGACCTGTTGGCAATATTATGTAGCCGATAATACAAGTAAACGTCGTCAAAAAACACAAAAAGTATTTGTATTTATAATTGTCGAACTAGCATACACTTCGTATGCGATTATGGGAAACAGACTTAATAAGGTAAACTATAGCTTAAGAAATGAATTTATCACATTTGGACACTAATTAATCCTATGGACTTATGGACAATTTTATCATATGGATACTATTATATTTCGACTAGTCTACAATGAAATTTAATGATCCTGACCATTTGGCTGAATTCAAGCATCAGAGGAATATTATAACTGACCTGATGAACAGGGAACGTCGCGGTTTCTATCCTGGTTGGGTCAGCCATAGGGTTGCAAAATTCCCGAGAATTTTCAAATGTGGAAACTTTCCGGGAATATTCCCGGGAATTTATAAGACCTGAAAATTTCTGCATAGTGTTTAAATAAACCTGATTGTTTCCGAGGCATTTCTCTGAGGTAAATAAATTGAATTCAATTAAGACCTTTCTTTATTTGCCTCTAAATACTCAAAAAATAAAGGAAAAATGTAAAAATGTAAATTATACAACCAGTGCCAAACTGATTCAAGATGGATCAATAATAAATGTAATACAAAATCGAATACTAGTGTAAGTATAAGTTATCCGATTCATCTATATATATACGTACATATAACAATCGGGAAACCTATCAAATAGTCTAACAATACGTTTCTGACTAGTCATTACAGTCAGGATCGCTTATTATGAACCACCAGGGAACCAAAAAAATCTGTTCATAATAGAGATACTTCATATTAAGCGAACTTGGTTCAATACAAATCCTATCTAGAAAATGAAATTGGGAGCAGAAGGTTAGTTCATAATAAACGAATGTTCATATTAAGCGGGTTCATAATAAGCGACCCTGACTGTATTAAGTTAAAACTGATATGAGATTAATAGAAGCTTATAGCTTATAATAATATATTGGCTACAGCTCTAGTCAAATAATATCTGACAAATTCTAACCGAGTTTTATTTAACCCTTTTGAAATGAAGTAGATTAGCTATAATTGTTGTAAATCTTGGGATTCTCGTGAATGACATTACCATTCAAAATATTGAATACAAAAATTGTGGCTGGTTGGAAAATCGTATACGGAGTTGCAAATTAGATGGACTTTTCATATCTACTTGCCAAATTTAATGTATAAATGTGTAGTCAGGACAGCTCTATTGACAAATACAAACAAACAAACAAAATAATGCATTTTAGAACTGGGCAATTATACAATATTATAGTCGGCACAGTAAAATCTTTGAATATTTCTCATTATTAAAGAAAAACGAAAATTCCCGAAAATTTCCAGGTCTTATAAATTCCCGGAAAGTTTCCCACCCTTTACAACTCTAGTCAGCCAGTCTGTCATGATCAGCCCTCACTCGTTTGTATCCACGATCTCATCCCAGCAACCTTGGTCAAATCTTCCCTACCCAGCTTAGCACCCATTCTTGCGAAAATTTTCCTTGGAAGCCCCTCTGGAAGCGAGACATCATTTTACCCAAACTTAAAAGACCAAATCTCAATCCCATCTCTCTAACTATCGTCCTCTTAGCAATATTTATTTCATTCCTAAGATAATTGAGAGGGTTGCATCATTCCAGGTTGTCTGTCCATCGTAAGCTTCACAGTACGGATACTGTGCTTCTAAAGGTCACAAACAACATATGAATCACCAACACGTATTTATTCTGGTTCTTCTTGATCTTAGTTCAGCCTTCGACACTGTCGACCCCATGCCATCTTGCTCAATCGTATCCAGTCTCATTTCGGCATTTGGAACTCTGTTCTATCTTGGCAAGAAACATACATATCTGGTAGGATTCAATTTGTCTCGATTAAGGGTTGTAATTCGGTCCAACACGGATTTCACACAGGGTTTTTGTCTTGGTCCTCTTCTCTTTAGTCTCATATACAAGTCCTCTTTTCGAACTTATTAGGTCCACCTCCCCGACATGCACTGTTAAGCCGACGATACTCATCGCTATCTTTATTTTAAATCTCTTCTGAACAATCTGCTTTCTCCGCCATCCAATCTTGCATCTTTGCGATTCGTTCCTGGTTCCGCACCAACAAGTTGCTTATCACCAAGACTGAGTTCATTATAATAGGGACTCGTCAACAACTATCTAAGGTTCAAACTGATACATCTCTGTTGGCGAGTCGAGAATACCCACTTTCAATGAAGTACAGAATCTTGGAACTTGGCTCGACAACACCCGTCAATGCCTCCAAAGTTGCCTCATCCTGCTTCTACGACATCTATAACATCCGACGTGGTAGAAAGTATCTTATAGTCCAGGACCAAATCCTGGATTTGGGTTCACCCGAGAAATTTGTATGAACCTTTTTGGTGGTTTTGAGTTCTTAGGGGTTCCGTTAACCAAAATTAAGCCCATGACACTTTGGCATGTTTGGGCACTTTTTTTAATGCAAGCTTAAATATTTTTGGGGCGCCTGAATAAATCGGACAAATCAGCATTCAGGACATCCTATTGATGATCATGTAGAGTGCTGATTTATCTTTATTTGAACTCATGGAATATAGGGAAACAAAACAAGAGGTCACTCGATGGGGTTACTAGGAGGTCTGATATTGGAATGTCGTACATGCCTCCGTCGTCAAGAAAAATATTCAGTTCGAATATAGTCATGTGACCCTTCAAATTTCTCCAAATTTAATGATGAATAAGAATATCAATGCCCATGCTTGCCAATCTCGGTGTACCAGCCATAGCATACCAATTAGGTTTTAAGTTAATATTCGTATTCAGCATTGAATTTGGAGAATTTAAGGGGTCACATGACCATATTCGAGCTAAATATTTTACTTCACGACGCAGGAATGTGCAACATTCCATTCTCAAATCACCTAGTAACCCCACCGAGTGACCCCTTGTTTTGCTTTCATATAATTCAAGAGTTCAAATACTAGATATAAATCAACACTCTACATGATCATTTAATAAGATTCCCTGAATGCGGAATTGTCCGAATTATTCAGCCTCCCCAATATTTAAGCTTGCATTAAATAAATTGCCCGAACATGGCAAAGTGGCATGGGCTTAATATTGGTTAAGGGGACCCCTAAGAACTCAAAACCATCGAAAAGTTCATACTTCTCAAATTTCTCGGTTGACCACCCGTGGTCCTGGACTATTACTAGGGAAGTCTGAAACTTTCGTTAATTCTCTTATCACTTCTCGTCTTGGTTTCTGCAATAGCTTCTTGTATGGTTCCCCTCATCCCTCTTAGCTCGACTCCAGCTAGTCCAGAACAGTGCAGGCAATTTATCTACACTTTCTCGGCATCACTTCTTCCCACTAACCTCCACTGGCTGCCTGTTAAACATCGCATCCTCTTCAAAATTATGTATAGTTTTATGGCTACTGGCAATATCATGCAGAAGTTTTATTCCACGAGGACCAGTTCTCTGTCGACGCTATCTGTAGTGTTTCTGACTTCTGCGAGCACATGAGTGCAATAAAAGTCTCCAGTAACATTCTGGCCGTTCGGAACGCAAACTTGAGCAACTGGGCCGTAGGCGTCAAATGCAATTGCGTACATTACCTTCTTGGTACGGAAATCTGGACGCGATCTTTTAGGTCGAGGTTCACCCGGATGCAGCAAACACTTAGATTTTTCCTTGGATTTAGGTTGTGAATAGTAAATCCAAGTTTCATCTCTGGTTGCTATCTCATAGAGTCGCCTTGGATTAAATGTTTCGTACTGTCGAAGAAGACTTTCACAACATTCCACCATCTGTTTCATCTGGGCCTCTGAATGCAAAATGGCACCCGCCAAAAGCAAACCTTCCTTACTCCAAGTTCTACCTTCAGAATGCGGAAATACTTCCCATTGAGATATCCGTATACTACTTAGAAATCTCTTCAATAGAGCAGCAAGGGTCACTTCGAAGAAATTCACCAACTAACAGAAGGTTCACAAGTTGCAGATTTAGGCCTACCAGTCCCGAGGATTATATTCAATGCTGTCTCTTCCCTCTCTGAATAGTTGAGCCCATCTTCTAACCGTGGAATAAGCAAGTGCTTGATCACCACAAACTTCCACGATATCATTGTGGATGTTCCTGTTCCTGAATCTTTTAGCAGTGAACCAAACTTGATATACGCCCTTTGCTCCTGCTCAATAACTGAAAGTTTTGAAGCCATAAATGTATAAGTAGCCAAAACTGACAAGATTGAAATGATAATTATAAAAAATACAAATGCTCTTAAAATTTCTTTTAGATATTAGGAGAGAATGGGTAATGCTATCTGGATTATATTAATGGATGCATTAGATATACACTAGCTGTAAAAAATCAATAGTGATTAGTACTTTTGAAATGACCTAAGTATATACGTGCCTCTCGAAATACTCGACGTCATCCCTCACGACTGACTCCCTCGCCTCACGTACAGGACTGAGCTAATCCGCTGTTCCGTTTTCTTGTCCCTTCCTATACTCTATCACATAATTGATGGTTTCTAGCTCTAGGATCCATCTTGCGAACTTGTTGCGCGGATCCATCTGATGTGATTAGTGATGATAATGACTTGTTTCGCTGCTTGCAAATAAGTCCTCCACTTCCTCAACGATGCTACCACATACTATGTAACCACGGATGGCTTTCTAGCGTAGAATTCTGAGATTATCCGTAGAATCATGAGATTTTGTTTCGCTCACTCAAATGAACTTGTGGTTCAACCTTGGTTATCTAGTGTAAGAATCTCACGGATCTATGATCTCACGAATCTACGCAACAGTTCCTTCGATTAACAACCCCTTGAGCTCCTGATAACTATCTTCGAACTCGGGAGACAATTTCCACTTTTCTGCCATCTTCGTTCATTTGTTTAGAGTCTCGGCTGTTTGGGATAACCAGGGAACGTACTCTCTATATTAATTAACAAGCCCCATGAACTGACGTATACCATTTTTATTTGTTGGGCGAGGAAGCTGCTGGATTTTCAGCAAAATCGCTTGCAAAGGACGTATTCCATCTTTCGACACTAGATACCCTAGAAACCCTACCAAATTTGCATTTGTCCGATTTCAGGTCGATATATGCACCACATAGACGATCCTGTTTGTGTAAGTTTGCTCTAAATCGCGTCATTGAGAGTAGAAATCTTGTAAATGAACTATATAATCGTCCACGAAGCCTCAACATTTGAACACTTTTCTAACGCTCTGTCCACCGGCCTCTGGTAGGTGCCTTGCGAGTTGCACATACCGAATAGCATCTGGCTGAAATGGAACTGACCTCTACTTGACACGAACGCCGTCAAATCTGTCTTTCTCTCGTACTGGAATGCTCCAACAAGCCGAAGCATAATCTAACGAGGAAAATACCGGCTATCCTCCAGCCTATAAAACTTACTCCTTGACCAAGGGATTATCTAGGAGCGCGAGACGCTCCTTTAGGCGTATCATTTTAAGCCCCAAAGTGTTTAGAAACGTGAAACTCCAGAATATTAACCAATTTACCCTATATTATGATGAGATTTGTCGATTTAGGGATTTGAAAATTCAGATCCTAGTAGTCTATAGCAAATCTTTGTGCCCTATCCTTTTGAGCACTAAATTTCAGTCGGTTTAAGTCGAAGCACACCTGAGAGAAGTTCGCCAACAATTTCCGTCCTAGTAAACAGTACGGATTTCGGTGTCCAATACTACTTCCAATTAATGCAGGATTACTTGCATGTCCCTTACGAGCACTAATACAATAATCTTTCCACATATCGATAGGGGGGGACCGCCCTAGGCCATATTATGGCCTACTACATATAAAGCCTCACAGTTACTTGCTGATTTTGACTAGAGATCCTTAAAAGATGGTTGATCTAATCTGGTATACCCAAATCATTAACCACGCACAATAGAGCTTAGGAATGTATTATCAACATATTATCCTTACTATTAAAACTCGATGATTGTATATATATATATATATATATATATATATATCTGTGACGAATTGATTGAAGAAACTGCCGGGCGCACAAGGCTGATTTTTGGCATGTGGGAGTCTTTTGGCTATGGCTCCAGTAAGTTCTGAGTTCAGAGCAAAATGTCGACTCATCATGGAATTATGACGTCATTGTAACATTTTTAAAAGTTAAGCAACACAGTTATTCGAGCATAACTCAGCCATTATAGGAGATAGAAGGCTGAAATTTTAAGAGAATCTGTATACTAACATACCTCACATATGATGCGACTTTCATCAAAAAATGATGACTCATCACTCTGTTATGACGTCATCATTACGCATCAAAAATTTTAAAATTGACAAAATTGGTGATTTTTCGAGTGATATCGATTAGCACAGTAGAACAGACATATTTAGAGATGTCATCTCCCTTATAATTAACCAATGTGACTCCAGGCGACCGAAGGGAGCCTCCGGCGGACACTTAGTGTCCGCCAGCCGCGCAGCGCAAGCAAGCGCGAAGCGCGCTTGTATATATTAAAACGCAATGGGATTTTTACTTGTGCAAATTGATTGAGGAGGAACTGGGAGGTGACAGAAACGTGAAATTTGGCAAACAGGTAATTAATAATTGGTCTAGAAGGGAGTTCGAAGATCTAAACGAATTGTTCACCCCTCGCTGAGATAGGTGACAAATAATGTTGACCAATGAAATTCGAATATTTTATAATACAAATACATTGGGATCTAAACAGCGGTGACTTGCAATTACAATGCATACAATCGAAGGGACTCTTTGTGATTGAAATTGATTGGTTCATGTGAGAACCAATCAACCATCAGAATTAAATAAAAATACTTGTAATTTCTTACATCAAAGAATATCGAAATAGACAAGTGGGATTCTCTTTCAATATATTTTCTTCAGACCATCAAATTCAATATATTACAAATGTTGTCATATGGTCCCAACTTTACCAATGAATAAATAGCTTATTTTCCCACTTGACTACAATTACTACTTAGAACTGTTTATTCTGAATACTAGTATTTTATATTGTAGAAATGCCCCATCTATCTACTAAGCGTGGAGCTCCATCCAAAAAACATTGCAATGCTAAATTTTGGGAGAATGAAAAACTATCCACTAGGACTAAGGATAACTTTAAGTTCTCTCATTGCTCCGGAAAAGGGAAGGTTGTTTTTCCCGCCTTACCTTCTCCCACTGAACTACTGATACATCTACTGACGGCTGCTGACAGTCGAGGGAGAGCATTGAGCATCAGAGAAAATTCAAGCAAATAACTCGGCTCTAGCATTCGCTTCACTCGGCGTTAATCTAGATAAAGAGTTAGCTACCGCTAGGCGCGGAGTATACACATTCCGTATCCAGGGTGTTATGCATCATTACATTGGATAGCCTACACCTGAATCGCCAGGGGCACCTTGGAGACATGAGTCTCCCCGAGGGTGACACTTTTGAACTTGCTTTATAATAACATAGGAAACTATATTAAGCTAATCTACTAGATTCTGTAATATTTATAAAAAAATTTATTTTATATAAAAGGACAATAAAAGAAGAGTTATCAAGTTAGACAATAGACTTGTTTTCTCATTTCGGAGACGCATTATCAGTTAAATATAGAGAGAAAGTGTTGTATGGAGTGGTAAGCTCATATTAATTAACGTAATAGTTGATTCAACACTATCCTGTAAATAACTGTAGTACGTTCGTACTATATAATATATGTTTTAATTTTAACACAAAAGCAATCAACATTATTTAGAAAATATACGTATAGAAGAAGAACAGTTTGGTATTATACTTCAAGCGCTTCGCTTGTTTGGGCTGTGCGGCTGGAAGACGCGCCCTTTGGGCACCTAGGCTAACATGAATTAATTATATGGTAGATAACATCTCTAAACACGTCTGTCTTACTGTTTTAATCGATATCACTCGACAAAACAGCAAATGTGTCAATTTTTTACATTTTGATGGTGTAATGATGACGTCATAATAGAGTGATAAGTCATCATTTTTAGATTATAGTTTTATCATATGTGAGATTATTAATATACACATTCTATTAAAACTTTTTTATTCTTACTTACTTTTTTATATACACATTCTATTAAAACTATTAATATATATACGTATATAAACTAAACAGGGTGTAAAGTTTTTAGTTTGGGATGAAGCTCCTATGATGCATCTACATGCAGCTGATTGTATAGATCAGACCATAGCATTCTAATACACTAAGGCAATGGCGCAGACCTTTTTTTCTGGACCATGGATTGGTTAAACGAGCTAAGTGAATTTATCACTAATTATCAATTTAACATTTATTCGCTTTCTATTTGTCTACACCACACTTACTAAAGTCATATAATTGAGTCCAAAAGGTTAAGTACTTATAAATGAGCGTTTATAATCATAATAAGTTCAATTTTAATTGCAAACAAACAAATACATTCGAAATAGATTCATAGCACAGCACGGCAAGACTAACAATAGACACTAAGTAGGAATAATCATTATTGAAATGGTGAATTACATGAATTAAATTAGTAAACTGAGGGGTGTTATGAAGAGAAGATAATATTCTAAGATTAAGGAAGATCAAAACGTTGTTGTTCCGATAGACATCACTTCTCTTTCTTCATCCTTTATCCGGTCTTGTCACACCATTCCTACGAAAGAGAAGAATTATTATACTTCACAACAACACAATTCTCTCACACATATCAATCCATTTGTCATCAACTATGATTAAAATTAATACTAGTAATTTAGTACGAGTTGAACCGGGATAGAACTGTTTTCGAAGAACTTGAGAGTTAGCAATTTGATGAAAGTTTTATGGATAATACAAGTAGTAACACAGTCGATAACAGCAATATATGGATACATAAGTGAGCCCTGTCTAATAAATCTATGATAATTCATTGAGATCCCTTATCAGTTGTTAAATAGGTTATATTTTTTGTATAAGAGAAAACTGCACACCCAGCCACGTTATTTAGGTACTAAATTTGTGAATTACTAAATACATTTCATTAAAATTCCTGCAAACTATTCAAATATTCTTTAAGAGCTATGACTACTGTTAATAGTAAAGTTGTTTCAGCTCCAAAAAGACCTTCAGTGGGGATGCGGGCAGGCGTTATATCATGACCATTATCTCATTATTTTACGTATAATACAGTAGAACTCGGTTAGTACGTGCTCGGGATACAACGTACTTCGGCTTAGTACGTACTCATTTCTCTGAACCAGAATTCAGTTATTATATTGCTTCCTATGTAATATCAACTCGGTTAGTACGTACTTACGGATAGTACTTTTTCCCGCTTCCCGTAAGGGTACGTACTAACCGAGTTCTACTGTATAATCAAGGCTGATAATTTGATACATAATTGGCTACAAAAATTTAATTCACGCATTGAAGTCTCAATAACCATCAATATATTTTGAAATGCTGCTGGTATATCGACTCAATCTCTAGCAATAAATCCTTGTACCTGAAATACAATGGGATACTGAATACTGATCCCAAATGACAATATATGCGGTAGCTAAATATTGATGCGAGCGAGGAGATGAAACACGGTCCTAATTAACAGTCCAATACTAGGATTATTGGATTGTTGTTTAATTGAAAAAAAATTGAGATGATTGGATAATTAAAGTCGACGTTCACTATCCAAAATTTGACAATAAGAAATATTGTACAGTCAGGGTCGCTTATTGTGAATCATCAGGGGACCAACAAATCTGTTCATAATATACTTCATATTAAGCGAACTTGATTCAATACAAATCCTATCTAAAAATGAAATTGGGACCAGCAGGAGGTTAGTTCATAATAAACGAATGTTCATATTAAGCGGGTTCATAATAAACGACCCTGACTGTAGTTTGAACTCCATATCTGACAATATAAGCTGAAATGATGTTTTATTCAGTTTTAATGGATCATTTTGTATTCGATCCTGTTAGTAAATATAGGTTTCTGAAATAATTATCTTAATTTAAAAAAAATAGTTATTGGACACATGAGCTATTCAGGCGTTTCGTAGGTCGAGCGTCGAGGTCGCTAAGCTAAGAAAGAATATCTGAAAATGAATTAACTAAGAACTTATCTACCTTTTCTTCGTTGTCAGTCATGCTCTTAGTAGAGTAGGCAGATTCCATCAGCAATCGTTTAGTGTGGACCAAAGATTGTCTCTTAGGCTTGGAATTCCATTCAGAAAGATAGGAAGGGTAGTCGGGGAATATACTGGGTACTGAAGTTTTCTTTAGAGCTATTCTATCCTGGAAACTCAAGCCCGTCATTGTAGGTAATGGTTCTCTCGATGTCATCTGGTTTGAAATAATGAATACATATCTAAACGGTGTGTAGAAGTGTAAATATGACAATCAGTTAATATGTACGTATAACACATAAATGATAGAAACTTACTCACATTAGCGTGTTTACTTCCTAGTCTTTCCGCGGGCGTGTAATTACCCTAAACGATTCTTTGGGAAATGAAAAGCAGAGGGATATTCTGCTTCACTTTTGCAGCCTCGGATAACACAGGACATTGTCGTTCAGGAAGAGTAATAAATATGGATGCTTATGTGGAGTGTTTCGGATCAACTTTGAGTCGTGTATAGGAAAAGACAGTGATTTGTAAAACTTCACAACAAGGTAGCAAATAAATATATAATTCATGTGGTTGATTTTAAAACAAAACAAGTAAGTAGTATGTTCATATATAAGTAATATGGTTGCTTAAAATTAGTTTAACCACAAATTCTCTACAGTGCCATCCTCGAACCAATTTGAAGAAAATCGATGCAGTATTAATGAAAAGGACCATTATATAATATACGAAATTATATACCGACATAATCCAACCATTTTCAGAAAAATTCATTTAGCTCGTTTAACCAATCCATGGTCCAGACAAAAAGGTCTGCGCCATTGCCTTAGTGTATTAGAAATGCTATGATCAGACATTGAGAGAACTCTGCTCCAATGATCTACCATTTGGCGACGAAGTTATTGTATTTGTAGGTGACTTCAGTTAAATCCTACCTATCATTAGGCGTGGCATGAGGGCCGAGGTCTTACTAGCTTGCTTTAACAGATCTTTACTTAGCACCATGTCAAAGTGATGAAAATGACCATAAATATGCGTCTTCGAATAGAATTATGAATTAGAAATATGGTATACCGCGAGGTATTCCAAAACCATCAGGGAATTATCAATACAACTATTCAGGATACCATGGATATTTCCCAAATGGATAAAACACTGATTGAGACTCTTCTATTCTAACCCCAGAATTAGAATCTCTCTCAGGTACAGACATAGACAGAGAGTTAGCTTCCAGTCAAAATTTAATTTACATTGAAACATCAGTACCACCCCATCAGGTACTGTCAATCGTTTCTCGTTCGCTATGCGAAGTCATTTAGCAATGAGTATTAATATGGAAAACGAAATGATTCTGCCATATCGAATTCCCCATTTAGATATGGTTGATATTCCACTCCTCAACACACTCTAAATATCATGCACATGTCTGGTAGCACGAGTGAACAGGAGTTGAATGAACATTTTGACCTCATCAGCATTCCGAATGTAGAACTATCTATTCTGGGTGATTTAGCTCAGGTAGATGTTTTAGTGATCAACGCCTCCAATAGTGACCACCACTTGTGGAGAGTAGATAATATCTATGTGCATGACAATCTACTAACCCCTTCACAGTGTAGCCCTGTGTACAGAAGTTGGGTGTAGCACTTTGCCGACTATACAATAGCGATCTGCTATATTATTTCGACAAATTTCACTAAAGTAGCTCTCAAAAATCTTGAATTCAGGATCTGAAGAGTAGTTATCACTTCTGTGATTCTACCTGGATTTCTTACAAGTGGCGCTTTATTGAGACGATAGCAGGCATGCCCATCCAATTCATATATCACCTTTTTGTAATATCCTATATATGTAGTTATTATTAATAATTCAATTTATATAGATTATTTTTATCGATAAGATTTAATGCTTCACAAAACTACTTGTATGTTCCATATACAAGTTTTTGTTATTAAATATTTAAAATATCTTACCGAAATCTAGTGGATAGCCCGAAATCAGTTAATTTGATATGCCCATCAATATCTATTAGTATATTATCAGGCTTATCCTATATGTAGCAATTATATATAATTCAATTTATATAGATTATTTTTATTGATAAGATTTAATGCTTCACAAAACTACTCGTATGTTCCATATACAAGTTTTACATTGTTATTAAATATTTAAAATATCTTACCGAAATCCAGTGCATAGCCCGAAATCAGTTAATTTGATATGCCCATCAATATCTATTAGTATATTATCAGGCTTAATATCTCTATGAATAAATCCCATCTTATGAACTGATTCAATAGCCATAATTAATTCCGCAACATAAAACATGGCAAGATGCTCAGGGAATGTACCAAATTTAATCAAAAGCGACATCATATCACCACCTGGAATATAGTCCATTACAAAATGTAGATATTCTTCGTCTTGAAATGAATAGTATAACTTTACAACCCATTCATTATCTGCTTCAGCTAAAATGTCCCTCTCTGCTTTTACATGAGCTACCTATGAAATAGTTATTAAAATAAAAAGGACAAAAAACTTAATC
The DNA here is from genome assembly GCA_963281255.1 of Aphrocallistes beatrix. Taxonomy (NCBI): domain Eukaryota; kingdom Metazoa; phylum Porifera; class Hexactinellida; order Sceptrulophora; family Aphrocallistidae; genus Aphrocallistes; species Aphrocallistes beatrix. The sequence goes on from OY725505.1 coordinate 1,262,373, forward strand.
TCAAGTGATCATGAGTTCGGTATGAAAAAATACTTACATCATCGTCCGCATCAACTATCATCCAACAGAAAATAAAAACTAAGCAGTAAGAGATATATTAAGATGTTATCGTATCATATGTCCTTACAATTAAAACTCTATTACTGTTGTAGATAAATACATAGCAAACTAGATAATGATTTAACCAACTTTTTTTACTGAAACTTTGCACATTGAGAGTACCTTACTAGTCTTTGATAACCTACAAGCTACAGTATTTGCCGATAAATTCTTTCTCGAATTTTTGCATTTTGACCTCAAACAGGGTCACATGGTCGTTTTAGAAATGACCCATTTCTACTCAAGCGATTGGCGTAGGAAACACTTTTTTGATTGAGGGATCAACCAACCAGCTGGGGATCTGGTGGGGGTTGTATGTCCCCCTGGGGGGTCTAGGTGCGAAGCACCAGGAAGCTGACATTATTTACCCAGATTCTTCTAATCTTGTCGCTGTAGAGATATAAAATATTTCCTAGAACACTCCATCTATTCGGTGTAACTAGTTTCTGATAACAAGGTTGGTACGCTGTAATCCTTACTATTAAAACTCGATTAATGTGTATATATATATATCTGTAACGAATTGATTGAAGAAACTGCCAGGTGTAGAAAGCTGATTTTTGGCATGTGGGAGTCTTTTGGCTATGGCTCCAGTAAGTTCTGAGCTCAGACGAAAATGTCGACTCATCATGGAATTATGACGTCATTGTCACATTTTTAAAAGTTAAGCAACACAGTTATTCGGGCATAACTCAGCCATTATAGGAGATAGAAGGCTGAAATTTTAATAGAATCTGTATACTAACATACCTCACATATGATATAACTATCATCAAAAAATGATGACTCATCACTTTGCTATGACGTCATCATTACTCATCAAAATTTTAAAAATTGACAAATTTGGTGTTTTTTCGAGTGATATCGATTTTAAAACTAAGATGGACATATTTAGAGATGATATCTGCCTTATAATTAACCAATGTCACCTCCAGGCGACCGAAGGGAGCCTCTGGCGGACACAAAGTGTCCGCCAGCCGCGCAGCGCAAGCAAGCAAGCGAATAATATATAATTATAGACTAATAAAAAAGAGAGTTAAAATTCAGAATTCGAATATTGTCAAAAACTAATGGTTCAGCACTCAAATACAAAAAAGGTTTTCCAGGAAGCACCTAGCTCAAAATCTGTATCTTCATTGATTGAAGAAGCTGCCAGGCACAGAAAGCAGATTTTTGGCATGTGGGAGTCTTTTGTTATGGCTCCAATAAGTTCTGTCCTCAGAGGAAAATTTCGACTCCACATAGAATGATGAAGGCATTGCCACATTTTTCATTATTAAAAAATTCATTGAATGATGACTTAATTGTCTACTTTTTTATAAATTGAAATTTCAGTTTTTCAACTACGGTATAATTAAGCTCATTTAGGCGATATAATGCTGACATTTTACTAGAATACAAGCGCGCTTCGCTTGCTTGCGCTGCACGGCTGGCGGACACTTCGTGTCCGCCGGAGGATCCCTTCGGTCGCCTGGAGGTGACATTGGTTAATTATAAGGGAGATAACATCTCTAAATATGTCCATCTTAGTGTTAAAACCGATTTCACTCGAAAAATCACCAAATTTGTCAATTTTAAAATTTTTGATGCGTAATGATGACGTCATAACAAAGTGATGAGTCATCATTTTTTGATGAAAGTCATATGTGAGGTATGTTAGTATACAGATTCTATTAAAATTTCAGCCTTCTATCTCCTATAATGGCTGAGTTATGCCCGAATAACTGTGTTGCTTAACTTTTAAAAATGTGACAATGACGTCACAATTCCATGATGAGTCGACATTTTGCTCTGAACTCAGAACTTACTGGAGCCATAGCCAAAAGACTCCCACATGCCAAAAATCAGCCTTCTGCGCCCGGCAGTTTCTTCAATCAATTCGTTACAGATATATATATATATATATACAATCATCGAGTTTTAATAGTAAGGATGTATCTTAACATATCAAAAATATGACAGAACTCTCATCAAAAAATGATGACACGTTACTCTGTTATGACGTCATCTATAAGCATCAAAATTTTGAAAACTTAACAATTTTTTTAATTTTTCGAGTGATATTTTTTGACCAAGGATGTTGGAATAGGATTGAGGATACAGGATTTATTTTGAGCGGATGAAACAAGGAAAACGATTTCTTCATCAGAGAATATTTTGAATTGGTGAAAGGATGTTCGAAATATCTAGATTTGCTTGGGTGGTGCAGTGGACAGGGCGTTAACACCAAGACTTAGGTCACGGGTTATAACCTCGCCCTAATCATTTGCATTGTTACTCTCAATTATTTTGTTTCGGTATGTAATCTGAGCCTACATTCTTGTTGAACCTTAGTGAGCTGAAAGCACTAAGGATGTCATCTCGCTAAAGGTAGAGTTAGGTGCTATCTTGCTTTCATAGACACACACATGCTGCATACACCTCAGTCAGCAACTATCAGTAGGTTTAGCACCTCACACATATTGTAAACCCCCTGAAAACATATTAGCATGGATTCGGGGGTATATAAATAAATAAACTTTACTTTACTTTACATTAACGGAACGATTTATTAAAATCGATGGTGCAATGGATGTTGTTTATTTTAAGAACTAAGAAGTTGGCAGGTTCTTGAGAAAGAGCATCCTTATCAGCATGCGGTGGTAGAGCCTGTTGCTGGCGTACCGAGTGGCCGAGCAGTGAGCTAGCCTTAGGAAAGAGTGAGGTCCAGTCATGACCGAACTGGTGATTTAGTCAGAATAGAAACTGTGACATTCCCTATTCATCAGGTCAGTCACAAGATTTCTATAATGCTTGAATTCAAGTAAATGGTTAAAGTATTTGACTGGCACCACTTCCGTTCAGCCTTCTATCTCACTCGCTTGGACTGCTTGATGCTACTGGTGTACCAAGGGACACGGGACGGGTGACTATGGTTTCGGCCGAGTGTGATGATCATAGATGGAGGATAGAGCACAGCATAGCCTACTGCATATAAGGCCTCACAGTAACTTGCAGATTTGGGACTAGGGATACGGCAGAAGATGGTTGAACCAATACTACATGAGCTGCCTTAAATCATTAACCAAGCACAATAGAGCTTAGGGATGTATTACCAACATATACATGGTGTAAAAGTATCCATATCTGTTGTGAAAATTTGGATATTTTTCATGGAATTTTGCTACATTCCAGTGTTGCTATGGAAACGTGTTTTGGTCAGTTGGGGTTATATCTTGAAAACCGCGATACCTAGACATTCAAATGTAATTCCATTTGATAGCAGATAGACTACTTCTTATTAAGCCATAATATAATTTCTACGTTTAAATTCAATGGTTTACGAGATATTCGATAAATTACCAAATCTGACCAATATGATATAAATCGTCTATTAACTCGTGAACCATTAAATTTAGATAAATAAATTATAATATCACTAAATAGGAAATAGTCTATTCGCAATCAAATTGAATTACATTTGAATGTTTAGGTATCGCGGTTTACAAGATATGACTCCAACTGATCAAAACCCGTTTCCATAGCAACACTGGAATGTAGCAACATTCCATGAAAAAAATCCAAATTTTTCATATTAGCCATTTGGCATCTCAGTTCAATGCAAAAGATTTATAACAAAAACACTCAGAAGTTCCACTAAACGACCCTGAAAATCACTAAATTTATCACAAATATATCCTATTGTGCAATCATATGGTGACTAATCTAAATTTTAACAACGGAAATGGGTACTTTGACACCATATTTATATTTGCTGGTAATACATACCTAAGCTTGGTTAATGATTCAAGGCAGTTCATGTATTAGTTCAACCATCTTCTACGGCATCCCTAGTCCCAAATCCACAAGTTACTGTGAGGCCTTATATGCAGTAGGCTATGAGCACAGCTATATGATGCTATAAGTTCCTCAAAATGATCAGGTGGGTTAGCACAGGATCAGAGGAAGCGAAATCATTAAGAAAGATTGGGAAGTTGTTGGATTTGGAACGATAGGTAACCTTCTGAGAGGAAAAAGATTGTTTGAAAAGTGAGAGACTACAAGAGATGTGGAAATCTTTCCCCATGCTCGTCACTCACATCGCCAAGGTTTTTAGGGAAGAAGTACAAGTGTGAATGGAGAAAATGTAACTTTAGAGACGTGTGTTTCAATTATTTGTTGATAGTCCCGTGATCTGTAGTTTCCCAGAAAGTTTTGAGTTACCGATTTAAATGCTGCAGACAGCTTCATCCAAAGTATTTAATGTTTCTACAAAAATTGATCCTTAAGAAGTTATCTGATCTGAGGCCCTATGAATAACCTTCTTTATCTTGGCATTTTTTTTGAATTTCCATTTGATGTACTTGAAACCTTGGCCGTTTTTGTTGAATTTTACCATTGCTTTAATTAATATCCCGCGCTTTGCGAGGTGTGTTGCATCGCCATTTCCTGATTAAGCCATTTTGGGCGGGGAATCCATACAAGTTTGGGGTCTGACTATAAATAGAAAAAAAACACCAAGCCAACCGCAGGTTAACAATATTCAAAAAATAATCATCTTTAGATCTAATAAAGTGTGATAATTAACACTTTATTAACTGGAATTAATTCTTCAGAAGAGAAGCACCGGAACTGTTCACTATATTCATTAGATAACTCAGTTCTCTGACTACATCGTTCAGTTCGAATTGACTTATCAGATGAGGAAGGGTTGACTCACTAATATTGAAAGTCAATTCAGTACATCATCGTTTCATGTTGGGGTATTCTAGATGTTTCAAGAATTTCATCGGGAGCTTCATATTGATAACCGTAGCACTAGTGCCTATCATCCAATGTTCAATGGCTTAGTTGAAGTCCAAAACAAGATCATAAAGACATACGTTTTATTAATTTATTTTAGGAATATTAGCATTACATGGGTGGGATGGTTAGCCTAATTAGGTCATAATTGCATTTCTTTATGTCCTTTGATAAACTATCATTTGTTTTAGTCTATATTAAATTAAAATATTTGAATCAATGTTGGCAATGTCTCAAGGCTTCACAAGTGTTACTAATCGTTGATTCAATTGTAGTCATTTTTTTAATCAGAATTACTACGAGATCACATTAAAAAACGCCGATTTCAAAAGTTAAATTTTCTACATTTATTCAATCGAAAAAAATTCTAAATATATCGAAAAAAATTTTGTCGGTACTCTTAAAACCCTTCGTTGCCCCCTGGAATGTGTCGCGTCATTTCAGGTTTAAGCCATTTTGGACGGAGAAGCCATAAAAATTTGGGATATTTACTATTAATAGAAAATACCCCAAGGTAACCGAGGGTTTTAAGGTAATGAATTAAGATATTTCGAATAATATCCTTTTCTTTTCGTTTTTACTGCTCTTGAGCTCCAGGATAAGGAAGTTACCACAATCGAATATTATAGTAAAGCTACTCATCAATCAGCTGCGGATTGCAACACTTTTGAGCAAATGAAACAAAATATACATTATGACAAGAAGGTCAATGATAATCGGTGAGTTTACTATTTATCTAAGTTGACTAATTCAGTGAAAAATGATGAAGAATTATGAATTATTCAAAATCTCAAACATTAGTGCAGATTATATGCCCAAAAGTGGTTAAAAGGTTGCTCATGTTATATACCTCTAACATTGTTCAGTCCCTAAGCGAAATATCGAATATTTTTTCATTATTTTAGTTTCAAATTTTGAGTAATTCATTGATAATTCATGAATTAGTCAACTTAGCTATTTATCGTTTCCTTAAATTTAGGCTACACCGTTATTGTTATTTGCCAATTACTCTAAAATTGAGCGAAGTTACCTAATCTAATCAACAACTTTACAGTGCTAATTTTATGTCTTTGACTTGGTATTACTTTCAATACCCTCTCCGACGTGACACTGATCGAAAAAGATAGTGATATACTAATATTTTAAGGCTGCACTAAAGGAAATTATGGCATTTGACCAAATTACTATATTTACATTGTTTATTATTATTATTTTTAAAATCTACTCTGAAGGGAGGTGATAAAATCATCTATGTTAATATGCCTAAACTTAAACAGTTACCAAACACGAAAGCACAGGACAAATATTAGGACCCCACACGGTGGTTAAGGTAACCAATAGTCATGTTGTTATATCTAACACTGATTTTAGGCCAAAAGAAGAAAAGAAAATACCTCAGCATATCGTTCGGGCCTATTTCGAACGTTCTCTTCTTAAAACTGAGAAAACAGAAAGTTGAATCTATTGGTCCCGAAAACAAGATACTAAGATCCGACTCGGGAGTTGATATAGATATTGCTTAGCTGGACACCTGACCTCTATCCTCATTTTACAGAAATTCAAGTTGCGAGATACATACACAAAGTATTGTACTATTTTCTTCTAAAAGATGCAACCTTTTTGTTGGAAAATATTACTTGAAATATATATCTAATAAATATTACTTGAAATATATATCTAATAAATATTTTTGATAGGCAATGCAATATCTTGATACGATGCTTCGGGAGACATTCAAAGAATTGATTCCAGTTCAGGGTCCTGACCTTCCCACTTCTCCTGAGGTGAATGTAGTATATCAACACCGACAAAAGAACAAATGTAATTTTTTGGGACTACCGTTCCAATCGGTATGCAAGCAGTCGGTTAACTACAATGGACAGCCACTAAAGAAATACAAACCCTGGGAAACAGCGAACATTATTCGAGACGGAAATTGCCTGTTTCGATGCATATCCAATATCATCACAGGGAATCAGAACAGTCACCTACAGCTCCTTACAATTATCGCTCGATATATCGCAACCGAAGGTACATCACGACTTGGTTGGTATTTCAAAACAAAACAAACAACACCTTGTGAGTATCTTCTATCAGAAAACCTAACCTTACTTAATAAGGAACACGGGGAAGTGGTGTAGAAATCATGGCCGCTTCTTCTATCCTAGATGTCGAGACATACGTTGCTAATGATGTTTATCGAAAGGAAGGGACGTTGATCCCCGAGGTGCGTTGGAGCATGATCAGAGCAAGTCCCAATCCAACTGCCGCAATATACTATATATAACCAACTATTGAATCATTACGAACCTGTTATTTTAATGCTAGACAGCCCTACCCTACATACGGAGTTACCATATCTGACGACGAAATTTACACAGTGGAATACTAAATTTTAGCGACACTACCGATCCATCTATCTTAAGTGTCTTACGTGAATGGTAACGCAATTCATAGTCCAAGCCGGGACGAAACACAAAATAGAATTAGAGATGATGAGCATAGGCGTAGAGTTTTCACATTTTTCCAAAAGAGTAGGGGTCCAATTACCCACTGCTCACCATCAGTCTAGCGATAAATCTTAAAAGCAACATAATTTAGTTCTACTGTCGCAATAATACAATTCAAAATACGTAATAAATTCTTCTAAAAAGAACTATAGTCTACTTCTCTAGCTGAGGACACCTCAATTTAATTGGAGGATCTAGCCTCACATCTATCCAGGTCAACATATTGAAAAGTGGGAGGGGGGGGGCTTCCCCTAATTTGGCTAACTCTACGCCTATGATATGAGTTCTGAATTTGTCACCGATTAAGCAGTACTCTTGACTGGCTCGACTGACAATACTTTCGGTCTCTCGAAATAAATTTCTCCGAGAGAAGAATGGACGGAAACATATTATTATACACAGCCTTCCAATGATACAATCCTAATATTCCCCACTGATAAAACCACATATGCTCAAATAGACAAGTTACAATGTTGAATATTCAAAAAGAGTTGATTCTTTTAATTATAAGCATGCAATTCTATTACTGTATTGATTATATTTTCCTGTGTTTGAAGTTGTTCTAATTAATCAATCGATCAATTATTATAATGTTCACTCAAGTCTAGATCTATATTATGTGAGGAGTTAATTTAGTTAGCAACCTTTAAAGAGGTGCACCAGCCATTACAAGAAGGTTGGCTGTAAGCCTCATGGGAGAAAGTGCTGAGAAATTTTTTTTAATTTAAGAGCATGAGTACATGATAATGGGATGCTTGATTTATCGGTTGAAAAATTTATGACAGTACAATATATAACTTAAAATTAAGTAGCATATCTCTGGTACATACAATCCAAACGTCTCAGAAAGCTACGCAGCGCCTCAAAATACAACATATAAAAATCTAATAGCACATCCCTGGTCCAAACTATATAGCGCCTCAAAATACAACGAAACAGGTCTATAATAAAGAAGCTTTGGAGGGTGTGGACTATTAGTGGAAACTTACTTTTGCTTGTTTGAGGGACTTTATTCGCTAGAGTTCGTAGAATTGCTAGAAAGTATTAAAATTGCCCGGATTTTGGTTAAATCCAAAATCTGGGAAATTTCTTAAATTGCGTTCAAGTTCTTACAGCTGGTAGTTGGAATTGGTGTCTTTATAAGAATACTTCTAAGAATACTGCTTTTGAATTTTCTCCAAACATTAATCTGGAGAGTCTTTAAGTGCACATTAAAATCGATCAGAAAATCAAAAATAACCAAATTTTGCAGGATTTATCTACTTCAATTGTCCATATATGGTAGTAATGCAATCCTAAGTTCAATTTTTACGGCTGAGGATTTTAGATTTACCATGTAAAAATTCAATCATCTACGATATCTATAAAAGTCAGGACAATTTGTTGCTTGACCCCAAAAATTGCAAGATATTGTTTTATGGCATTTTCCGTTGTATCATGTCTTAGGAGTAATATACTAAAAGTATACCGAAATCGGAATACCAGAAAGTGATTTGGCACGACCCCTTCGTTGACCCCAGACTATAAAAATCGCCGGTTTAGAAAAACTGAGATATAACCTTTTAAATGATTGCAAATCATTTTTTATTGCCAATTCGTGCTCAGCATCGAATTTCCGGCAATTTGATATATACTGTACCCGGACAAAAGTATTCGACCACCACAGAAACTCATACAAATAGTATTATAGTGGATCTTTTAATAAAGGAATATGTACTCAAACAGGCAGAAATATATTTTCAATTCTAATTCCTTATCTACACATTCTAATTACTTATAATCTTCAACTCAATTACTAACTCCCAAAATTATAAATATCTACCTTTGATACTTGATCCTACTTATCTCGAGTCACGGCCATTATATGATGGCAATTAGTGAAAGTGGCAGAGGCTGATAATTTTCAAAATGAGAATAAGTACTATTTGTGTGAAATTTTCAAAAATTAGTAATTCGAATGTGTAGTTTACGAATCTGAAATCAAAAATAGAATATTTCTTACTGTTTGAGTGCATATTCCTTTATGAATAGATTCACTTTAATACTATTTGTACGGAGGTTTCCGTAGTGGTCGAATACTTTTGTCCGGGTAGTGTACGTATATTGAGTATATTTTGTGCCCTCCCTAGCAACAACCTGGAATGTAAAAATTCTGATCTCCAAATTTGGTGTAAACCATATCGAGTGAACCCCTTGTTTTTCTCGGCTATGTTTGCTGAGTACGAATTTCTTAATATAAATAGTCTACACGTTAGTTTTAAAATATTTCTTTTGCGGCTAAAAAACACATCAATCACATCAATATCAACGATGTGTTTTTAACCTCAGATTATCGAAAACTCGCGATATCGCGGATGCCTCCAGCCATTTTCAATGGGAAAGAAGCCATAATGTTGTACGACTGTGGTACATTTCGGTAGTCTTAGGTTAATTTCTATGAAATATAAGAATGGAAAATTTAGGTGGCATAGATGGATTGATATGCTCACATTTCAATTTCATCTTCGGTTTCATCATCCGATGCAATTCCTTCTTTCATATTGCCACAGTTGTCATCTTGGCATCGTCCGTATGCTAGGGAACAGTTGAGTCCTTGTTTTCTGCAGACACATCTGAGATTACTATAGCCTGTGGAACAGTTATAGTGGATCATTTTCAGGAGTGCTTCGGGTACAGGGTTACTGTCCAACATGATTGGGATTAGGCTGTTATTTTCGCAGTTCCATCCCCATTCGGTGACTTCCATTCCATCAGCCATGCCCATCCACAACATCACCTGGAAATAGTACCTCAGAGAGTGAAATTTAGTGGCGGAGGCTGTAGGTGGCAGTCTTTCTGGTGTCGAAGCTTTTGGGTGCCCTAACTTTCTTGCTGAGGATAGTGTATCTCAAGTCGCGAAGACTGTCCCCAAATTTTGCATTGAACAACTTATAACCAGTACTGTCTATCACAACTGGGTCTTGGTTTGGTGCAGAAAACACCCTAGCATAGCTTTTTAAGATGGAATCCTCTATGAAGAGCAGACATCTTTCCGAACCCAAACTGCTGGAAGTGCTGTCACATCTGGTGAATGCATGCAGAAAAAGCAGGTTGTGGCAGATTTCCTCCCCAAGCACGTGCTTTATCATCTTGATATCATCACTACGGTTGGTTTCCTTCTATCCGAGCGGAAGTATATCTTCTTAGTATTGTTGTTAGGAGTGTAGTGCAGCAACAGAACCAATAGATCCATTACCTCGCCTATGAGAGTTGTTGTCTTGAAGGAGGCCATTGATACTGCTGCTTTCAAAATGTCAAATATCGGCATCCTCCATAGCCTGTATTACACGGCACCCTCTTTCTCTCATACGTTTAGAAATGAGATGACGATGAGGGCTTGTTTGATTGGCTTGATTCGAAATGGAATCCTCCTTATTACTACAACCTCCGCCACTAAATTTCACTCTCTGAGGTGCTATTTCCAGGTGATGTTGTGGTGGGCATGGCTGATGGAATGGAGGTCACCGAATGGGGATGGAGCTGCAAAGATAACAGCCTAATCCCAGTCATGTTGGACAGTAACCCTGCACCCGAAGCACTCCTGAAAATGATCCACTATAACTGTTCCACAGGTTATAGTAATCTCAGATGTATCTACAGGAAACAAGGACTCAGCTGTTCCCTAGCATACGGACGATGCCAAGATGACAACTGTGGCAATATGAAAGAAGGAATTGCATCGGATGATGAAACCGAAGATGAAATTGAAATGTGAACATATCAATCCATCTATGAAACCTAAATTTTCCATCCTTATATTTCATAGGAATTAACCTAAGACTACCGAAATGTACCACAGTCGTACAACTTTATGGCTTCTTTCCCATTGAAAATGGCTGGAGGCATCCGCGATATCGCGAGTTTTCGATAATCTGAGGTTAAAGGGACAAAACAAAATTTATGGGTATGATTACCGCTAAAAATACATGAATACCAACAGCCGCGAACCAAATATTTTAAAACTAACGTGTAGACTATTTATATTAAGAAATTCGTACTCAGCAAACATAGCCGAGAAAAACAAGGGGTCACTCGATATGGTTTACACCAAATTTGGAGATCAGAATTTTTACATTCCAGGTTGTTGCTAGGGAGGGCCCAAAATATAGTCAATATACGTATATATCAAATTGCCGGAAATTCGATGCTGAGCACGAATATGACAATAAAAAATGATTTGCAATCATTTAAAAGGTTATATCTCAGTTTTTCAAAACCGGCGATTTTTATAGTCTGGGTCAACGAAGGGGTCGTGCCAAATCACTTTCCGGTATTCCGATTTCGGTATACTTTTAGTATGTTACTCCTAAGACATGATACAACGGAAAAATGCAATAAAACTATTTCTTGCAATTTTTTGGGGTTGGGACCATTTGCTTCCTACTTCGACCTGACTATAAGTGAGGAAGTGGGGGAGATTTTTTCGAGTTTTGATCACAAAATGGTTGCTAATACGCTAATTTTATAATAATAATAAAAAAATAGATTTATATAGCACAGATTCCATAATAATATGTCCAAGTGCGCTGTACAATAATAACATGTACTATGTAGTATATGCATGAACGTATGTATATGTATTCTTGGAATGGAATGTAATATGCGTTGAAATTAATTTACTAAGATCTATATATTAAGTGTTTTTCTAAGTGGTTGCGGGGTGTGTGATGCGGAAGAGGTGAGGTTTTAGCAGTTTTTTGAAAATAGGGAGTGAAGGGGCATTCCGAATGCTCGGAGGGAGAAGATTCCACTCAACAGGCGCAGCTAAAGTGACACGATCACCCAGGGTTTTAGAGGATTTTATAGTAGGATGCTCAAGGAGGATGGCGTTGGATGATCATAGAATGCGATTGGATGTCTTAACCTGTATGAGTTGGATGATATAATCAGGAGCAAGAGAATGGATGGCTTTGTAAGTTATAAGGAGGATTTTGAAGAGGATATGAAAATTAACAGGCAGCCAGTAGAGGTTGACAAGAAGTGGAGAAGACGAGAAGGTACGGGAGACAATGTAGATAGTCTGGCTGCAATGTTCTGGATTCGCTGGAGTCGAGCTAAGAGTCATGAGGCGGAACAATAAAAGAGGCTGTTACAATAATCAAGACGAGATGTGATGAGAGCATTAACGAGAGTTTCACAGACTTCCCTAGAGAGATACTTTATAATACGCCGGATGTTATAGATATAGTAGAAGCAGGAGGAGGCAACCATGTTGACCTGAGTAGACATTGAGAGGGTGTCGTCTAGCCAAGTTCCAAGATTCCGTAGTTTTTTTGAAAAAGAGATTCTCCACTCACAAACAGAGATGCCATCAGTTGAACGTTAGATAGTTGTTGACGAGTCCCTATTACGTATAAGTAACTCAGTCTTGGTGTCATTGATAAGCAACTTGTTGGTGAGGAGCCAAGAACGAATGGCAGAGATGCAAGATTGGATGGCGGAAAAGGCAGAACAAGAGAAGGAATCGGATTTAAAAGAAAGATAGACCTGAGTATCGTCGGCATAGCTGTGCATGTCGGGGAGGTGGCATCTATTAAGGTCGAAAAGAGGACTAGTATAGAGGCTAAAGAGAAGCGGACCAAGACAAGAACCCTGAGGAACTCCATGATCAACAGGGACATTGGAAGAATTAGAACACTTAATCGAGACGAATTGTGTCCTACCAGAGAGGTAAGATTCAAACCAAGACAGAGAAGAGTCACAAATACCGAAATGAGACTGGAGACGATTGAGGAAGATGGTATGGTCGACGGTGTCGAAGGCTGAGCAAAGATCAAGAAGAACCAGAAGGGAAACGTGTTGGCGATTCATGCTGAGGAGGATGTCGTTGCGACCTTCAGGAGCGCAGTCTCCGTAAAGTGATGCTTACGATAGGCAGACTGCGTCCCGGGGAAGAGATTATGTAATGTAAGATGATTCACGACCTGGATGGAAGCGACCCTCTCAGCTATCTTAGAGATGAAAGAAAGATTGCTAAGAGGACGATAGTTGGAGAAGATGGGATCGAGATTTGGTATTTTAAGTTTGGGCAAGATGATGGTGGCTTCCAGGGAGAAGGAAAATGACCAGTGGAGCGGGAACTATTTACCATTCTCTTAAAGATGGGCGGTAGAATGGGTAGAGAAGATTTGACCAGGGATGTTGGAATAGGATCAAGGATACAGGATTTATTAGGAGCAGAGGAACCAAGGAAAACGATTTCTTCCTCAGATAATTCTTTTAATTGGTGGAAATGATGTTGGAATTGGATGTTGGAATTATCTGAGGGTGCAATATTGGTAATAGGGGAGTTGATAATAAGCGAACTCCACTGCATTTTGAACCTGTAAAGAAATAGAAAGAAAATTGTAACTGTTTCGAATATACACCAAATTAACCTTACTTTTAAAACTCGATTATATCTCTGAAAACCTCATGCCAAACGTTGGAAGCTCTATAGAGAATATTTAAAAATTCATCAAATTTTGTTGAAATATGTATGTAAAGTGGGAATATATATCTATATATATCTGCAACGATTTGATTGAAGAAACTGCCTAGCACAGAAAGCTGATTTTTGGCATGTGGGAGTCCTTTGGCTATGGCTCCACTAAGCTCTGAGTTCAGACTAAAATGTCGATTCATCATGGAATTATGACGCCATTGCCAACTTTTAAATAATGAGAAATTTCAGTTTTTCGATTGATAGAAGGCTGAAATTTCAATAGAACGTATATATTGATTAATATTCCGCAATTGTGATATTACTATCATCAAAAAATGATGACTCATCACTCTGGTATGACGTCATCATTACGCGTCAAAATTCAAAAAAATTGATACATTTGGTGATTTTTCCTGAGTTGACTAATTCATAATTCATCAAGCCTGAGAAGAATCATTCAAAATTGAAAGTTTTTACAGAAAAATATCATGAATTATATGAATGATTTTTCGAATAATTCATAATTCAGAAATTATCAATTATTTAATAATTCATGAATTTGTCAACTTAGCTTACGATTGATTAATTCATGCTTGAATTATGGATATTTGAATAATTTATAACTCTTTGCCATTTTACAAGTATTAATCGTAGATTCATCATTTTACACCTACATGCCAATTTTCGTATCTCTAGGACATGCCAATTTTTCAATTAATTCAAACAAACGAACAAAAAATTCAAGCATTTCAATATACACGTATAAGATATGTTATTACATTACTAAATCTTTCTTCAGTCAAAATACTTAGGGCATTCAATTAGTTCCAGGAATGACTCTGTACATCTAAATGCATTAGAGATAGGCTATATCCATTGAACTCATTGAAGCCTTGCCTCCCGATTCGTATATAGATTTGTTCAGCTCTTGAAAACTTTGCGGTTACCCAACTCCATAAATAGACCTCAGTTTTTGGGCACTTAATAAAAACAAGCACGCTTCGCTTGCTTGCGCTGCGCGGCTTGCGGACACTGCGTGTCCGCAGAGTCGCCCTGCGGGCGCCTGGAGTTACTCAATCTAACATATTTTGGGAATTTTTCCTTTATATAAATATCATAAACAAAGGTTAACGAATAATTTCTCATATGGATCCGAAAATATAATATTCGAAATCTTGAGCACTAAAAATCCCATGTCAACCGTTGGAAGCTAGTCTCTAACCCATTTTTGTAATTTGTTTACTTATGTATCTATTGCAAACAAAAGTAAACAAATAATTTATCATATAGATCTGAAAATATGATATTCGAAATCTAGACCCCTGAAAACCCCATGTCACCCGTTGGAAGCTAGTCTCTAGCATTATTTTCAAAATTCATCAAATGGTGTGAAAATATGTATATACGTAAAGGTGTGGAAATATGCACATAATCTTTTTTATGGCCATAGACTATAATACATTTAAGATATCAAACATAAGTTGCTTTGAAGTATTAATAACAATGACGATCTATTTATTGTAGTGTCGTACTTGTACAATGATTTCTATTGTGATAGTGTAGTCATATATTTTGTACAGAAAAGGTGTGAAAAATTGTTTTCCATCTTTTTTGCAGAGGTATGGAAATTTCGCTTAGATCTTAGAACTTAATCCTAGATTCATCATTTGACACCTACATGCCAATTTTCGTATTTCTACGACTTGCCAATTCTTCAATCAATTCGGACAAACAAACAAACAAACAAACAAACAAACAAACAAACAAACAAACAAACAAACGAAAAAAAAAAAAAATCCTAGCATTTTAATATATAAGATATATTTTGCTGTTTTGTTCATCAATATCGCTGTTATCAGCAATTCTACAGCAAAATAAATCATCGCAATGAATTTTACATGGAAAATAACATATACAATGATATTTTCAGCGAGCTATCTTTTTTACTTAGCGAAGCAATATCGATTTCTTTAAGACCACGGCTCTTTGCCACATTTTGAGTGGTGAAAAGTGGTTCAAATCCCATAAGAAGTGACACTATTCGAATTTGCATCATTGGATTCAAATGACTAGTTCCCGTTCGATTAATCCCATCGGTTCTTACATATCTGACTCAAACTTTTATTCTTATATAATTCCTAGAACTATCTATATATGAAAACATAAATACATTGATTTTCAATTGTAAAACGGGAATTAGCATCAAGTGCGCAAAACTGAGGTCTATAAATATAGTTGACAGCAAAAATTTTCAGAACAGAACAAGCCTATATACGAATCGGGAGGCAAGGATTCAATGAGTTCAATGGATTAAATGGATATAGCCTATCTATATTACATTTAGATACACAGAGTCATTCCTGGAACTTATTGAATGCCCTAAGTATATAAGTAGCACCATTTGTATCTTATTTATAAAAACTGCTTCAGGTCACTAGACCTGATGAACATAACATACCTCAGTTACAAGTAATCTTGGAGATCGCATGGTTCACAGTATTTCTCAGTTATAGACATTTCCGCTGATTATTGGTGTTTACTGATGTGAGAAGAAGATTTTGAGAAGACTGCCTTCAATATGCCGAAAGGATTATTCGAGATGACGATCATGGCGTTTGACTGGTAAAAGCGCTGCCCACCTTCGAATTGCTAATGGATAATACACTGCTGACTATAAACACAGACGCTTATATCGATGATTGTATCATATATTCAGATAACTTAGAGCAACACATTGGAGACCTACCGGATACAGCTTTATTTGTTGGATTATAAAATTGTGCGATTTGATTGCATTTGACATACAATTTTATCATGTGGAAATATATTTGTGCGATATAACCAACTAAGAACATAAAAAATGCCAACTTTATTTAGGAACGCCACTTTTCGTCGTATTCCGCACAGGGGGATTGTTTGGTTGAAAGTAGGATCTGCCTAGTTAAACACATCGCTAGATGTTTTCCTTGACCGCCAGCTACCAAAGGAGTCATGGCCAGATATTTTACTCGAAGTTGCCTTCTACTGCAACAACGCCGATGCTTCTACAGGATTTTCAGCGCTGCTAGTATTGACGGCAAGTCAACCATTGTTACTTATATATGCTCTTATAGCGAAGGAATGGACAGGAGAGCGTTACCACAAGGAACACATAGAGCAGTTGAAGAAAACGGAAGCTGAAATAATATAGTAAGCAAAATCGTCCAAGTAGATCAGCAAGGAACAACCTAAGGAACAAAAGGGTTAAACTATCCGGTTTCAAATGGTGGAATGATGTGAGAGGGAAATGAGAGAGTAAAGACTCAGTAGACCCTAAATTTTCATGTCTGTACTTGGTGATGGAGGTCAAAGGTGTGACTGTCAAGATAAAGAGGAGGAATCATCCCAAATAGATTCATGTTAGTGATTACAAGTTAGTCGAGAAAAGAACTCCCATCTTCTTCTCCGTGTTCACGATAATGTTTCTACCTTATTATAAGAGTTTTATTAAACTTTTTATAGAAGTTCCGATGATACCCAATTGTTTTGAACCTACATTGTTTAGACAGTCTGGAATGAGAGGAAAGACATCCTACATGCGATAAAGTGAGTCGTGTGGTTCAAGGATTACGTTTAACCCAAATTCTGAGCAACAGAGTAAACTTTTCATTGGCGGTTGTTCCATTTACCAGGACTGGTGTAGGTCAACTGATTTTTGGGATCGGTTATTTGGTTGACAGGGCAGTTAACTGATGTCCAAATCAATAAGTAAATATGAATTTTTTGACCAATCTTTAATCTGGTATTTTTAATATTCATTGGTTTCGCATGATTAGTCGACATTTTCGTCTTAGGTCAGAGCATAGTGTTGCCATAGCCAAAAGACTCCCACATGCTAAAAATCAGCTTTCTATGCCTTGTAGTTTCTTCATTCAATTCGTTACAGATATATATATATATGTGTGCACACACACAAACACTACACATTAATCGAGTTTCAATAGTCTGGATAAAGCATATTGACTAATCGATCGAAGATTCTCTTAATCGTTAACAGAGATTGACGGCGATTAGCAGGTTAACGGGTTAAAAGGTTAACCGAATCCAGCCTTACTTGTGTGAATGAGCCATGATAAATTCTAGACAGAAATGTAGGTTATGCAAGGATTCTTCCATCACACCACCACTATAACTTCGCAATTTTCTGACATAATTAACCACCGATGACTGCAAATTTGGCATTTTGAAATAGAATATCACAAGTTAGTTTAGAATATCCAAAAATAGAATATCACAATTTATTATCACAAATTAGTAAAATATACATCACTTGGTGCAGGAGAAATCACCTTCCTACAGACAACTTCCTAATTACCCCCTTATTTTCAATAATTTCCTCCGGTTGCTAGAGAATCCCAAACTAAATTTCCTTAATAGTAAATCTCAAAAGACTAGAAATTAAAGCTGAGTACGAATATAGCATAAAAAATTGATTTGAAAGGATAGAAATTGGTTAACATTTTATTCGAGATCCGCCGATTTTTGGCGGATTCCAGTAAGACGATCCCCAGCAATGACCCCATGGGATAATATTTTTCGCCTTGTGATTATCAATATTATCTTATTATATATATCATAGCATTCTAGACAGTAGGGCAATGGCGCTGATTAGTGGACTTGGACTAGGGATTGGTTAGATCAGTTAAATTTGATTTCCTAACAATGGGTCGATTATGCTGGTATATAGCTACGTACATTATATACTGATCGTTTTCATGAATTCTACATCGATTTACATCAAAATGGTTTGAGGATTGCACTGTAGAGAATTTGTGGTTAAACTAATTTAAACCAACCACAATACTTATATATATTAACATACTACTTAATTCAATTGTTTTAAAATTAAGCACATTAATTATATATTTATTTACTACCTTGTTGTAAAGTTCTACAAATCACTCTCTGTTCATATACACAAGTCAAACTCATTTCCAGATCTTCTTTCTAAACTAAATCTAATCGACATACGAAACGGCTGGATAGCTCATGTGTACAACTTTATTTTTGCTAAAATAGTTATTTTAGAAACCGGACCTTTCATAACCGATCCTGTCAAATAACGACGAATTATATATCAAAGCATTTGAGGATAAAAACGTCACAATTCCGACCGCGAATTTCTATAAATTGAGACCATCTTCAATGAGTTTGATAAGTATTTACCAATATTTCAACTTAATAGCTCTCAAACTCAATGTTCCATTTAAATAACCTAGAGAGCAATTAATTAAGCTTAGTGACATCAGACCTAGACATAGTAAGTGAATCCATGGCCTACTCAATATTAGGCCTGGTATCAAATGTACAAAGGATGAAGTAGAGGATGGGAATTTAAATTGTTATAAATACATCAGCTTAGCTTATAAGCAATTTAACATCCTCAAGACTGCCATTTCCTGAAGTTATCTACTCATAAATCCAACAATGTAACGGAATTCAACTTTATTAATTTTCAAAATCATTCAGAACAACAATATTTTGTTTCAAATGTAACAAACTATGTTAAAATGACAGTAAAATAGATACTCGTGATACCTCGCTCTCATCTCTTTCTATCCTCGTATTCTACTCTCGATTTCCTAGTCTTCGCCAATATTTTGTTTCCAACTCTTTTGTGGGTATGACGGCCTCAAACAATTTTGATAAAACTAGAATTAATGACCTTAATGAAACAACAATTTCCTATAACTAGCATGAATCATCACTGGTCTTCTTCTTTTTAATTTGAGATCAGAAAAATATTCGATCAGTCGACAAGATGCAAAATTTTAGTCGAGTGATTAGCCTGCTTTCAAAATGTTACTTTCGAGTACAAAATCGACTTTATAAGTAATTGGCTAATGCCTTTCCAGCATCGATTTCTTTCAATATCGTACTTTTCGTGTGCTCCAAGCTGTGTGGATTTCTTTTCTCCGGAGACTATCGTGTTGCTGCGATGTCTTCACTCTCCCCACACCGTACTAGACAGAACTATTTCCACAGTAGAGGAAAGTCTTGCTAACTTATCATCAAGAGATGAACTGAGAATCCAGAGTTTTCAATATGATTTCAGCAGAATGATATATGAAAGATTATGAATCCTTTTTATATTCCAAATATCAGAGACCTTGCTACATGCTTTGCTACGATCTTTTCCCTCTATCAGTATGATTGCTTGTAGACAATCGAAATATACAAGATATCGTAGTCATCTTTTCATAGAGAGTATATCAGACTTCACCAGGCACAATCTTCGGAATTAAATTCTAGAAGTAGTTTCCAAGGGAACCAGTCAACTCGTATCAAATACCAAAATGAAATGTACGATTTCTAAAACATTCTGGATGAGATATCTATAAGAACACAGCGAAAAGCAGGATTTTCTGTTGATTTGGTACGAGTTGGTATGTGGTACGATTTGGTATGTGATACGAGTCGGCATGTGATACGAGTCGGCATGTCGTAAGAATTGGCATGTGGTAAGAGTTGACTGACTTTCGTTTCCAAGGTATGTGGAAGGTTTCAATCATCGTCACAGGAGGTAGGCTTTACAAAACTCTAGAACAGCACTTCTTATGAAAATATTCTGAGTATGAACTCGAAACAAGATCGAAGAGGATTATTCACCAGGACCCAGCCCCATCTCAATGGCCCACTGCCTTCTTGAATGAGCTGTCCCGCCCCGTTCCAACTGTTTTTCTTCTAATCAGAATCACCAATTTGTTAAAATATAAAATCTCGTCTGATTACTAGAACATGTTCACAATTTACACGATCTGGGGAATAGTTAAATGCGGAAAGAGAACAATGGGTATCGTCAAAATAGATAGTAGAGCAGCTAATAATAGATCAAAAGATATAATAATAAGTCAAAAAGGTGTAGATATTTCTTTTTAGTCGACTAGTGTAAAATATTTATGAAGTAAATAATCAAATATCAAACAAAAAACTGGTTGAAAGTTTGTGGAGCTTATACTTACAATGCTAAATTCATACTAAATAGCTGTGGTTTTCTAATAATTCCCATCTACTACTTCATCCCTAGTCCAAAATTTTGAGGATGATAACAGGCTTTAGAATGAGTAGGCTAGGTGAATTGTATTTTAAAAGTGAATCTTTGAATATTTCATCCCACTTTTTAGTTGGGCAGCATGAATTTGACAAATTTCAGTAGTCTCATTGCTTTATCGAACCACTTGAGAGAAATTTCATTAGTATAAACAATACTATGGGTATTGGAGATGATTAATCAAATTCGAAGGGAAATTGACCTACAAATTTAGCCATAGTGAAAGCCATGTGATACTTCGAATGGATGAAGTCCACATTTGTAGTGTGGAATCTTATAAATGAGGAGAAGTTTTTGGCTCCAACGACAATCCAAGTGATCCCCCACAATTATATTTCCAACCATTTTTCGTCCATTTCCGTTAGGATTTTCCTCCGCGGTTGATTTATTTCCAATTATGACTAAAACAATGAGTGATATCGAGAGTTGCTATCTATTTGTTGAGGCTTTACAGCAGTGGTCTTGAAACTTTTCATTCAGTGGTACCCCTTGGTGTCAACAAGAGGAATCACGTACCCCTCTCAATTTTCTTTTTGTTTTGTTGGTTTGTTTTTGGATGGATTGCATGAATATATTGCTCAATTTTTAATATTTACCCCAAGTAGGGGGTACACGTATCCAAGGTTCAGAACCACTGCGTTACAGGGCGTTTCAAAAGTATTGACCCCTTGAACATTTTATCCTATATAGTACATAAAGACATGCTGAATTCCATTCACTATGAATTTCATTTGCCAATATAATCACCTTTAATTCTAATACTTTCCTAATTCGATTTAGGACTCACTACCTAGATTTTCTAAGAATGATTTCGATATTACTATTTTAGCGGCCCGATTGAGAATATTTTGATTTATAAGTTTGTTTTCGTGGCTCTATTAGAATAGGTGCCAAGATTTTTGAAACACCCAGTATGTACCGATAATTATCTCTTCTACACGCGCTAGAAACATTATTTTGAACTAAATTTAGTACCTGATTATTAGTGTATAGAATGCTAAGGATATACTAATATATTAAAAAGCTAGGATTTATTTTCTGTTTGTGCGAATTGATTGAATAATTGAAAGTAGTAGATATATAAAAATTGCCATGTAGGTGCCAAATGATGAGTCTACGATTAAGTTCTACGATTTAAGTATTTTTTTCACACCTCAGTAAAAAATGGAAAACGAATTTACACACTTTTTCTATACAACAAGTGCGCGTCACTAGCAAAATTTCAGCTTTCTATCACCTAAAATGGCTGAGTTATAGTCGAAAAGGGGAAATTTCTAATTATAAAAAAGGTGCTAATAACGTCATAATTCCATGATGAGTCGACATTTTGGCCTGAGCTGAGAACATAGTGGAGCCATAGCCAAAATACTCCCACATGCCAAAAATCAGCTTTCTGTGCCTGGCAGTTTCTTCAATCAATGCGTTATATATATATATGTAACGCATTGAGTGAAGAAACTGAAAGGCACAGATGTAATAAAATCAGGGGTGAATAGAAAATAATTTGAGCATAATTACAATAGTAGTCAGAAAGATTAGACTTACTGAAATCAAAAAGCAGGTATGTAAAAGTAATAGAAGAGGGTAGAGGAAGAAAACTGGGAGGCATTGAAATTAACGGGAATGCCTGGTGAGTTTGAACCTTAGACGGAAAGGGATCAAGTTATACTGGAAATAATATATGGCTCAAAACCATGAGAGAGAATTAAATTCGTTTGTTATGCAGGTACATCATATCGAATTAGCAGCGATGGTTGAGAAAAAGTTGAACACAGTCAATTAACGTGAATAGCAGTAAAGATTTTTGTATTTTGAGATATAAAATACATAATTAATATGAAATTAGTACCTGATTTCTACGAATTACATCTGCTTTTCTAAGCGTTTTCATAGCATAAAGTGCATTTGTGTCAACTTTTCTTACTAAAGAAACTTCTCCAAATGCGCCTACACCCAATCGTGCAATTTTAGAAAACATACTTTTATTCATTTTCGCTCTCTTAAGTCGAAGATATTCAGATTCTTTTTGACACAAAATATTCCGCATTTTCAATTTCTTTTCTTCAGATAATGAAATTTTCTCCATTTCTATCTCGAGTCTCTTTCTTCGCTTTTCTCGGTCGTGATGAAGAGATAAAACATTTTCTATATGAAGTTCCATATAAAATTTAAATGCTTCAGGTGAGTAACATGGTCGATATTTAATTATTTCCCGTTGAGGAGAGAAAGTTTCATTCTTTAAATTAGAAGGTACCCTAAAATCATTCATCATTGTAAAATATCATTTTAAATATTTTGGTAAAAAGAAAGATTTCCAAATCATAAAAAAGAATGCAAGGGTATAATAATATGTTGACTAATAAAACTAATGTTCAAGTAATTGAGAAATACACCCCAAATACTTTGATCTTACAAGTATGGAGAAAGGTTCTAGCCTGACAATAAGTATTCAGGGTAATTATAACAGGCTATAAAAACATTGGCTCTAGAGCTAGTATAAGAATGTTAATATTTTCAAACCACGTTTCCATTAGATTACAGAACTACAACTTGGTGATGGTCTCAACTCTTTTAGGATTTGGATCGATATTCCAGGGTTTCACCGATAAAATGGCACTTTAATATTCGACCAGTCAGCATCGAGTATTTTTAGAACAGAATACAATTCATTCCGAGGAGGGATTTATAATAGACATTTGCTTAAGTTTAAAAGTTCGCGTAACAGCAAAGCTAGAAAAGTGATGCGGGTAGTCATATGGTAACATGCAAGCGCGTACGCTTGGATGCACAAGATGTCATTAAGAGAAATATCTCATGTGACTTTCTAGGGATTGGATTTTTAGAGTTTCTATATACTTAAATTCATTTCTATTTCAATTTTCAAGTAAAAATATGTAAACGAATTCAAATTACACGTATAGTTGAATCGTGTAGTAATGAATATACAAAAATAATGTTCGTGGAATAGTATTTTTTTCTTCACAAAACACTTTTCTCGGTCTCAGACTCAAATAATCTTTTTAAAATTATTGAAAATATTCGAATTACAATCTCAAAAGAACATGATAACTAAGATTGCTTGAGTATAACAAAATTTATACCTAATGAAGCTTGTAAAAGAACTGTTGTGTCACTCTGTAATATACACTGTCTGGCCAAAAGTATTCGAACACCATTTTGCTAGATAATACTAAAATGAATCTATACATGGAGACCAATTGATTGCAAATACGACAGCTACTCAAAATCTTCACATGAAATTCGAAATACTCATTTTAAAGTTTTCTATAAATCTATTATGCCTCAAAGCAAATTGATTTCATTTATGTCACCTTGATATACTTGTTCTCATTATAAATAATGTTAATGGCAAGTGGTACAAGATGACAATTTGCTAGGAATTGCGCTTTGGAAAGGATTAAAATATGGGAAGTTTCTAACCTGATTATTCGTGTAGATTTCGAAATTGGTAGATTTTAATTAGCTGTCGTGTTTGAATCAATTGGTCTCCATGGATAGACCCATTTAGTATTATTTATGATGCAAAGCAATATGGAGTTCGGATACTTTTGGTCAGGCAGTGTATGTGTAAATTCGTTTTGATATGATCTTCATTATACTTCTTTTTCTTTCCAGATTCAATATGAATTTTGTTACGAAGTCAAAGTCCCAAAGAAATACTAGTTCAATCAATTATTTCCATTTTATAAGAACAATATGATACAAGGGTGGGTATAATATGCAAATCAACATGAGGTGACACATATGTACAGAAAATGTAATCCTTATTAGTAATTAGCACAACCTCAAACAAAATAATTTTCAGGTGATAACTGATAATTATTGATGAAATCATTGCAACCGATATATTTAATTATTTGGCATGAATATAGTTTATGTAGTTTATGTTAACTCGAAATATATGATTATCCAAAATTCATACGATTAGGTGAAACATTGGCGTACCCCTAGAGAAAGTCCTGGCTTAACTTAGTTTGAGAACCACTGCTATATTCAATATCTACTGTATCTTGATATAAGATTCAAAGGAAACGATTTCTCATCATTAATGCAGAGGCAGTAACTATACAGAAGAGTAATGGTGATTCCTAATATCGTGATGTAGTTAATACCGAATCACATATGCCACGTAACTCCTTATATACCGCACTCAGTGGAGCTAAGTCAACATCGGATATATTTATCGTTGGTAAATTTAATTTTCCAAATAAAATACCGGATAACGATACAGTTCATCAGGAACGAAAGTAATTCGAAGAAAAATGCAGCTTTATATGATTTATTCCATGATCAGGTCCTGATATTTATATGCACAATGTTCATTAATTAAACAAGCATTGAAAGGATTTAACTCCTAATCGGTTAATTCTCTTTCCCAAAGTAATGATTTTACAGGAAACAATGACCAAAGCTCGATTGTAGCAACTCGTATTTAATCTAGATTTGGTTATGAAGTAAACAAAATAACAACTGGGTCTATAATTGCAGGTAATTTCAATGTTGATATACTTTTGGGCGATATCCAGATCGAGAGATGTTAGTTTCGTTTTTGGCATCAAGCGAATTATATCCATAAATACAGTCTGTCCCATAAAAAACTGGAATTCTTTTAAAAATCAACCAATCCAATTTTCTTAGTTAAAAGATAAGCCTAGAGATTATGTAATACAATGAATTTACTATTGATATTATAACCCTTTGTGAATTTGCTGAATCTTAATTCTAAGTTAATGATAATGCTTGTAAATAATGATGACGTCATGCTGACGCAATCATATTTGTAGTCTTTGTTATAATCTATGATTTATTCATTAATCCTAGCTCGAATTGCTTGAGCATGTCTCAGATCGAGAAGAGAAGGCATGCAATGTTACTTTTGGAGGGCAAGAAACATTCACCTAAAGAAATATGTCGCATTGTCGGTGTTTCTGTATCCACTGTGTATACTCTAATTTCAAAGCTGAAACACAATTGTTCCTACAATCGTAAAATAGGAAGCGGAAGACCACCTAAAACACTCCCGTTGATTGCAAATAGCGTTGCACAGCAAATTAGAAGGAAACCTTGGATTTCCCTCCGCGCTATTGCTCAGAAGTGTCCAGTTACAACCTCGAAAAACACTGTAGCACGATGCCTGAAGAAATTGGACTATACGAAACCATACCCCATCAGCGTGCCATTGTTATCAGAAACGAATCGCCTCAAACGAATCCAATGGGCTCAGGAACACATCGACAAAGATTGGCAACATGCAATATTTGCCGATGAAGCCTCGATCTGGGTATCGCGGGGTAGAATTAGGATGTGGACCAAAGGGGATTCGGTCAGACACACTACAACGGTCAAACACACTCAGAAGATTAATATCTGGGCAGGCTTTTCTTCTATGGGAACGTTCCCACTGTGTATTTTCGATGAGAATTTAACTGCTGTATTGTTTGTCAAGATCCTAGAGGAGCATTTGTTAGAGCAGGCCAAGGTTTTTCACCAGGATGAATGGTTTATTGTGCAAGACAACGATCCGAAACACACTGCGAAGCACACTAAGGCTTGGATGGAACAATTTATGGACAAAAATAGGATTGACTGGCCAAGTCAAAGTCCAGACTTGAACCCTATAGAGAACTTATTCGCCTGGATCAAGTTAGAGCTAATCAAACGCAAACCAAAAACTAAAAAGGAGCTAATAGTTGAATTGACCAATGTCTGGGCCGGGATAGATGGATTTTTCTTACATTCCTATTGGAACTCAATGCCCGAAAGGTGCAATCTAGTGTTAGAAAACAATGGTTATAAAATAAAATATTGATAATGAATGGTTTTACTACACTAGTTTCGTAACCAACTTTCTTAATAATAACTAACCTTTGAATGCCATACACTTTATTGATTCCAGTTTTTTATGGGACAGACTGTATGTTTCTACAAATTATGGATTATAGTTAGGCCGTGTTTTTACTAAAGGTTCGGTTCATTCATGTACTTCTTATGAATCCTACTATAGTTACCATAAACCAAAACTTAAAATCATACGCCTAAAGGAGCGTCTCGCGCCCCTAAATAATACCTCGCTCTCAATATTTGCATACACATGTAAAATGGCATGTACAGAGTCAAGAACATCCTTGGAAAACAAGATCTCAAATTTTAAAATGATATTAGTGATGAATTTAATCTTGATTTTGAGTTAAATGTCAGTGTTAGACTCTATTAAGTAACCAATATTAACAGACCAATGTCAATACTTCTTCAAATTCAATTGGATAACATTGCTAATAACTATACAGATGCAATGAGAAGAACTGCTGATTAACATACTATACAAGGAATACCATTGAGAAGTACATACTCCATGGTAGACCATCAACTAGTACGTATTGTCAGATGATGAGTACGAACATTAAAGATTTAATTTGAAGATAGTTCCCATATTATCTCATGGGAATGGTCTGATTAAATAGGATTTGGTATTCTATTATTTTGCTCATAAGTAGAAAAATATTCAAATAATTTTTTCTAAGGTTGGAGACGCATTATGCACACGGATAAAGTTTTTCATTATGATCTATCTATCACTTGTTTAAAATTTGAATTTTCAAATTGCAGGTCCAAACAAAAAATGGGAGCATGCTCCCATCCAGCCAGTGAATTTGTTGTTGTTGTTGTTGTTCACTAATCTGAAATAATGTACTATACCCCTAAGTTAAAAGGTATATTGCCAGTATGACAACTTGAGCAAAATATTAGATAGTTATTTATGCTTCACAGTTATCAACCCTATAAGATATATTTTAACTAAAAATGCACTAGCATTATCAGAACAACAAAATCGCTTTTTAAAATTAGAAATTCAATGGTCTTTCCATAATTTGAGAAAAACAACAACAGCTACTACTATAAAATGGAAACAAAATAAGCACGTTATATGTCTCTCTGCACATTATCAATCCGTTTTAAAAGAAAAATTTCACATATGGTTGATTCTAGTTGCCCAATGGAGTGCTATATTTCCCGGTTTGACTTGGACTGGAAGGGTATTAGTGGCAACATGAGTTTTCTCCAACCGTTTTAGCGCACTTACCTATAATAAAAAATAAGATAATGATTGATGATGATGTGGTAACAGCAATTTCTAACAAAATATTTTCAATAAATATTTTCAGCGTGTCTGATATAATTCAAAGTTTATTGGGTAAATTACGAAGAATTGCATACAAGATAACGAGATATATGCAAAGTTCCCAAAGTTTTTCCGGTTTTAATATCCTTACTATTAAACTCGATAAATGTATATATTATATTTGTGTATTACTTATATAGTGTCGACTCGGCTTAATAGGGTCACATCGGTCAGAGGACATTTTGCCTAGATTAATATTAACCGAAAACTTTTATATTAGCTACTATGTATGAAAACTATTCTAGTCCTGCAAAAAGTGTCACGATTAAGCGGAGTTGACTATATATAAATATTTATCTGTAACGAATTGATTCGAGAAACTGCAAGGAACAGAAAGCTGGTTTGGCATGTTAGAGTCTTTCAGCTATGGCTCTGATCCCAAAAAAATCGAGCTCATTATGGAACTATAATAATAATAATAATAATAATAATATACATTTATATAGCGCAGATTCCATATTAATATGTTCAAGTGCGCTGTACAATTCAATAAAAGTAGGTGTGTGTTATGCATGTAGGTATGTATGTGTATGTATGCGTATGTATGGGTATGTATGCTTGTAAGGTATGTATATGCGTTGAAATTGGTTTAAGTGGATATATCGTGCGCGATACGGAAAAGATGAGTTTTCAAGAGTTTTTTTGAAGAGAAGAAGTGAGGGGGCATTCCGAATGCTAGGAGGCAGAAGATTCCACTCAACAGGCGCAGCTAAAGTGAATGCGCGATCACCCAGAGTTTTGGAAGATTTGATAGTAGGATGCTCAAGGAGGATGGCGTTGGATGATCGTAGAGTACGATTGGATGACTTAACCTGTATGAGCTGGATGATATAGTCCGGAGCAAGAGAATGGATGGCTTTGTAATTTATGAAGAGGATTTTGAAGAGGATACGATGTTTAACAGGCAGCCAGTGGAGGTTAATAAGAAGAGATGACGAAAAGGTACGAGAGACATTGTAGATAAGCCTGGCTGCACTGTTCTGGACTCGCTGGAGTCGAGCTAAGAGGGATGAGGGGCAAACATACAAGATGCTGTTACAATAATCAAGACGAGATGTGATAAGAGAATTAACAAGAGTTTCACAGGCTTCCCTAGAGGGATACTTTCTAATACGCCGGATGTTATAGATGTAGTAGAAGCAGGAGGAGGCAACTTTGCTGACCTGAGTAGACATTGAGAGGGTATTGTCGAGCCAAGTTCCAAGATTCCGTACTTCTTTGGAAGAAGAGATTCTCGACTCACCAACACAGATGCCATCAGTTTGAACCTTAGATAGTTGTTGACGAGTCCCTATTATAAGGAACTCAGTCTTGATGTCATTGATAAGCAACTTGTTGGCGAGGAGCCAGGAACGGATCGCGGAGATGCAAGATTGGATGGCGGAGAAAGCAGATACTTCAGAAGAGATGGAACCGGATTTAAAAGAAAGATATACCTGAGTATCGTCGGCATAGCAGTGCATGTCGGGGAGGTGGGACCTAATGAGGTCGAATAGAGGACTAGTATAGAGGTTAAAGAGAAGCGGACCGAGACAAGAACCCTGAGGAACTCCGTGTTGGACCGGGATATTCGAGGAACTAGAACCCTTAATCGAGACGAATTGAGTCCTACCAGAGAGGTAAGATTCAAACCAAGACAGAGAAGAGTCGCAAATGCCGAAATGAGACTGGAAACGGTTGAGTAAGATGGTATGGTCGACGGTGTCGAAGGCTGAACTAAGATCAAGAAGAACCAGAAGAGATACGTGTTGGCGATTCATGCTGAGGAGGATGTTGTTTGTGACCTTCAGGAGCGCAGTCTCCGTACTGTGGTGTTTACGATAGGTTGACTGCGTCCCGGGGAAGAGATGATGTAATGTAAGATGATTCACGACCTGGATGGAAGCGGCCCTCTCAGTGATTTTAGAAATGAAAGAAAGATTGCTAAGTGGACGATAGTTAGAGAAGATGGGATCAAGATTTGGTCCTTTAAGTTTGGGTAAGATGATGGCGCGCTTCCAGGGAGAAGGAAAATGACCAGTTTTTAGGTGATAGAAGGCTGAGATGTTAATAAATGTGTAAATTAATATATCTCAAATTCAAATACAATTATTATCAAAAAAATACTCATCACGCTGTTATGACGTCATTATTACGCATCAATTTTAGAAATTGACAAATTTGGTGATTTTTCGAGAGAAATCGATTGCAGCAGTAAGCAGACGCATTTAGAGATGTTATCTACCTCATAATTAATCACTGTTAGCCTAACCGCCTAAAGGACGCCTCTGGCGGACACTTTGCGTCCGCTAATTGCGCAGCGCAAGTAAGCGAAGCGTGCTTTTAACGCCAATTGTACAACCGAAAAACCTTTGAAACACCCCCAAAAGGTACCTTTTTCCCTTCAATAGTTTAGAATTACAATCTTTTAGATCATCAGAACTATTCAAAGACAAATTCCCAATAGTTTCTTCTCTATTTAGATTATAATCGTGAGGAGAAATATCAGATAAGGGTGGTGGAATCTAGAGAATGAAATATTATATTAAATATCAATCATCAGTCTATTATCAATCTGGCAACAGTATTGACATTATGAAGTAACTAGATAAACTGGATTAATTACTAGGTAAACAAAAGATAATATAAACAATAAGAAGATTAGTCATTTAGATTGATCCCTAAAGCTTGTCAAGAATCCATAAACACACATTATGAAATCTATGCTCTTATGACCAATTCTAGTATTACCAGAAACTCTTCTATTAGAGCTCATTTCTCTATGTATCACTCGAACGAGAGTTTCCCTAAATATTTCATTTTTGTCATATTAAAGCACTCATTAGTCATTGAGAAGCCTCTGTAAATAAATAAAACAAATCGCAATGTGCGATTAGATACGTAGTGCGTTGTTATACACGGTACAAACAACGGGAAACCAATCATTTATCAAAGCTATAAATACGGTTTTGTTTGTACCTTAAAAGTACTCCAGATGGTGAGTGTAAATTTAGTATCTTAATTGTGCGTTTTGACAACCAAAAAAACAAGCAGATTGAAACTTGCAAGTGCTACCTATCCGACGGAATCAATTTTAGCATAAACCTAACATTTTTGCCACACTGAGACCTTTTTAAAATCAAGAGATGCACTACAATAGCGGAATGTACCCTTCGGGTTACATGGTACAAGATGATCCTAGGTCCACCTCATGTCAAGGCGTGCGATACAGCAATTTTAGACCGAGATAGCATGACAGTCAAGTGCAATTCTTCTGGTGAACTTTTGAAATCTCTGAATAGAGCCTTTGTTCTAAAGATAATATATGCTTGCGTATCATCATAATCTGCAGACTTCCTTCCCTTCACCAAAAGTCATTTTATTAATGCATCTACCTGCCTCGAACAGCTCTCTTTCTATCTCGAGCATACTATCGCATGTATGGAGTCACTAATCACATCAAGCTACTTCAATATCTCGACATTCCATCCGGATCCTTCCAATACTAAGAGCTACATAACTTGTCTTCGCATCACCTGGTTCACCAGGGTTGGGTTCAATTATATTTTTATATTCAATTACAATTACAAAAATGATGTGTGTAATCAAATATATCTTCATTAGAATTAATGCAAAGTTTTTAATCTATTATACTATATCTTCGGTGAACATACTTTTTATAGTGCACAGGAACCATGAAAAAGAGAGAATGCTTACTCGTAAAGTTGTCAACTTATACTTACAATTTTTCAATGATCAATTACAATTACAATTACAACTATGTACAAAACGTAATTAATTGTAATTAATTAATTACAATTATAATTGAACCCAACCCTGGAAGAACGTGAACATAACGTAGATGTGCACAGGGTTCGAAAGGGAATGCTGTGGGTGTCCCGAAGCGCTGTTCGTAGGCTGCACATACGCGACAGCGCAGCCTATAAATTGTGATGCGGTATTAGAGTTTGCGTTGCGGATACTAGTACTGCAATGTGGATATAAGTAGGGGAGCGGAATCATGGGCACAAGATGGAAGTCTTGCTTAGCTAGCGGCGCTAGTTGTCGTTTCGTTGGGCTGGTTTGGGAATACGGTAGGTAATTCCGGTCGTTTCGGGCTGCGGTCGTTTTGGGTATTCCTGGGATAATACATGAGGTCTGCGATAGCATATGCAAGTTCCGAAAGGAAGTGTCCGGCTCGCATGTAATGAGGCATGTAGCGTCTGTGGTGGTTCTCCAATGCGATGTGGGTTTGGCTGGCGATCATAGCAGACCTTAGAGTGGCTGCCCTCCATGTCGAAGTTGACCTATTGCGTGAAGGAAGATTTGAGGCTACATGCAGAGGGGTTGGTTGACGGTGGTTTTGAGCCACCTGGATGAAAGAGTGAAGTTGGGATCAAATAGGGTGTCCTGCGTAACATTGGTTGGACCTTGTTCGATTTCGTAAGGTGTTAGCAGATCAGATGGAATTGGGTATGAGGATGCTACGTCATCAAAATAGATCGTTAGCGCTTGTTGTGGGGGTGGTGAGTGGTTGAAGAGAAGTTAGGCCGTACACATTCTCGCTAATTCTGGTGCCATAGGGAGACCCATGGGTATGCCGGTTTGTCCAAAGGTGTAATATTTGAAACTGTCCGTGATATAGGTAGCGGTAGCAATGCAGCTAAAATGGGAATATAGGGATTGTCTGGGTTGTAATCATCAAAGGCTTCCATGATAAGCTGAGGGGAGTAGAGGAGTAGAAAGACTTGGTGTCAAATGTGTGAATGTTGATCAGCATGATGGACGGATATGAGACAAAAGCTATCACCTCGTGAACGTCATCAAGTAAAAAGGTGAGTTAGCAATTATTGAGGAAATGAGGGGTCGTAAATGAGAGGATACGAGGATGGTTACTGAGGGTTCATGATTAGGGATTGGTCGAACTGATTGAGCGAGTTCTGAGAGCGAGTTTTGGATCTTAAATAATAATGGCGAATAGACTTCCTTTGCTTTAAATCTAGCCTTATGGACTTTAAGCTTAAAGTAGAATGTGGGTGGGCGATCATCTTGTAACGTTTGTAGGTTTGGGTCCTCCTCAGAGAGGAGGTTCAAGAGATGTTGTACCGCTTTGAAATATGCATATGGTGGAACACGCTTAGCATTCGCTGATAACCATAAATCGTATAGTTGCCGAAAATTTGATTCATGGACTATGACTAACTCATGACCTTTGTCTACCTGAAAAATACAAAGATCCTCTTTGTTCAATTGATTGCGAGCTGATGAGAGAAGGAAATTAAATTCCCTTTTCCAGATCTCGTTTCCAGCGTGATAACGGAAAAATGTGAATGGCGCTGCATTGTGTTCTAAATTGAGTGCGAAATTGAATGGAGAGGTAAAACTCTGTGTGCGAGGTACGGCGAAATACTATCCATAAAGAATTCAGGCAGAGGAGAGTGATCAAATTCTTATGGGAATGGGAGCGGTGGTCTTATTATTTTGGAAGGAGCGCCTGGGCCATAGTGAAATGATGATATAGAGAACGCATATGTTGAGTGGGTAAATGAGAACAAAGGTCACAAAATTGTGATTCGTACGCGATTAGGGTAAGGGATGGTGGGACCTGGCCTAGCCTCCCTCCCTTAGTGAAAATTTGGAAGTTCGACTTTGGCCACGTTATCTGCACGCGGCGTAATCGCGAATTGACCTTTTATCCTCCAAAAAGCAGGCACAGTAATTACTTGATAGGCACAGAATGCTGATTTTTGGCATGTGAGGCTTTTAGCTATGGCTGTTCTGACGAAAATGCTAACTCATCATGGAACTATGACGTCATTGTCACCTTCTTATGATTATAAATTTTAGTTTTTCGCTATAACTCAGCCATTTTAGGCTATAGTAGGCAGAAATTTTAATTGAATCTGTATATTGATATATCTCAAATATGATACATTTCTCATTAAAGAAAGACTCATCACTATATTATGACTTCATTATCACTCATCAACTTTTTGAAAAATGAGAAATTTTTTGATTTTTCGAGTGATAATGATAATAACAGTTGGATAGACGTATTTAGAGATGATATTGACCATATAATTAATCAATGTGATCCCATGCGCCCAAATGGCGCCGCCGACGGACGGAAATCGTCTGCCAGCTGTCCAGCGTATTTAAGCGAAGAGCGCCGTTCTATTCAAATTTCAGCCTTCTATCCACTCAAAATGATTGAGTTATACTCGAAAAATTTCTAATTATGAAAAAGATCAATAGAGATACCACCGTTTGTATCTACCTTTATAGTGCAGTCACCAGCCAGAGATCTTGCAAAAAGCGTCGTTAACCAAGTGAGTATCGTCTAGCACAGTGAGATTTATTTGACAATAACAGCTGGACTATACCCGATTGGTATCCTGAAGTTTTGCAGGATCTCTGGCTGGCGACTTGCACTATCAAGGTGGAGGTAAACTGGGGTATCTTTTTGAAATTTTTTGTAAATGGGAGAATTATTGATCATTTTCTACTGATCTTGAAAATATTCATGATCAGTCGAAAATGATTCATCTTCCGGGCATCAATAGAAAATTAGGGTTCCATTCATGGATTCTGAGTTATAGCTTGTCTAGACTTGAGGTGTCTCAATGTGTTAGATTAAAAACCATATAATAACTTCGTCTGCCTATTAGCAATCTGCACATCGTATCTAAATTTCATTCATCTCACATTTCTGGTATTCCCGAGAAATCCGTTGTAGAGATTAGTGCCATAGCTAAAATACTCCAACATGCTTAAAATCAGCATTCTGTGCCTAGCAGTTTCTTTAATCAATTCGTTACAAATAGATACACACTAATTGAGTTTATTTGTAAGGATGATAGCTGGAGGAAGGAAATATCGGAAATAGATTACGGATTTGACCATTTCTAGTGTGATTCAACAATTGAATGCTAATAGAATATTTTCATTCAGGCAGTTTAGTAATCAAAGTAAGTTAATGAGTATTCAATAAATTTACCTATGTATATTCGAATCTATATTATTGGCTATATTGGGCTCGAAAATTTTTGAAACTATCTTGAAGAATTCTTGCCGATTTGACGAAAGTCATCGAAATTGAGACTCTCCTTGTAGGTTTTGAGAACCTTGTTTATTATTTAATCATGATCGGTTATATCAGTTTCAAATTGCTTGAATCAGGGAAAATTTGCAAATCCTCACTAAAAAAACTTCTAAATTAAAAAACCCCGGATTCATCAAGATATTTAATCATAAATACATTTAATAATGAAATAAAAAGGTTAATTTTCGATTAATTCGGTCGATTTGAACATTTTAAAATATGTGTATTTGGGGAATTAACTTGTTGAACTTCCTTTTCTTCACTGAAATGAGCAAAATTTATTTTTAGGCTTTTAGGGTGTTAAAATTGTTATATGGGATCATAACTTGTAATGGGATTATTTTCTCGATTCGCAACATAATTATGCGGGTCTATATGCTATCTTGATTCTCTTGAAGGGAATCGGCCGCCTATGTGAGTCATGGTGTTTGAACACTAAAATACGATAACTCCCAAAACCACGTTTACGGTTCTCACAATTCTGCGTCGATTCCTGTCATAGAATAAGGATAGAATGAAAAGCTGACCAATGCTCTTAGAAAGGAATGGAAGTTGGAAATTTTGTAAAAGATCCATTTGAAGGCTATTGCTCCATCCGACAATTTTGACATCCAAAAGCCAACGGAAGGTATTATAGGATTTAGGTGAAAAAAAAAGAATTTCAACGATTTAACTACACAAAACAAGACTTTTTGGAAATTCTCATGTTCAACCCATTTCGCTGAATGTGAATCCTATTTAGAAAATGTTTCTATATACGAGTCATTTATCAATGTTAAACTTGGACATTGAGGTTAAAGTAAAGAAAAAATATCCGAATTTCCCCAACGAAGAATATTTGAATTTTGTATTTTACACAGTTATGATCTTTTAAAGCGAAAAATCCCAATTTTTTTTCAACTTTAAATTTTATGGGCATAGCTATCTAAAATACATTTTTCGAAAATTTAGACCGTTATTTTGAGGGGAAGATAAATATATGGCTTATGATCATAAATATTTATTTATACAGTTGATACCTTTTCAGATAATATTGCTGACAACGAAGGTTTTAGCTTGCGAATTTTTCAAAGTTACTCTTTAAATTTCTGCGACAAGTGGTGCTCAATTTTATTTAAATATCCTTGTAGGCGAGCAATTTTTTATTCTCGGTAGACCTGAATTGATAGATTTTCTGTCTATTATATCGCAATTTCTAAGCTAAGTGTAAGAATGAATAATTTAAAAACACACGATTGCTCCACACATAAGGAAGGATCCTGAATCAGATATTCTACAACTATATAATTATTCCAGATGTAGATACTAAATGTTTCATCAACCACTACTCTTTCTAGACCACATATATGAAACGACAATCATGGTCGCTTATTATCAACCACCTGGGTGCAAAAAAAGTGTCCATAATAGAAAGAATCCAAATTAAGCGGACTTGATTCACTAAAATCCTATGCCCTTACTATTAAAACTCGATTAATGTGTATTTTTATATATATTTCTCGATAGTGAATTGATTGATAAAACTGCCAGGCACAGAAAGCTGATTTTTGGCATGCTGGATCCCTTTGGCTTGGCTCCACTAATTTCTGACCTCAGACTAAAATTTCGACTCATCCTGGAATTATGACGTCATTGTCACCCTTTTTATTACTATTATTAGAAATTTCAGTTTTTCGAATATAATTCTACCATGCCATTTTGGTTTATAGTTTTATAGTAATGCTGAAATATTAATAGACGATGCACTTGTATATTAATATTTTTGACATATGATACAACAATCATCAAAAGTAATGCAATTTTTACAGCCAGCCAGTGGAGGATTGAAGAAGAAACGATTTGGTGGTTCTTGATGCGTTGTGAATGAGCCTGGGTGACTCTTCGAGCCCGCTTGAGTCGAGATAGGAGCAACGAGAGAAAACCACTATTTATAGATGGAGTAAGAGGAAGCAACTTTATTGATCTAGGTATGCATCAATAATTTGTCTAAACAAGTTCTTTACTTATTGAATCCTAAGATTAGATAATTGCCTACATAGACGCTATCAATGTGAGACGGGTACAAATGACAAAGAGTACATTTTTTCGAGTCATTGAGCAGCTTGTTATTAAAAAGCCAAGATCGGAGATTAGAGACACTGGATTGGATGGCAGCAGATATCTCATATGTATAATAGAATCGTGTTAAAAGAAATATAAATTTGAGTCTCATGGACAAAGCTGTACATGTCTGAGAGGTGAGACTTAATGCTATCAAAGACCGTGCTAGCTAGTATAAAGAGTAAAGAG
The DNA here is from genome assembly GCA_963281255.1 of Aphrocallistes beatrix. Taxonomy (NCBI): domain Eukaryota; kingdom Metazoa; phylum Porifera; class Hexactinellida; order Sceptrulophora; family Aphrocallistidae; genus Aphrocallistes; species Aphrocallistes beatrix. The sequence continues at coordinate 1,299,888 of OY725505.1, forward strand.
AAGAGGACCGAGACAGAATGTTAAGTTACTCAGAGGACCATAGTTCGCAAAAATAGGATCGAGATTGGGTTTTTTGAGCTTGGATATAATGAAGATTGTGATACAGATGTTATGTTAGTGAAATCAATAGTGGTTAGGATATTGTTTCCTTTTAAGACAAAATGATTAGAAAGTTTTGTGAGCGGAAAGCGATGTCAGAATAGGATGATAGAGTTTGCTTTTGATGTAAGCCAAGCACTGAATTCGCTTAGCCAAAGAGAGATCGCAAGTCCTAACCATCTTAGCTATTCCAATCAGTAATATTGGGCGCCCAAGTTTATCAACTTTGTCGAAACATTCAGCTTTTGTTTAAAATCAGCCAATCCTTAAGGTCATTGGACATCCAAACCTGCTTAGCTATTTTGAGGGCTTTACTCATAGTGAACCACAAGGTTGGGTTCAATTATAATTGTAACTAATTAATTACAATTAATTACGTTTTGTACATAATTGTAATTGTAATTGTAATTGATCATTGAAAAATTTTGTAATTGTAATTGTAATTGTAATTCAAAAATAATTGACATAATTGTAATTGTAATTGAAGTACATAAATGTAATTACGTCTAAATTATACCTAAAGGCTAAAGCCACGCTTCAATTCCTATACATGTGTTAATTCTTTACATTATTGTTTTGATATCGTTGTGTTTGGTGTTTCTCGTGAATTGGTAAGTATAAGTTGACAACTTTACGAGTAAGCATATGAATTCTCTCTTTTTCATGGTTCCTGTGCACTATAAAAAATATGTCACCGAAGATATAGTATAATAGATTAAAAACTTTGCATTAATTCTAATGAAGATATATTTGATTACACACATCATTTTTGTAATTATAATTGTAGTTGTAGTTGCGAATATCTTCTCAATTATAATTATAATTGTAACTGTAAATTAGAATTAATTGTAATTGTAATTGTAATTGAATATAAAAATATAATTGAACCCAACCCTGCGTTCTACACCACCCATAGGTTCCCAATGTAGTCTATATGGGCCAAACAGGCGCTACACCATGTCGTCAGACAGCCAAGATTCAAAATCGCATCTGGCAACACCTACGCCACGCACCGGATCGATGTCGCACGAAAAATCACCAAATTTGTCCATTTTTAAAATTTTTGATGCGTAATGATGACGTCACAACAGAGTGATGAGTCTTCATTTTTTGATTATAGGTGGGTATGTGTGATTTATTAATATACATAATCTATTAAAATTTCAGCCTTCTATCTCCTATAATGGCTAGTTATGCTCGAATAACTGTATTGCTTAACTTTTAGAAATGTGACAATGACGTCATAATTTCATGATGAGTCGACATTTTCGTCTGAGCTCAGAACTTAGTGGAGCCATAGCCAAAAGACTCCCACATGCCAAAAATCAGCTTTCTACGCCTGGCAGTTTCTTCAATCAATTCGTTACAGATATATATATATACAAACATTAATCGAGTTTTAATAGTAAGGATATATATATATATATACAAAAGTATTCGACCACCACAGAAACTGTCATACAAATAGTGTTAAAGTGGGTATATTTTTTATTTCAAATTCGTGAACTACACATTCTAATTACTCATAATTGATAGCCTCAGCCATAGCCTACTGTATATAAGGCTTGCCATCTACTTGGAAATCTGGACTAGGGATGCACTAGTGGACGATTATTATAATGAACCACAATTTTTAATGATGATTTTATCACTAGCTAATCAATGAGAATACATTATGTGAAGTTGTTTCCCACATAGTATTCTCTGTCACAAATATTTAACCTAGCCTCCATAATCCTTCTCTGCAGCAGATCACTTTCCATTTTAAGATACAAGAACTCAGAGAGACATTTGACCGACGTTTCGATTCCCGTTCTCCATCCAAAGGATCCTGTTGAAGGGGATACATACAAAACCAAAAGTGGGGACTGGAGCTAAACCATAATACCTTTCATGGTATCCTCTTAATTGCTCTCAATATCTAAAATAAACGAACTCCGTTCTCTGGAGTCAAAGGGAGAATATTGCTTAACAAAGGAGACTCCTAGTTCGAAGTATGAGATTGAGGAGAAAGAGAAGTACCTTGTCAGAAATTTGAAAGATCTAAAAGGTAAGTATATTTGCTTTCAATTAATACTAGCAAATTGTATTTGTTCCTTCTGACAATTGTATCCGAATTATTATATTCTTGCTAATCTTGAAAACATCTCGGAGGATGTCATAGACAGCGAATGGGTCCTATCCCCAAGGGGGTGATACCTTGAAAATAATTGTTTAAAATTTGTAGGAAAAATTCTGGGTTATATTTCACATGCAGGTCGCTTGGTCATAGCAATACAAATACTGATAATGATATATATATATTTCAATGAAGCATTTATTTCAGAAAACACAGGGGAGAGCTCCCCGACCTTCGGCGTCTATGATGTTTTCTCGTTTATCCTGAAATAGTCATTTTATCTGCATATGTAGAGGGTGCGTCAAAAGCAACAAAGAATAATTTGTATTATTGAAAATTGTTCTACAGAGATCTAATCTGCAAAGTAAAAGTTAATTGTATCTCACAGCTTTCAATAAATAAGTGAAACATTTTAGCTAAGTCAACTGAGCTAAAATGTTTCACTTATTTATAGTTTACTATGGTCATGGCCGGCGCTATCCAAACAATATTCTTCATAAGTCATGAAAATTATATCTAAGGAAGTTCTTCGGTCTAAATCAGGGTTGCCGTGGGAATGGGAATCCCCATAGGATTCCTATGGGGATTCACACAGGGTCCTAAGGAGATTCCCACAGGGTCCTCTCATAGGATTGCTGTAGGAATCCTCATGGGGATTCCCACAGGATTCCTATGGGAATCTTCATGGGGATTCCCACAAGAATTCTATGGGGATGGGATAGAATGGGAATTTCATTCCCACGGCAAACCTGGTATAAATGCATTTGTATCAATACAGCAAAGACCCTGGCGCAAAAATAGTTTCATCACAGTTCAGGGTTGGGGTCAATTACAATTATCGTTGTGTAAATAGTAATTTTACTTGCCTTGAAATTGATTCGAAATTATAATTGAACAAATGTAATTGACTTTATTGTTATCCGACTTTTTAAATTATTAACCATTTAATTCAACCTTGTAGATTTTATTACTTGTTAACCTCTTTTCTAGAAACAGACCCTTGGAACATCATTTTGGACTGTTCGGTCTGTTTCGAGCTATCAAATCTCATATTTTGAAATATTGAAACGGACGTATTCATATTTTCCATTCACACAATGCGTGTACAGAGCAAGAAAGAAAGAAAGAAAGAAAGAAAGAAGGCTATAGTCGAAAAACTGAAATTTGACACAATGCGTGTACAGAGCAAGAAAGAAAAAAAGAAAGAAAGATGGAATTTCGGACGAGACTGTTCATTAGTGACAGCTATAGACAGATGACCATTATATAGAGTGGTCGTTATAGCAGGTTCGATAGTATCATCAAAAAATGATGACTCACCACTCTGTTATGACGTATTCACAAATTTAATTCCGCATCAAAAATTTAAAAACTGACAAATGTGATGATTTTTCGAGTGATATCGATTATAACAGTAAGACACACATATTTTGAGATGGTATCCCTTTATAATTAATCATTGTGAGCCCAGGCACCCAAAGAGCGCCTCCTGCGGACCCAAAGTGTCAGCCAGCTGCGAAGTGCGAGCTAGCGAAGTACGTTTGTCACCCTTAATTACATAAAGGTGTCCCCCAAGAATTATTTTCATCATTGACATATAATTTCAAATCAACTGGTTGTTGACTTAGATAGTCTGCCGCGACATTGTTTACTTCTTTACGAAAACAAATCTCATACTCAACGCTTTCTAATTCTAAAAGCAACCGCGATATTCCACGTGGATCACGTCTAGACCACAATCATTGCAAAGGATTATGGTCAGAGAGGAATATTGCTTTCGGAGCAGCTTCTAAATATTTTCGCCACTTTCGGGAGGCTGATACTATTACCCATGCCCCAAGCTCTCCTACTGCATAAAATTCGTTGGCCATCATTGAGTTCCCTTGACGCATCTATTTCAACCATAAAGTCCCCCCCCCCATTTAGGAAAAGTCAGTATCGTATTGTTATCAATTAAGGAATTAGCAAAGAGCAACAAAGTTATTTTCACACTCCAGTAAGTCCAGTTCCAGTTCCACTTCGACATTTTATTCATCAAGTTGTATATAGTGGAACATTGGGATGATAGAGATTAGGTAAGATAAGAATAGGGTAGGGAGTTGAATTTGAAGTTTTTCACAGCGTCATCACTGTTTAACATAAGAATATGAGTAGTTCGGGGCACGTTGGGTTGGATTATCATGGAAGTGATCGAATAATCCTTACTATTAAAACTCGATTATTGTTTGTTTGTGTGTTTTTGAATATATGTTGCAGTCAGAATGCGTTTCCAGTCGAAACGCGTTTCAACTAGTCGAAACGCGTTTTGACTGACTTTCTAGTCGAAACGCGTTTCGACTAGTCAAAATGCGTTTCCACTGGAAATAGAATATCATGGGTTATTTTTAACTTCAGTGTACTAATTTTAATTAAAATGGTGACTTTATATTTAAATTACCAGGATTTAGTTCCTTGTTCACATATCTGTTGAATATATCTTACATGGTAGATGATTAATATTTTCCTTATTGTTTCACCACATATTTTTTTGCCCATTCACTGTGTTCAGGTAATTTGTGAGAATTGATAACAGTATGTGTTTATAAATGTTATATTTGAAGAATAATATTATAAGAATATAATCCCTTAATCTACATTCTCCCTATGTATTTCGATTTCTTAATTAATCAGAATCCATATATGGAACTAGAGTAATTTACCACAATCACTCCCACCCATGATGAGAAATATAGGCTGTTTAGGAAACACTGAGCAATTAATCAATAAATACTTCAGTTCAATAAAGAAAGCAGGTGATAAATAAGTATTTTATCTTTCCAGTTGATATAATAGTATTTTATTTGACATTTCAAACCCTTTTTTAAAATTTATAAATAGCATGTGGATGAATATTTTTTTATAACCGAGACTCAAGATGAACATGGAATTGTTATTGATTGCCAGAAGCGAGAGGTTTGTTGTAGACTAGTCATGACCGTAGCCACCGGTGCTGTAGGTCCGATTCAATCTGACCACTTTTGAAGAATTTTATGCCAAAAGCATCATTTGGTACAGCCGGACTGGTTTCAACCGGACCACTTGAAACCTGATGCCTACGGCCTTGCTAGTAGTATAGTAAGACCACTACTGTTAGTAGTAAACCTGTTTCCGCTCCTCAAATATCTCTTGTGAGGACACGGACAGCATTTCATTATCATAATCTCATTATTTAATTATATCAATTACCTTGCAAAAATATTGCTACTGACATCCTATGATATACAAGTGTACTAGTACAATTTAACATCGTTAATGAATGAAATAGATACATTCTTAAATGCGTTGAATAGTTAAGATCCAACAGAAAGGTTCAATATTTCGATTTAGGGTCAGTTATGGCAAGGTGGCACAGAGTTGCACGCGGGCCGAAATTTGTAACCGCGGCCCGCAATTTTAAGTTAACCCGGCCCGCAGCTAAATTTTCGGCCCGCAACTAAATTATTCGCCCCGCAAAAAGCCCGCATAAATATTTTTGGCCCACTTTGTAAGTTACTAACTCTAGAGAGACACTTAGGGAATCCTTTTATGGGAGTGAGTTTCTGCTAACACAAATAAGTGGAAATTAACAAAGTTCCATTTACGTAAGTATTCCTTAATTGGTACCTCGTGACAGTTAAAAATATCGTCTCGGTTGTCATCGCGGGGAGCCCTGCCAATATTTCCGGCCCGCGGAGCCCGCAAACTATTATATTCGGCCCGCACGGCCCGCGTGCAACTCTGAGGTGGCACTTAAAGGTGGAAGAAAATTTCAGTAGCAGAAACTTTTACTCCTGTTCCGTTCATTTTTGCTATTAAATTCTTTTCGGAATTTTCAGGAGAAATAGAGACTTAGCTAGCAACATATCTCAAAACCTTATTAATATGGATGGTGAAAATTTACATTTCCTCCATATAGAAACACAATCCTTAATCTTATGTTTTGTATGAGCAACCAAAGTTTAGACATTGTTCTAGTTGAAATTATCTGTATTTTACAATTTAAGTACAATGTAAAGGAATGAAAAGGTGATGCAATAAAAACAAATTTGACATTAAATGCAGTACAAATTTAGATGCGGACAGGGCGGCTGAAGCAAGTTTCTAACAAACAGTGACCATATTATGTTCTTTTCACGAACCAAGATAAATATATGCAATTCCCCGCTCCAAAAGACTAGGGATTATGTCCCTACATGATTAATATTTGAGGAGTATCGGAATCATGCCATTAGTCCGAAAGCATTGAGCTCATGCGCGTATGCAGACAGTTGAGAAGAAACGCGATAAGAGCAACCTGTAATTTCTGTGGTCTTGATGAATTCAAGATGATTACCATTTTATCCATCTAGTATTCCAATATTCCTTAACAACAATGAAATTGACACTGTTAGCTTGTTAATTGTTCTCAGCGATATATTGTCCAAAAATAGGTCAAATGATAAATGTATAACCGAATATTCGTCTAGATAATCGATCCATATTAAGCCTTCTCAAAACAGCCTACCCTAGTCCATCTTCGTACCACCCCTAATTAAGTCTAATGATGACTAAATAAATAAATTTATCCCCTAAATATTGTAGTTCATATTTGCATTTTCTAGGCACGTACTGATGTCAATTCAATAATCGCTATTTCAGACTACAGTCAGGATCGCTTATTATGAACCTGCTTAATATGAACATTCGTTTATTATGAACTAACCTCCTGGTCCCAATTTCATTTTTTAGATAAGATTTGTATTGAATCAAGTTCGCTTAATATAAAGTATGCCATTAAGAAGTTGTATGGTCTGTTAATTTCTGGTGTATTTTGCAGGTCGATTAAGTCAATTTGGCCCCTCGAAGCAATATCTGAACACGTATTGGTTTTGTGACCGTAGATTTCAGTTGCCTTTTACATTTCTGAAGTTCGCACTCACTACATGATTTGATAAATAATTGGACCACTTCTTTGGAAATTCCGGAATACTTCTTTTTAAGCACTACTGACATCCGGTCTCTTCCAAGGTGCCTTTCTCCCTCAGTGTGGACAGCATTTCGAAGAGCGATTCTTTGGATACGACTCTCAATAGATCCTGTGAGTTTAGCACTTGACTATATAGGAATTTAACAGATTGTGACTGTTTTACTACATATTTCTTCCTAATATTGTAGTACCTTTTGCGATTAGCTCCGATTAGCTCTTAGAGGCCCAGAATAAATGCGGATGATATCTGTAATCTGAGCTGAACTGAGGACAGACTGATATGATTCAATGGAATTGTTGAATTTTTCCCGAGGGGATATCATGACTGCGATTGTATTGTCTTTTGTTATAATTTTCTGTATTTATCTTCTCAAGAAATAAATGCCTAAATGTATTGCCCATCCAATTGACGTATTTAGACAGCTCAAACTAATCCCTTCAGCTGTCTTTGTTGCTATTCCGAAACCGTCTTCGCTTGAAAGTTGATACGTAATTGAATATGACCAGTTTTGATAACCATTATGTTCTTCTTTATTATATGTTTCGATTACGAATTGATTGCGAAGTTTGGGAATGAGCATAACTTATTTTAATGAATAAATACAATTTGAATCCTAAAATTATATCGTTATCGTGATGAAAACATGATATTTTAAGGCTTTCAAACACTTAAAATTAGTACACTGAAGTTAAAAATAACCCATGATATTCTATTTCCAGTGGAAACGCATTTTGACTAGTCGAAACGCGTTTCGACTAGAAAGTCAGTCAAAACGCGTTTCGACTAGTTGAAACGCGTTTCGACTGGAAACGCATTCTGACTGCAACATATATATATATATATATATATATATATATATATATCTGTAACGAATTGATTGAAGAAACTGCCAGGCGTAGAAAGCTGATTTTTGGCATGTGGGAGTCTTTTGGCAATGGCTCCAGTAAGTTCTGAGCTCAGACGAAAATGTCGACTCATCATGGAATTATGACGTCATTGTCACATTTTTAAAAGTTAAGCAATAGAGTTATTCGAGCATAACTCAGCCATTATAGGAGATAGAAGGCTGAAGTTTTAATAGAATCTGTATTCTAACATATTTCACATATGGTACAACCAAGGTTTCATCCAGCTTTCCAAAGTTATGTGCCTAAATGGACGTCACCATTTTTTCGACGCGCCTAGACTCATTTTTATATAGCAATTTTATATATGTTTTGTGCCACGCGCCTAGCCCCCAAAATCACACGCCTAATTATGATCCATGAGATCAAATACGCGCCTCTAGGCGCGCCCAGTACGCCTAGATGAAAGCCTGGGTACAACTCTCATCCAAATATAATGACTCATTACTCTGTTATGACGTCATCATTACTCATCAAAATTTTAAAAATAGACAAATTTGGTGTTTTTTCGAGTGATATCGATTATAACAGTAGGCCAGACATATTTAGAGATGATATCTCCCTTATAATTAACCAATGTCACCTCCAGGCGACCGAAGGGAGCCTCTGGCGGACACAAAGAGTCCGCCAGCCGCGCAGCGCAAGCAAGCGAAGCGCGCTTGCCCTTACTACAGGGTGGCTCATAAGTTCTGATACAAGCTTCTTTAGGTATAAAATTTATTATACTCGAACAATCTTAGTTATTATGGTCTTTAGAGATTGTAATTCGAATATTCTCAATGGTTTTAGAAGATTTTTCGAGTCTAAGACCTGGAACTGTGTTTTGTATGGTGAGTTTTATGGGGGAAAATGTGTCCTGGCACGCAGCAAAAATCGAGAATCAAGGTCACAGCTTCTGTAAAAAAATGTCTTCATAATCGATGTTCTATGACGATTTAACACCAGATACCTTTCATTCACCATGGAAATATTCCATAAATTCATTGAATTCATTATCAGAAACGAAAGAAAGTTATTATTTCACGTGTTCAAATTAGGTATAATTTGCAAAATCACTTAAAATGGCACTTTTTTTCACATCACCAAAAATCTGATCCAAATTGCTCTCAATATGTACTGATATAAACATCTTAATATTCTACAAATTTGGAGTGTTAGATGGAAATGTGAGAACCAATTTTTCCTAGAATTTGAAGACTCTAGAAAGATTATTCGAAAAGCAATGAGCCCTGATACTCGATTTTCACTGCGTGCTAGGACACATTTTTTCCCCATAAAAATCACCATACAAAACACAGTTCCAGTTCTTAGACTCAAAAAATCTTTTAAAGTCATTGAGAATAATCGAATTACAATCTCTAAAGACCATAATAACTAAGATTGTCTGAGTGTAAGAAATTTTGTACCTAATGAAGCTTGTTACAGAACTTATGAGCCACCCTGTAAAACTCGATTGATGTTTGTCTATACAGTACACCCTGGCTAATCCGAACCCTAGTCCGAAACCTCGATAATTCAAACACTTCATTCTTACAATCCGAAAACACAAAATATAATCTTAATCGCCTCTATTCTTTAAATTAACAATTAAAATAGTACAGTACACCCTCGGTTATCCGAACACCTCCGTTTGTTAGCTCAAAGATTGGTGTTCGGATAAGTGAAATCGTTCGGATAAGCGAAATACGTATTTTACGCTCTTAAATGCAAATGTACCAACTTAGATGTTATTAAAGAACGTATTATGATTTAAATACTACTTACACGTATGTATAGCCAAACAAATTGACAATGCTACGCACATCATTTCAGTTATCCGAACACATATTTCAGTTATCCGAACACATATTTCAGTTATCCGAACACATTATTTCAGTTATCCGAACACATCATTTCAGTTATCCGAACACATCATTTCAGTTATCCGAACACATTATTTCAGTTATCCGAACACATTATTTCAGTTATCCGGACACATTATTTTCACAAATTCGATTGAAAAAGTATTTGATAAAATGAGTGGTACTCGAACACAATGTTCGGATAATCGAGGTGTCGGATAATCGAGGTTCGGATAATCGAGGGTCTACTGTATATCTTTCAATGATTGAGAAACCTCGATAAAAAAGGCAATCATAACAAAATATTATTCTCAATATTCTAACAATACAAAAATAATGTTAACAAGCGTTATTCGCTTGCTTGCGCTGCGTCTGCCGGAGACGCTCTGCGGGTGCCTGAGGTCTGAAATTAACAATAAATGCTAATAGTCGCAACAGTGACAATATGCTAGATAGTATGCTAAATATTGATGTAGACGGTGGAGCTGAAATATGTTTGCAATCAACAGTGTTCTAAATTAAAGAATTATATATATATATATTTTCACAATTAGCTATCTTAATGGTTTATTGTTGTTTTGACTCGAGCGATGGTGACGTTCAGAGTGATATCATTATGAAGTCAAGTTCAAATGTCAATGAAGTCAAGAATGTCAGGAGATGGGAGGATGTTAGGATTTACAATTACTGTATTAGATGATTAGATGATCCTCTGGTAGTAGTAGCAGCATAGTCGTTTTGTGCACTATTTATTCATTCATTTTGTAATTAATTGCAATGTGATTAAAAAAACAAATGTTCATTAATTTCTCAATTATACATGTTAGGGAGATGGACTGAAGGAAAGTAAGGGAAACTAGATTTAACATAATATCCATTGTATTGTAACACCCAAATATTCCACTAACTACTTGATCCCTGGTACTTTTACTGTATGGCCTTATATAGAATAGGTAATAGTATAATATTATTGAGATCTATACTAAAGGTACATTGTCTAAACTGGTTATTGATTGTTATGTACTCGAATCAATGAAAAGGAATAGTGAATATTAAAGTTAAGCACTCTCACAATCTCAAACTCTACAATTCATCTACAAACCTTACTTCAATTAGATCAGATTGCAATGATATTTGGATCCGTTCGCATGCTTGAGAATCTGAAGGAATCAACAAATATAAAGTACGATGCGACATTCAAAGTTGTCCCATAATATTTTTGCAACTTGTTACGATTTTCGTTAACATCGATCGACATGCCCCTCCTGCACTGCATAATTTGTCGACAAACAAGAGTAAAAATCTATAGCTGTAATATTATCTGTTCGGCAGTTATTAATAGCATTTAATCTAACCATTGCAATTGGGGATTTTGACTAGCTCCCAAAAATTCCTTTGAAGTTAAAGTTTATAGATTTATATACCCCCCGAATACATGCTAATATGTTCTCAGGGGTTTACAATCTGGGTGAGGTACTAAACCTACTGATAGTTGCTGAATGTGTACATGCGGCGTGTCTGTATGCATATGATGGCATGTCTGTGTGCATATGATGGCATGTCTGTGTGCACATTATAGCGTGTTACAGAGAAAAACTCGGCTAACAGTAGGTAAGAAAGATAGCGCCTGACTTAACTTGACCTTTAAACGAGATGACATCCTTAGTGCTTTCAGCTCACTAAGGTTCTGCAAGAGTGTAGGCTCAGATTACATTGCCGAAGCATAGCCTACTATAATAAGGCCTCAGAGTAACTTGCGAATTTGGGACTAGGGATGCGGTAGAAGATGGTTGAACTAATACATGAGCTGCCATAAATCATTAACCCACGCTTGCCACAGGAATGTGTTGCATCATTTCCGGTTTAAGCCATTTTCAATGAGGAAGCCATACAAGTTTGGGGTTACTACTATAAATAGAAAAATCCCAAATGCTTTCAAGGGTTAAAAAGAACAATGGAGCATAGGAATTTATTACAAGTATATATAAATATGGTGTCAAGGTACCCATATCCATTGTTAAAATTTAGATTAGTCACCATATGGTTGCGCAATAGGTTGTATTTGCGAAAAATTTGGTGATTTTCAGAGGCCGTTTAGGGGCACTTCTAAGTGTTTTTATTATAAAGTTTTTAACATAGAACTGAGATATGAATGGGTTAATACGAAAAATTTGGATTTTTTTCATGGAATGTTGCTACATTCCAGTGTAGCTATGGAAACGTGTTTTGGTCAGTTGAGGTTATATCTTGAGAAACGCGATAGCTAGACATTCAAATATAATTCCATTTGATAACTAATAGGCTATTTCCTATTAAGCGATAATATATTTTCGACGTCTAAATTCAATGGTTTACGAGATATTCGACAAATTAGCGAATGTGACCAATATGATAAATTGTATAATAACTCGTTAACAATTAAATTTAGACAAATAAATTATATTATCACTTAATAGGAAATAGTATATTGGCTATCAAATAGAATTAGTTAACTGACCAAAACACGTTTCCATAGCTACACTGGAATGTAGCAACATTCCATGAAAAAATCCAAATTTTTTTATCATCCCATTCACATCTCAGTTCTATGCGAAAAACTTTATAATAAAAACACTTAGAAATGCCCCTAAACGGCCTCTTTATCGCAAATATAACCTATTGCGCAACCTGGTGACTAATCTAAATTTTAACAATGGATATGGGTACCTTAACACCATATTTATATATGCTAGTAATACATTCCTAAGCTCTATTGTGCTTTGTTAATGATTTAAGGCAGCTCATGTATTAGTTGAACCATCTTCTAACGCATCCTTGGTCAAGTTACTCTGAGGCCTTATATTTAGCAGGCTATGACCGAAGCAATGCAATTGAGAGTAAAATGTAAATGACTAGAGCGAGGTTAGAACTCGCGACCTAAGTCTTGGTATTCAACCGCCCTAACCACTGCACCACCCAAGCGAACAAAAATATTTCCTTCTATTAAGATAATTGGGTGTTGGTTCAACTATACCAAAACATTTTATGACAAACTTGGTTTATCAAAGTTGTATAGAAAAAATCCAAATTTTCGGGTGTGGATTCGCAGGTTAATGATGAATATACTTACTGAAGGTATCTCTAAGGACAGAAAAGCAGGGAGTATTTCTTCTTCTGGAAGCATTGGTAACCCACCATTGCTTCCAGAAGAAGAAATACTCCCTGCTTTTCTGTCCTCAGAGATACCATCAGTAGATTCATCAAAGTCAGAAAAAGAGATGATTTAAAATTTAGAATATGATTTACTCAAACATGGATAAATGATCATCATAACTTATCGGTTTTCTATTACGAAAATGCTACAAACAATGGAGCAGAGTCATACCACAAATCATTAAACTCTTACATAAAGACACTCAACCATAATTATTTGGAATTCCATGGCATATCTAAAGGATATAATTTCAGAAATTAATTTAGAACTGCAGCGTTTGAAGGGCAGGCCATGATACATATATATTACTAGAGCATCTAACTCGGTGACAAAAGCAAAAACAGAACACAAAAATGGATATAAAGACATATTCTTGAATGGCTTTCTATGTGCGAACGAATATCTCATTGCGATATCTTCAACAATCGGTCGTGAAGACTACAATCTCAGAAGAATATTACCACAAATAATAGAAAATTCTACAAAGTATAAATTGGAAGTAATACCAGAGTACGCGATCGATTGCTTGGCCCGGGCAATGCACTAAATGGCTCCTCAATCTGCCAGCAGGCTCAAAAGGTAACCGACCTCATTAAATTAATCTCATTTTTGATAAATGACTCAAAAATAAAGGAATTTCAAATTAATTACCGTCTTTCCCCGAATAAGCGTCGGGAGGTTAGATAAGATACAAACATTTGAATATCGATAGGAAACCATTAGTTATGGTTAGTTGTATTTATGAATACTCTTAGTGATTAGTAATAAAAAAACAAGCACCGGGGCTCAAATTCAGGGAAAAACAGTAATTGAACTAGTGTTTTTTTCCGCAGATCAATAGTTTATATATTCATGGAACAGTAAATAGTATGCGTGTATGTTTTCTAGTTCAAAATCAGTTGAAGAGATTAGGAAGTCTTCAGCCTGACCTTAATAATCAATAAATGTATAAATAAATAATGCAAGCGATGAGCAAACCTTCATACCATATAAGATTCTTGCTGAGAATTGGATATAGGGTTAGAGTCTGGAAAAAGGTTATCATAGCCAGGAGGAGGTTTGTTTGAGCTTAACACTTGTGAAATGTGAGAATTGATCATATATAAAATTCGAGAATGTGGAGAAAAAAGACACCAATAATATTCTTTGATGAATACAAACAAAATAATGCTGAAGTCACTAATCTTCAACTACAAGATTGAAAAGGTTTTAATTATGAATTATGAATAAACAAAACGAAATATAATACCAAATACTTAAGATTTGCATCACTTAGCCCATGTCTTACTAAATAAACGGCTATATATGCAGGAGCGTAGCTAGATATTTTAAATTATTAAGCACTCCTCGAAATTGGCGCCCCACTTCCACCTGAAAATATAATTTTGATAGCTAATTTTTCCGAATGTACTAATCAATTGTTCAATTATAATTGATTAATCAAATGCGAAGAGAATGCGCCTATCACTCAGTGGATCAAAGTCGCGTAGAAAACGCTCGACATCAACATCAACATTCCGGTGTAGATGCATCAGTGCTAATCCGGTCAAACGGCTTTGACACATTGTGTTGCTTATAAACTAGTGATCATTAATTACATTTGTCTGTCGAACTCTGATATAATAAGGAAAATGTATGTGGTTCATTAATTCTACTGAAAAAGACAGGTTCAAAAAATAGAGTTTTGTTGCTATGATTCATATTCTGCGCCCCTAGCTTCGTAATTTAGTACGCACGTGTGTACTGTGCGTAATGCTAGCTACGCCACTGTATATATGTTCCCGACTAGGCATTCAGACAAGAAGGTCAGTTTTAACACAGTCAACATTTAATTAGATCGATAAATCAAAAACCGCTTCTGATAGATATTTGAAATATATTATTACCATATACAAACATTATATCAGAATATCCAATTCTGCTGTAAAAATTTGGTATGTCATCATGGGATTGCGGAATTGGCTCTTTTTAGAGCGAAAATGTTGCTGTTCGAACCCATATTAAACATCGTTATCTGAATATCTAATGTTTGATTTGATAGAGCAAAAATAGGAAGACCTCAATAGAAAAAATCTGAAAATTTTGGTTAAAATTGCATGTTTAACCCTAGATTATCGAAAACTCGCGGATGTCTCCAGCCATTTTCAATGGGAAAGAAGCCATAAAGTTGTACCACTGTGCTACATTTCGGTAGTCTTAGGTTAATCCATAACTCGAAAAGTATAGATCGTAGACACTAAGAAATTATACAATTTAATCAGTAAATTATAGAATAATACTATTCACCATAGCCTACTACATACAGGCCGTTTCACTACTTTAGACCAGGGATAAGATAAAGTAGAGTTTTTAATACAATTAAATTTAACACAATATCATTTTGATATATTTAATAGCGTGTAATTATACATCCTCTACCCCACAATAATGATATTACTGACTGCTGGCATAATTTAGTTGACGGACAAGGAATACTACATAAATATATAGGTGTATATATATATACATATATTAATTAGAGGTAAGTTTAAGTATCTTCCTTTGAGTATCTTTGGGACAAGAGGTGGTAGAAGTAATATTCTTGGCCTTGTTGTTGAGTAAATAGTTACTTGAAGTCATTAAAATACAACGTAGCATATCTTTTCGGTCAATACAGCAATCAGTACACTCAAAAGCCAATCCTCACATTCTTCATCCTCAATTTTTAGAACAGCCAACTGAGCCTCATCTAAATGCTCCAGGTGCGTATCGAAACTGGGCGAGTGGACACATGTGTCATCAACAAACGCCTGTACATTCGGACAACCTCGTAGAGCCTGGTCTACCGATCGCTGATAGGTAGCCTGTGAGTTTGACAATCCAAAAGGCATGCGGTTGAATTCAAACTGGCCGCGAGTTGAAACAAACGCAGTGAACTCCCTATGCTTTTCCTTCACAGGAACGCTCCAGTATGCGGATGCCCCATCCAGTGTAGAGAATACAGTTGCCCCTCCCATACGATCGAAAACATCTCGGGTATCCGGCATCGGATAGGCATCTCGCTTCGTCACATCGTTGAGATCCCGGAAATATACGGCAAATCGATGGGTCCCGTCCTTTTTCTTCACTAAGATCACTCGACTCGCCCAAGAGGAAGAAGAGGGACGTATGATCCCATTCTCGAGCATTTCATCTATCTGCTTGGATACCTCCGCCTCAATTTCCGGAGAAACACGCAACGGCCGGCTTCTGATCGGCCGCTCATCCAGAAGAGTGATAACGTGTTCCGCGGTTCCAATTTCGCGCGGGCTCTTCGGGTTCTCCGCGAAAACGTCTTTCCATCTCGACAGCACCTTGCGTATGGTTGTCTCTTCTCGCGGTGATAGTTTCGGGTTTATATCGAACCTGGCCTCCAAGCTATCTCCCTCCTTTCCCATCTCAGTCTGCATAATTTCTGCTCTAGTCGCCGCGTATCCCCGCGTGCCGCAGCTAAAGAGGTTTTCCAACAACCACCTAGCCTAACTCTCATGTTTTTCCTAATCGAAAGTAGTATTCTTGAAGCGCGCGAGGAACCTTCGCCCCAATATAACCACCCTATTGTTAGTATCGAGTATTTCGATTTCGTGTTCTAGTGGTCGACCATCCCGTACCACAGACCGCAAGCGCTGTCCGCCCTAGCCCAAACACTTGACTGTACTTTGTGCTGTAAGGAATATTCATCTTTTGTACGGTGCCTCTGTCCACCACCGAAGGATCCGCCCCCGTGTCCATCATTACATTGATGGGTTTGCCGTTCCATTTAACTGGTACCACAACCGCCGTCTCATGTACAACACTATGCTGCGTCGTGGCCTGAAATACCCCTCTTCGACTTCGTGTATGTGGGCAATAGCGGACCTCGTGTCCTCTTTCGCCAGATTTCGCACAGTGCCATTCCGGGCATAGGGGGGGGAGAAAGAAAATAGCCATAACATTGATATTAATTTATTGGAACGTAGACTAGTTTCATATACTTATGCATCAAACAAATGATGAATTAGCAGATTTGGAACAAAACTTATTTATTAATATTATGGGTGCGTAAGAAAATCCACTTTATCTTATCCCTGGTACCATGGAAAATTGTTCAGTGAAACGGCCTGTATGTAGTAGGCTATGTATTCACATATTTACTTTCCAATATGTTCTGAGTTATCTAGGATTTTATCACGATCTATAGGGAAGTAAAGAGATGTGACAAAATTCTAGATAACACTGAAAATATTTAAAACGCTAGCACTCTTGAATAACATTGCCTGACGCAAAAAAAAAATTTGAAGCTGAATTCGTGCTCAGCACTAAATTCCAGCAATTAAATATATATATTGACCACATTTGGAGAATTCTTTGGCAGCGGGTTCCTAGCAACGTCCAGAAATGTGAAAAAATTCATGGCCGTTAGTGGCACGGACAACCAAAACATTCTCCAAATATGGTCAATATATATAGTATCAACTTGCTGGAAATTCAATGCTGGATACGAATTCAGAATTCAAATGATAATCTGGCATGTTTGAAAGAAGTTATAGATCGAGGATTCCGGCGGATACTATCGGATGGGGTTATTTTTGGGTCGCCAAGATGAATGACTAGTTTTTCCCACTTTTGAAGGTGAAATTTTTTGAAATACCATATTTAGAAGTCAAGTAATGCTATAAGTTGTTGAATAAGGATATTTGCGTGTTATTTAATATTACAAAGCAATTAAAACTAATAGATATTGAGTGATATATAAATAGTTTTTAATTTCAATTATCAGAAACATTTTTTCAGCATTTATAAGTGTGATAACTTTTTGCAAATTCAACATGAAGAAGCGATAACTCAACGGTTTTTAATAGATCTCGAAGAGTAGAACAAAATGAACAGACATTTTTGACACTTGTAAAACTCTTGTACACTTTACACTTCATCCAACACTTGTACACTTGTAAAATTGTACACTTGTAAAATGATTCAAAAATTAAAGATACATGGAGATAACCTTTATAAGAACGTTATAAAGCAAAAAAACACAACTCTTTTTAATATGCACAGAAAAATTGGAGAACTTTTGATAATTATTTTGAAAGTTCTGGCCTTGGACCTCGCAGATTCGGTCAAAAACCCCCATTTAGGGTCCAAAAAGAGCTATCTCTCTATCTTTATAAATACAAGTCCAAATTCTTAGTTCTCACTTCCTAATATACTTTTTATGAGTGTACATATATGATTATTTGATAATAATTGCACTACACCCTATGGAATGTTAAGTTTTAAATTTTTGTCATATGATGACGTAGCATTTTTCGAAAATCCTAGCTTCGAAACTAAAAGTCGTAGACTTTCGCTCTAACTTCCTAATATACTTTTTGGAAGCTTTTTATTCATTCTAAACTGATAGATTATACTTCGCAGTGCCTGGAATATGAAATATTATCTACAATTATCTCAAAATATTCGGAGTTAGGGGCCTCAAGGAAATTTGTGGATTTTCAGGGTACTTTTGCTATTTTTGGTAAATATTTGGCTTTAATATACCTAAATCAGCAGTATGGATGCGAATAAATGTCTGTGGATGCTTATGTGCATTATTAATAACTCATTTTACATTCTTCTTAACACCTAAACTCTCTATATCTCGGGACTTTAAAATTTCAAAATTGACCGTCTTTACAGAATTATTTCTCAAAATTGGTTTGAGATAGAAGTTTGAAAATTTCAAGAGTTGTTTCATATCATTAGGCGATGAACGTAGGACCACCATTTTTTGGATATATTCTAACTCGGTGATTTTATTCCTGATTTCCCAAAAAAACCAGACATTTTTCACCGTTTTTTGGCCCTTTTTTTTCGGACACCGATAAAATTTACAATATTTGTCATTTTAACTTTCTTCTGGTCCTATGAAGTTGCAAATATGGTAGACTATCTATGATTCGATTTTGGAAGCGTTTGATTCCTTGGTATGTCCTAAACAATTCATTGAGTGCCTAAATTTCTACCATTAAGATGTGCTAGCGGAAAATTAAAAAAACAGACTTTGAGACACTGTATCTCAAAATCTAGAAATGAGAATCAAAAACGGTTTGGAATGTGACAGTATGTCTTGATGGAGATACCTCCCCACGCTTAACATCTCTTATAGCTCTACTTTCATCGTATGCTGTAATGCAAATCATATGTTTTTTCGAGGGCGGTATCCTTAAGGCTATTGTTGATGAGGACCCACACTGTAGTATCAAAGATATTGCTTATGAATCTGGGATATCAACGGGAAGTGTTGAGAGGATTCTGACCATCGATCTTCAAATGCGAAAGCTTTGTGCACGTTGGATTCCGCATAAACTCACCGAATCTCAGCGATTGGCACATCTAAAAATGTCCAAAGAACTCTTAAAGGAATATAGCAATGCAGATCCTAGGCGTCTTTACGAAATCTTTACTGGGGATGAAACGTGGATATGTTATAATGAACCGGAAAGAAAGTCGGCTACATGTACCTGGGTCAGAAAAAATGACGACGGATCAAGAAAACCCCTCCAAAAAAGCCAGGCCCGATAGGTTTGGACGTAAGGTACTGTACACAATTTTCTTTGACGCACATGGATCAGTGGGTCAAATATGCTTACCTAAAGGCCAAAGAGTTACAGGGGAGTATGCCACTACCTGCCTTGCTGCAGTAGAACAGCACTATAAAGAGAGGCGCCCACGTACCATATGTAAAGCCCTGCGAATTCTCCATGATAATGCTAGGCCCCATAAAACTCCGCTTGTGAAGGATACGTTGGATTCTTTGGGGGTTGTGGAGCTTCAGCATCCACCTTACAGCCCAGATCTCTCTCCCTGTGACTTCTGGCTGTTTAACAACCTCAAATTGCATCTGTCTGGAAGAGATTTTGAGACCAACCACCAGCTTGGAAGTGCCATTTTCCAGTAACTCAAAGCCATCCCCAAAGAAGAGTACAAAAAAACTTTTCATAAGGTTGGAACTCTGTATTCAGAATAAGGGGGAAAATTTTGAACATTTAATGTAGTTTTACCTTTATAATTATTTCTTAATAATTTTTGCATCTCTAATCCTGGAACCCATGGGTTGCCCTTAGTATTAATGCAGTTTTCAGATAACTCCGCGATTCAAATCTGTACCGAAAAAATTAAATGAATCGGTTGAAAAAGTCAAAAGTTAGCTATTTTAGGAAAGGCCAACCTTAACGTTACTAAAATTGAAACAGTATTGGTGTTTTTTTGGCGCATTCATCAATTAATTTCTTGCTTATTTGATATTTTTTAAATGATATGGACCTCAAAATTGTTTGGCACCTTTAGAGAATATAAAACACAAAGATTTTGGAAAAAGGCATATAAAATCCAATCAAAATATCTTTATAAGGGAGTTCATTTCTAAAATGCTCTGGACATGGCCAGTGTGATATCAGCTATTTAGCGACAATTGTATCTAAAATAAAATTATGATTTTTTTAAAAAAGATTGTTCAGATCCGAGCATTTGTTCGTAAATTATTGCTTATTATAGGTAAAGTTCGGGCATCATACCTCTCTATGGTCACAAAAGAGGCCGATGTCATATTTTAGTATAGCTTACATCATAGCTACTTTACTTTCAGTATGAAAAAGGCAAAATATAAGCATATCAAATTACATGTTTTAGAATCACGAAGGTAGTTATTTCTAAATTATATTTTTTTTGCTGCTATCATTTATAATACAACCAATACTATTTTTCTCAATTACTCTATACAATGCAATCAATGTTTCAGCTTCTAATTTAGTTAAGGTTGGACTTTCCTATAATAGCTAACTTTTGACTTTTTCAACCGATTCATTTTTTTTTTCAGTGCAGATCAGAATCGCAGAGCTATCCTCAAAAATGCATCAATAATTGAAATTATTCAACAAATAGAATTTTTTTTTAAAAATTGGTCATTTTACAAGAAAGAAATCGGACACAATATCCTTACATCCCTGTAGAAAATTTTCAAATTATTTCATAAATGCGTGATCCTATCCAATGAATAGACAGTTTTTTGAAATTTTGACACTATTTTTTCATAATTCTCCTTTTGTTCGTAATATCAAACATTTGTCTGTTCATTATGTTCTACTCTTCGAGATCTATTAAAAACCGTTGAGTTTTCGCTTCTATGTTGAATTTGGAAAAAGTTATCAGCACTTATAAGTGCTAAAAAAAGTCTCTGATAATAGGATTTAAAAAATATTTATATAGTATTTCACTCAATTTCGGTGAGTTTTTGCTTTGTAATATTAAATACACAAGCGCGCTTCGCATGCTTGCGCTGCGCGGCTGGCGGACACTTTGTGTCCGCCGGAGGCTCCCTTCGGTCGCCTGGGGTCACATTGGTTAATTATAAGGGAGATAACATTTCTAAATAAGTCCATCTTAGTGTTATTAAAATCGATTTCACTCGAAATATCACCAAATTTGTCAATTTTAAAATTTTTAATGCGTAATGATGACGTCATAACAAAGTGATGAGTCATCATTTTTTAATGAAATTTCAGTCTTCTATCTCCTATAATGGCTGAGTTATGCCCGAATAACTGTGTTGCTTAACTTTTAAAAATGTGACAATGACGTCATAATTCCATGATGAGTCGACATTTTCGTCTGAGCTCCCACATGCCAAAAATCAGCCTTCTGCGCCCGGCAGTTTCTTCAATCAATTCGTTACAGATATATATATATATATATATATATATATATATATATATATACAATAATCGAGTTTTAATAGTAAGGATTAAAATGCTAGGATTTTTTTGTTTGTTTGTTTGTTTGTCCGAATTGATTGAAGAGTTGGCAAGTCGTAGAGATACGAAAATTGGCACGTAGGTGTCAAATGATGAATCTAGGATTAAGTTCGAAAATCTAAGCGAAATATTCACACATCGCCGAGATAGGTGACAAAATGTGCTGACCAATCATATTCGATTATTTTTATAATGCAATACATTGGAATAAAATAGTAGTGACTTATGCACACAATCGAAAGAACTATTAGTGATTGAAATTCATTGGTTTATGTAAGAACCAAACAATTATCAGACTTTTATAATGCCATTCACACGATTCTATTTCATATAAATGATTGAATACTGCTATTTTGAGTCTATAATTTGATTGTTAACAACAATTAAAGTGTGTTATATGCTACGATCAACCAATTCGATCATAAAATAACTTTTAACGACATGGACTGGAATTGATTATTCAAGTATAATAATCTTTAGCAATGTGAACTTTGTGTATTCAAATTGAGCTTACATTCAGGATTAGTTGACTTAATACGGAGTAAATTATATTTATCACGAAACAAAATTTCTGTTACAGTTCTGATATCATTAATGTAACCGTAGACAAATGACAATCCAGCGTACTTCGTATAAAACAAGAAAGCGACGGATTGTTTCTCTAATATCCCCAAGTGCCTACTGGGTAAATCTGCGGACACGGAGTGTCTGCAAGCCGCGCTGCGCAAGCAAGCGAAGCGCGCTTGTATTAAATAACATGCAAATATCCTTATTCAACAACTTATAGCAGTACTTGATTTCTAAAAATGGTATTTCAAAAATTTTCACCTTCAAAAGTGTGAAAAACTAGTCATTTATTTGGTGACCCAAAAATAACCCCATCCGATAGTATCCGCCGAAATCCCCGATCTATAACTTCTTTCAAACATTCCAGATTATCATTTGAATTTCCAGCAATTTGATATATATATTGACCATATTTGGAGAATTTTTTGGTAGTCCGCGCCTATCAACGGCCTGGAATTTTTCACATCCCTGGCCGTTGTTAGGAACCCGCGGCCAAATAATTCTCCAAATATAGTCAATATCCTTACTTTTAAAACTCAATTAATGTGTGTATATATATATATATATATATATATATATATAAATATATATGTAACGAATTGATTGAAAAAACTGCAAAGCGCATTTTTGGCATATAGGAGTTTTCATGGCATCATGGAATTAAGACGTCATTGTCACATTTTAAAAAGTTAAGCAATACAGTTATTCGAGCATAACTCTGCCATTATAGGAGATAGAAGGCTGAAATTTTAATAGAATATGTATATTAATATACCTCACATATGGCACAACTATCATCAAAAAATGATTACTCATCACTCTGTTATGACGTAATCATTACGCATCAAAAGTTGAAAATTTGACAAATTTGGTGATTTTTCGTGCGAGATCGATTATAACAGTAGGACTGATGTGTTTAGAGATGTTATCTCCCATATCATTAATCAATGGTGACCACAGACACCCAAAAGGTGCCTCCGACGGACATAAAGTGTCCGCCAGCCGCTCAGCACAAGCAAGCGAAGCTCGCTTGTATATATCAAATTGCTGGAAATTTAGTGCTGAGTACGAATTCAGGATCAAAATGATGATCTGGCATGGTTAAAAGAAGTTATGGATATGAGACATTTCGCTTCAAAAATGTGTCCTTTTTTGGATGATACCAGGTGGTACAAGTGGTTCTAAGTGGCGAAATATAGGCATTGAAATTCTAAAAATCGAAATTAATGTTTAGAACTCATTTGGGATCTAAAAATGATTAAAAAGAACTTTTGGCAATTTTTGATAAAAAACAAAATGCCTTTAGGAAAGACCAACCTTAAATGCAATATTGGAAAGAAAATGATTGAAGCATTTAAGCTCTCTTCTTACCAAATTTTGTATAATCTGTCATTATGTATCCTGAACGCCGATTTTCCGTTTTTTCGAAATTTCCAACATAAATCATACTAATTAGCGAAACAAAATTTCAAATAGAAAATCGGCTTCTTTAGATATATAATTCATCACTTATTACATGTTTAGTAGGATAGTTTTAAACCTATATCTTGAACCTTCTCTTGTAGAAAATATTTTTTAGCTATTCATTATTAGCATCATAAGATTTCGAGAAAACGGATGACAAATCAAAAAATATTTCCTGCAGCCGTATTCACTAAGATCTTAAGCATTAAAATCGATCTTAAGTCTTAAGACCGATCTTAATTATTAAGATCGATCTTAGTTAAGATCGAACTTAGAGCTATTCACTAAGAATTTAGATCGAACTCAAAAATAACGTTAGGGTTAATCTGATTATAATATAGCTTTATACTAATCAAATACAAAACTGAAATATAATATTAGTAATGGTAAGAAGTCATTTATTATTGATCTAGTAAAAATAAATTATATTTCTTCTTTTTGAGCAAAATTGAAGTGCAAGCTTTAGGGAAGCCAGAAAGACTGGAGGGGTACAAACACTGCTGGGGATGTAGAGAATGAGGATATGCAAATCCTAACAGCAGATAGAAGTATTTTTGCTGACTCTGCACCCTTGCTTTTAGTGGAATTTCAGGTGCTGCTGATCTTTTTCAAGCACCAGCAATAGCATCAACAGTATCA
The DNA here is from genome assembly GCA_963281255.1 of Aphrocallistes beatrix. Lineage (NCBI taxonomy): Eukaryota > Metazoa > Porifera > Hexactinellida > Sceptrulophora > Aphrocallistidae > Aphrocallistes > Aphrocallistes beatrix. Next base: position 1,324,489 of record OY725505.1, read on the forward strand.
GCGATGAATTTGAAGATACTCCAATTTTAGAGCCTCCAGAAATTGAAATCCCGACAACATATAAGGCATCAAAGAAAAGTCGGAAGAGAAGGCGAACTATTAATGAGCAAGATGATTCGGTCGAACTCTTGAAGACTGCAGACTTACTTTCATTACAGAAGGAAGTTTTGTTCCAACAAATGGCTGTATTCTCAGCACAGCTGCAGTTGATAGAGGGACAGAGGGACTATTATCGATTGAAACGTCAGAGACTGCTGGAAAATCATTGTAAATAGGAAAATAGGATCAAAGTGATTATTATTAGTCATGTGAATCAATATATAAAGCCTGTCTCTATAATTATGCATGTTAGAATTAGTGTAAGATTATATAATCAAATAATGTATGTTTGTTTATTCATACAAACCAAAGAAGAATTTGCCACGAATTAAAGCATGTGATGCATGTTGCAATATTACACACAATAAGAGAAATGTTTAAAAAATATCTAAATTGTATTTGAAGTCTAATATCAATCAAGATAGATTCAATGATCGACAGAAGTAAGTTTGAACAACATTTATGGAGTAATTAGCGAAAATCGAATCAATTACAATACTTAAGACATCTCCCTAGGTTGCTTAAAGTTCGGTCTTAAGTTCGGTCTTAAGATCGAACTAAGGATACCGCCCGTGAAAAATCCATAGGTTTGGCTTACAGCATATATCAAGAATAGAGATATATAATATGTTAAGCGTGGCCAGGTAGTGCAATTAAAAAATATTGAGACATGCCGAACAGTTTTTGGTTCACATTTCGAGTTTTTGAGTTACAGCGTCTCAAAGTCGGTTTTTCCCCGTTTTTCCCTAGCACATCTTAATGGTAAGCCCCCTCCTCCACTCTGTGATTTTTTTGAAACACATGTTTGGATCAAATGCTTCGAAAATTTATTCATATAGAGTCTATAAAATTTGCTATCACATAGAACCAAAAGAAAGTTAAGGATACCGCCCTCGAAAAAACATATGATTTGGCTTACAGCATACGATGAAAGTAGAGCTATAAGAGATGTTAAGCGTGGGGAGGTATCTCCATCAAGACATACTGTCACATTCCAAACCGTTTTTGATTCTCATTTCTAGATTTTGAGATACAGTGTCTCAAAGTCTGTTTTTTTCATTTTCCGCTAGCACATCTTAATGATATATATTTGGGCACTCAAGGAATTGTTTAGGACATACCAAGGAATCAAATGCTTCCAAAATCGAAACATAGATAGTCTACCATATTTGCAACTTCATAGGACCAGAAGAAAGTTAAAATGACAAAAATTGAAAATTTTTAGCGGTGTCCGAAAAAAAAGGGCCCAAAAACGGCAAAAATGTCTGTTTTTTGGGTGAAATCGGGAATAAAATCACCGAGTTAGAATATCTCAAAAAATGGTGGTCCTACGTTCATCGCCTAATGATATGGAACAACTCTTGAAATTTTCAAACTTCTATCTCAAACCAAATTTGAGAAATAATTCCGTAAAGACGGTCAATTTTGAAATTTCATAGTCTCGAGATATAGAGATTTTAAGTTTAGGTATTAAGAAGATTGTAAAATGAGTTATTAATAATGAACAAAAGCATTCACAGACATTTATTCGCATTCATACTGCTGATTTAGGTATATTAGAACCAATTATTTACAAAAAATAGCAAAAGTACCCTGAAAATCCACAAATTTCCTTGAGGCCCCTTAACGCCGAATATTTTGAGATAATTGTAAAAATAATTCATATTCCTGGCACTGCGAAGTATAATCTATCAGTTCAGAATGAATAAAAAGGTTCCAAAAAGTATATTAAGAAGTAAGAGCGAAAGTATACGACTTTTAGTTTCGAAGTTAGGATTTTCGAAAAATGCTACGTCATCATATGACAAAAATCCAAAACTTAACATTCCATAGGGTGTAGTGCAATTATTATCAAAGAATCACATATGTACACTCATAAAAAGTATATTAGGAAGTGAGAACTAAGAATTTGGACCAATATTTACAGAGATAGAGAGATATCTCTTTTGGGCCCTAAATGGGGGTTTTTGACCGAATCTGCGAAAAATTTTTTTGGGATCCAACCATTTGTTCTTGAGATATCGCTTATTATAGTGTGAAGGACGATAAGAACAACTGAGTAATAACAAGTCTAAGTGTATCTAGCCAAACACGATTAAGAAAACTAAGTGGGATGAACAATACATAAATTGCTAGTCCTAATTAACTAACTAATGAATAACAAGTTCTACTAGCTAATGGGTGTATACTAAGTAGCAAAATAAATCAACGATATGACATCACTCCCCCTTTTGAAATTTCTAGTCCGGTCACTAATCTGTTATGTGCATTACCCATTCCCCGTAGCGGTCTGGGGGCTTGCTTTCTCCAGTAGAGCGCCTCAGCTGTTGTCCTGTGGGTAGATCTACGTTTTCTCCGAAGGTTGTACTCCTGGACAATTCTATGCAAGTATGGTCGGACTGCATATCAACAGGCTCTGTCTCGGTTTCAAGATCTTCAGTCGGCGTACTCGTCCCAATTTCACTGGAGGCGGGTTCTGGAGCTGCCTTACACCTGTTTAGGTGTACAACGCGCATACTACCCCTTCCAGGTATCCTGAGGTGCAAATTGACTCCTCTCTTCTCGACGACCTGCCAAGGCCCACGGTACATAGGTGAGAGCGAATCGGGTCTTGCCTCATTCCGGACAAGTACCCAATCACCCTCCGTAATAGCAGACTCACGAGTGCCTTTGTCGTACCGTGCCTTCATCTTCCTCCTAACGATCTCTGAGTTGGTGTTTACTTCCTCGTAGGTGTCTTCGTTCTTTACTTTGATGTTTTCAAAGTAATCCTTTGCACTTGCGTAGCCGCTTATCTCAATTTGGGGTAGGGCGGCGTCGACCACAGTACGTAAAGGAACCCCGAACATTACTTCATTAGGCGTTAGGCCGGTCCTTGAATTATTCTGCGCATTATGTACGAAACAGACTTCCCTTAAGAGTTTCGGCCAGTCTGTCCGACTTATTTCTCTCTCTGCGAGGAAGCATCGCATCGTTTGCTTTACCGACTGAATACTTCGTTCAGCTTCGCCGTCCCCTTGAGGGTGGTATGGTGACGAACGGACCTTCTCAATCCCAAACCGTTTGCATAGCTGTCTCACGAGGGCGCCATCTACATTCTGACCCTGGTCTGAGAGCAGTACCATAGGGTACCCGTGCCTAAGGAACCATCCCGATTCTAGTGCCTCGGTAACACTCAGGGCAGATTGGTCCTTCATTGGTACCGCCTCCACGTACTTCGAGAATACATCTACTATGATCAGAACATATCGGTACCCGTTCATTGACCAAGGTAGAGTGGCTATGTCACAAGCGATCATGGCACGAGGAAATTTGTTTCTCGGATTGACGGGCACGAGAGGCTGTCTGCGGGTTTTGCACCTCTTGTTCTCTAGGCAAATCATACAATTTCTGCAGGTACTCTCAGCGTCGGAGTGCATTCCTCTCCAGTAAAAACGCCTCTTCAGCTCTTCGATGGTCCGCTGGACCCCTCCGTGAAAGGACCGATGTACCAATGTCAGAACAATCTCGCGGAGTGATGCTGGGACCACGATACGGTTTCTGCGATAAAGGATCCCGTCCTGAATTCTCAGCCCAGAAAATTTCTTTAGCTGACCTGAAACAACTGTTCCGTTCCTATGGAGCTGTGCTATTGCGTCCGACGTCACCTTGTCGAGTGCTTGTTCCTCGATTAATCTTGACGCCAAATCCGCATGAGCATCCATGTAATGTCTAGGGTCGTCCTCGTTTGTCATTAAGTAGATGTGGTCTTCAAAAAATTCTGTGTCGTCATTTGCGGTGGGGTCCAGTCCTGTTGCAATTCTGCTCAATCGGTCAGCAGCGAGGTTCTCTATCCCCCTCCTATAACACACCCTGTAGTTGAGGGGCTCGAGCTCAAGAATCCATCTAGCATATTTACCTCTAGGATCTCTCTGTTTCCTGAGCCATTCCAGAGGGTTATGGTCGGACCAAATAATAACCTCGGCAGCAGCTTGCAAATACTTCCACCACTTCCGGGCGGCTGCCACTATCGCCCACGCTTCCCTCTCTCCTACGCTGTATTTCTGTTGAGTGGGGCTCAACGTTGACGAAAAGTATGCGATCGGTCTCAACTGCTTCTGAGCGTATTCTTGAGTCAACACCCCTCCCACGGCGTAACCAGAGGCATCAACCTCCAGATGGAAGGGCTTTTCCCAATCATGAAAAGCCAGAACCACAGGTTCGCAAGCTAGCACCTCACAAAAAGTCCAGTAACTACGTTCACAACTGCTATCCCAAAACCATGGGACTCCCTTCTTCGTGAGTTTGAATAGCGGTAACGCGATCTCGGACATATTGGGAATAAACTCTCTGTAATAATTGACCAAGCCCAAGAAAGATCTAAGTTCCCTTAAGCTCCTCGGTCGAGGCTGTTCCTTTATCTTTGCCACTAGGCTGGGCAAGGGTTGATAGCCATCCTTGGATACTAGGTGCCCAAGGAATTCTATCTGGTGGAAAGCGAACGCACATTTATCTCGACGGAGCTGCATATTAGCAGTGCGGTAGCACTCCAGGACGGTGCGAAGATGACTAAGATGGTCGTCGAAGGTACGTGAATAAGTCAGGGTATCATCTATGTATGGGAGACTATTGGTAGCTCCTCTAAGGATGGAGTCAATTGCACGCTGATACGTAGCCTGGGCACAGTCCAAATGGCATGACACAGAACTCAAATTGGCCCCGAGGTGTCGTGAAGGCTGTCTTCTCTTTGTCCGACTCCAGCATAGGGATACTCCAGTACGCGGTAGCGCCGTCTAGAGATGAGAAATATTTGTTTCCCTGTAGCTTATCTAATATATCTTTTATATCCGGGAGGGGGTAAGAGTCCTTCTTAGTCTGGTCATTGACTGCACGATAATCGACGGCAAATCTGTATGTCTTGTCCTTCTTCTGCACTAGGATAACCCTGCTAGCCCAAGGGGAGGAGGAGGGTTGGATGACACCGTTCTCTAACATCTGGGTCACCTGAATGTTTATTTCTTTCTCGACCTGTGGAGATACCCTTACATTCCTGGCCTTGATGGGCTGGGCATTCCCAGTATCGATTACATGCTGAGCGTACTTGGCGACACTGGGCTTCTTAGGATTCACAGCAAAAACGTCATCAAATTCTTCCAATAACGCCATTAATCTGGTAGACTCCTGGTGAGTGATATCCGGATTTATGTTCCACCTACTAGCTGTGCATGTGTTGTTGCACAGTAGGTCGCTGGTAGTAGTTGCTATAAGTTCCGCCCGAGTTAATGCTTGACCGCCGATAATTGATGCTTCAGAATCCACCCAATGCTTCCCGAGTCTAACTTTGTGATTAGTCCAATCGAATTCGGTGGACCTAAATTTCGTAAGGAAATCTCTTCCTAGTATGACTGTAGGTTCTGGGCTGTCCAACACTATAAACTTGTGTGATATGATCAGGTTGTCTCCGACCCATATGTCTGCCTCACCTAACGTCTCTATTGGCGTCGCGCACACTCCGTGTACCGTACTGCGTCTGTGTCTGTACCCAGTGCCGATAGCGTTGATGGACGGAGGTCTACAACTGACGGTTGAGCACCGGAATCCAGGAGGGCTCGGGTACGGTAACCATTCAAAGAAACCCTTACTACCACTCCAGACTGTCCGCTGGGTGTATCACGTCGGTTTGGATTAGTTTCCCCGAGTGTCATAACCGGCTTAGACGAGAAACAATCCCGCCGATGGTGGCCCTGCTTGCCACACTGCTGACAATATTGCCGCGGGCACTTACGCTGAAAGTGTCTCGTGTCGCCACATCCGTAACATGCGGGTGGTTTCACCTGAAACTTAGTCTCCTTGACAGCAGCATAAGTAGACTTGGATGGTATACTCGGATAGTTCCGACGTCTAATCGTGTTTATGCCTTCTCTCCAAGTAGCTTCCTCCTGCTTGGTGTGATACCCCACGGGTGGATCGTTCTGTTTTGAGCCCTCTTCGCTCTCACTCTTCACGTATTCTTGTACTGGTATCCTCTCGCTTGCGCTTGTCCGTACCTCGAGTATGCGGTTCAAGTCCCTATTACCTTGATCGAGGGTTATGCCTCGTTCGGTAAGTGTCTTGCGGACCATAACGATAAAATCCCGCGCAATGGGCTTCGTGACATCCTCTCGGGCTGCTATCCACTCTTTTAGTGGATTCTGTGCAGGTTGGGGCATCTGACTGATCAGTACGAGACAAGCCATTCGCATGGGGGCCTCGGCGTCTACTGAGGCGTCATGGAGCTCATAAAAATAATTATCAACGGGAACTCCTGCTTCCCATTCCTTGTGGCATAGCATAAGTAACGCTTGTTGAGGGTCGATCGGAGGATCCAGGCATCTGATTAGAGCTTGAAAAGCGGAATCTAAGTCCTCTGACTCGTGTACTATGTCCTTGACAGTTTCTTTCTCAGCTGGCCTGCGACAAACATAAGCAGGCAAAAGTCCTATCGTAAGTTTCTGTCCCCCTTCCTGTGTCAATAGGGACGCCACTGCGGACCGGAAGAATTTCTCCCAACTCGCTATTCTCTCGCCAGGCTGGAGTGGAGAAATATTAAAACCACCGTAAGGGTTAGCCATCTCAGTGTTGTAGTTTTCTTAATTTATGTGAAGGACGATAAGAACAACTGAATAATAACAAGTCTAAGTGTATCTAGCCAAACACGATTAAGAAAACTAAGTGGGATGAACAATACATAAATTGCTAGTCATAATTAACTAACTAATGCGTAACAAGTTCTACTAGCTAATGGGTGTATACTAAGTAGCTAAATAAATCAACGATATGACAATAGGTAAAGTTCGGGCATTATATCCCTCTAAGGTCCCGGAAAAGGCCGATGTCATATCTTAAAAACTATAGTAGATATATAATATATTATATCTTCAAATAAAAGGATACATGCGAAAATATATAGGTTCCTCGAACATTCCTTTGTCAAAAAATAAATAATTCTCGACTTCATTGATTTAATTATAATACAAATTCTATGGAGAACTTTGAATCAATTACAAAATGGCGAATCTAATCATTAAATATGTGTCAAGATTTAGCTATTATGCTAAATAATGAATACAATTGTCGTTAATAATGTGTACAGAAAAATTGGAGAACTTTTGATAATTATTTTGAAAGTTCTGGCCTTGGACCTCGCAGATTCGGGCAAAAACCCCCATTTAGGGTCCAAAAATTCCTTTGTAAGGATTATTTTGTTCCAACCTTTTGAAAGAGCTTGAGTCCCCATCTCCCACATATGTAGTATAGGCTAGAGAATGCTTGTCAACTGATCTACCCCAGATTTCTATTGCAGCAGAAGATTCCATCGCCTGACTTGTTCCAGAGAAGTTAGCTGGGCATTCGCTCGAATGTTTCTCCCAGTATTCGCTGTATTCCTCTGGGTTTTCTTTCTTACGTTCTTCCGTCCATCTGATACATTTGTTACACACGCGTTCGTAAAGGACGTAGTCAAGGACTTTCCCCGTTTTGACTTCAATAGCCCCGGCGAATCCTTGATTACTAAAATTGCCGCGCCTGTTCCAAGATTCGTCAAAGCTCACCGCGCATACCTTGCAACCAGGAATGTTAGATGACTCAGCTTTGGCTCTCACTTCTTTTGCTGTCATGGACATGGATTGCTGGCATATTTTATCTGTAGAAAGGACCAATTGCGCGAGTAGAGACTTGGACATTCTATGCCAGGTATTTTGTATATCAAGGAGGTTGCAGGTCAGTCGAAATTCACTCCAGCTCATAGAAGTACAGTGTGCTGCTAGTAAAGCTCTAACGTTGACTTCCAACTTTTTCCGGCAAAGCATTTGAGCATCGTTCACGGCTTCATTAGGTTTCCTTCCAACCGGACAGGATGTGGGAAATTGAGCAAGCACAAGATGGCAGCGACTGCATTTCAACAAGAGATATGATTGTAACCCATCACGAAAAGCGTATTGATACAGATTCAAATTACCAGTGCAGTGTGCCTCAATGCATCTCAATAGAGAAAATACCGTACTCAGTATATCGATATCAATTATTTGTGAGCCATGAGGAACGTAGAGATCACGAAATGATTGAGCTCCATCCTTCTGTACCATAATACTGAGGCGTTTATTGGGCTGAGGAAATTTCACTTGCTGTAATAGTGTTTTAGATTTCGGAGTGCTGGTAGGACGCGGTAATCGCTTTGTGGTGGATGGTGTGAAAGTAGATTTTCAATTGACTCCCTCACCCTTCCGAAACCTCCCAGTGTTGAGTTTATGTCCTCGCTTTTTGGTATGAACTGGGGTAGCTGGTGCCGTGTTATCCGATTCTTCGGATGTCTGCGAAGAGAGGGCTACTTGAGAGAGAGTAGATCCGAGCTCAGTAGGCGTGGATGTAGCTGGTGTTAAATCAGTTGGGGTGGTTAGGACTTTGAATATGAAATCACCTTCATTGTCAGACCCACTTGACTCCATACTAGATTCAAAATCAGCCGAAATGCAAACCTTCGGGAGATCTGCGCTGCGAAATGTAGAAATAGTTTCTTGTTCTGAAGAAGACATTTTTTGAGTTAGTTATGACACATTAATTATTTCCATACTTATATTGATTTGGTGTAACTCGTTAAAATTAGCTACAGTTGTAGTGCCCATAATAGTTCCACCTCTAATAATAGAACTATAATAAAAGCTAATAATAGAACTATGTAGTTTCTTGTAATGTGGTGACATAATTCTAAATATAGCTAGCCATGTACAGTACACATGCACATGTTAATATTTTTAGAATTTTGCCAATTATGGATGGTGTTTGTATTTCTCAATTTCTTACTAACCTAAATTCCAATTACACTTGGCTGTAACGTGCTTACATATCTACTGTTATGTGTGCATTGCTATTGTGACATATTGTTGTCTGGGATAGAAAATGGAGCCTTGACTGGGGCACCTCTCAATAACGCACCCTTATGTGGTCTGTAAAGAAACTTTTTGTTCGCATAAAACAGTGGTTCCCAACCCCTTTTACCTCGTGCACCTCCTGACACCTACAAATTATTTTGTGCACCCCAGGACCTATGCCAGGATCTAGGAGTAATGTGCATATAACTTCAAAAATAATTCTGTTAAAAATGCTCAATATTCAGTTCTAATACTTGTCCCGTGCACCGCTAGGGGGCTCATGCACCCCAGTTTGGGAACCGCTGGCATAAAATATGTTGAAAGTACTGTTAATCCAAACACCATCAAGGATATTTATCTATCTATTTTTGTTGATTATATTTGTAAACGTCTAAATTTGTAGCCATTTGTGGTCTAGTGACTTTTGATAATTGTTTGGGGAAATGAGCACGGTTGGACATGTTCAGCATGCTTTTTGTGGTGATTATGTAGACCAAAAGGGATGAAATTGAAATAGACGACATTTATTCTGAGAAAGTCTCTCGACCCTGTGCCTGTGGATCAAAACAAATCATTGCAATCTTGCAATTTGGACGAAATTCCCTATTCACAAATCATTGTCAAATTTAGACCGAGCGGCGTCGCAAGAGGGATCACTCGATAAGGTTCAAACAAGTTTTAAGAATGGAATGTTGTTACATTCCTATGCTGCTATGATGTTGCTAGAGGACTAAGTTTGCCGATTAAGACGACGAGAGGCCTCAGATTTCTAGTTACTTGGTTCTTGACTCGGATATTAGCATAGTTTGGCAGTGATATCACTATTTATGGTAGAGTAAATAACAAATATCTGATGGGTCTACTCTAGGTGTCCGAATAAACTGACCCCCGCTTATTAATTAATGTTTTTTTTTTCTAGCCCCCCTCCCCCGTTTATTAAATCTCGTAAATTGACTTTGAAAGTTTTACCCAAAAATGATTTTTATCGCATGTAGTATTTCATCAATTATCTTCTATCTGCAATCAATAGAATATTTTATATCTTATTCTCGTTAATATGTTGAGTATTACTGTGTGATACATCAACTAATTTTAAATCAACCCTCCCGTATAACCACTCGAGTATACTTACAAGCTCCTCTCAAAAATATTCTAGATTTAAAATGCGAATTCCATGGAAAATCCAGGGAAATTAGTGGTGTCTTTTATACTCAGGTCTGTGCATGCCACTTGCGCCAGGCCGGACTCCAGCACTCATTTTAGAACTGTGCTACAATATTACATAGGATCATAGATCCAATATAATAATATATGAAGAAGACAAATGGTATGATGTACGTCTAGTGATATTCCTACTAATTTATCAACAAGTACTTTATTATTATAATAGTTATACTATGTACTAATAGTTGTAAAGTAATAGCAATGAATCACATGATTGATACATACATACAAAATCTACTCCAAGTAAGTGAGTATCTCTAATTGTGGATAGTCGAGCATTATATCTGCTGGCAAATACTGTTGCTTGAATTTTTCTTCCCTTTGCTCGAATGTTAGCTTCGGTGGATTCCACCGGAAAGCTTTACCATATTGTTTAACATGCTCGTAAATCAGGTGGCAATGTAAAAATTTGCACTTTTTAACGAAAAACGCTCGGTCGAAATTAAGGATATAAATCAATTAAGAGATATCCGATGTCAAATGAAGTTTCTTAAGATACCAAATAGTTGAATTCGAGGAAAGTTGAAGTATTATTACCTATAGCAACGGAGATTTTGAATTTTAAAAAATACATCGAGTTCAAATAGTGGTGTCACTGATGTTAGACGCTCATTTTAACTATATTGATATACCCGAGTTGACATATATCACAGTTTATGATAATAATTGAGCACAAACCACTTTTCCATTCATACGTAATACAATGGATGTATACGGAAGCGTTAAGCACTAAGATCGATATTAAGTTCTTAGTGAATACGGCCGCTGGTTGAAAAAAATGTCAAGAACAATGTAAATGCATTGATGGTCATTTCTACTGATGAATTAATTATATAATCCAAAATATATAATCCAAACAAAATAGTAAAAGATACTGATAATCCACAAATATCCTGAAGGCCCCTAACTCCCGAATAATTTGAACCAATTGAGAAGAATAATTCATAGTCCTAGGACTACAAAGTATAATCAGTCGGTTTAGAATGAATTTAGAGCTTCTAAAAAGTGGAATAGAAAGTTAGAGCGAGGTCTATGACATTTACTTTGTTTTTTCGAAAAATGCTACGTCATCACATCATAAAAATCTAAAACTTAGCATTCCATAGGACGTAGTGCAATTATTATCAAAGAATCATATATATATATACTGTTATAAAAAGTATATTAGGTATTGAGAGCTAAGAATTTGGGCATATATTTCCAGAGATAGGGAAGTATCTGTTTTTGGATCATAAATGTGGGGGCTTTGACCGAATCTGGGAGGTAAAAGACCAGAACTTAATAATTATGAAAAGTGCTCCAATTATTCTGTACACATTATTTGCGACAATTGCATTGATTGTTTATCTTAATAGATACTTTGGACACATATTCCATGGTTAGATTCGCCATTTTCTAATATATTCAAAGTTTTTCATAGAATTTGTATTACTATAAAACAATGATAAGTCGAGAAATATTTATTTTTTGACAAAGGGATGTTTGAGGAACCTGAATATTATCATATATATCCTTTCATATTAGATTTTTAAAAAATTTGTTGTCAATTCCATTTTTTTTGCGTCAGGCAATGTTTTTCGAGGGCACTAGCTTTAAATGAAAGGATATAGTATATGATAATATATAGGTTCCTCAAACATCACTTTGTCAAAGAATAAATATTTCTCGACTTATCATTGATTTTTGTAATACAAATTCTATGGAGAACTTTGAATATATTAGAAAATGGGGAATTTAATCATGGAAAATGTGTTCAAAGGAGATATTAAGCTAAAAAAATCAATGCATTTGTCGCAAATAATGTGTACAGAATAATTGGAGCACTTTTCATAATTATTTTGGAAGTTCTGGTCTTTTACCTCCCAGTTTCGGTCAAACCCCCCCCATTTTGGTCCAAAAACAGATACCTCCCTAACTCTGGAAATATATGCCCAAATTCTTAGCTCTCAATTCCTAATATACTTTTTATAACAGTATATATATGATTCTTTGACAATAATTGCATTACGTCCTATGGAATGCTAAGTTTTAGATTTTATCATGCGATGACGTAGCATTTTTCGAAAATCCTAACTGGAAACTAAAAGTCGTAGACTCTAGCTCTAACTTCCTAATATACTTTTTAGAAGGTCTTTATTCACTCTAAACCGATGGATTATACTTTGTAGTGCTAGGACTATGGGTTATCCTTGCCAATTGGTTCAAATTATTCGGGAGCTAGAAGCCTCAAGGAAATTTGTGGAATATCAGTATACTTTCGTAATTTTGCTTGGATTAGATCTAATTCATCAGTATAAAGCTTTTATTTATCCTTAACAGCTCATTTACATTGTTCTTAACATTTCTTTCACCAGGAAATATTTTTTGATTCTTCATCCGTTTTCTCGAATATCTTATGATGTCAATAATGAATAGCTAAAAAATATTTTCTACAAGAGAAGGTTTGAGATATAGGGTTAAAACTTTCCAAAGACATGTAATAGGTAATGAATTATGTATCTAACGAAGCCGATTTTCTATTTTAAATTTTGCTACGCGAGTTAGTGTGAATTATGTTGGAAATATCGAAAACATCGTAATATAATATGTTTGTCTCATATCAGTTTTAACTTAATGACTAGTCGGAAACGTATTGTTAGACTATTTGATAGGTTTCTCGATTGTTATATATAAATAGAAGAATCGGATAAATTATACTTACAACTAGTATTCGATTTTGTACTACCATAGTCTACTCTGATAATGCCTCACAGTAGAGTGAAAATTATGGACTAGGGATGAAGTAGTAGCCGAATTGATTAATACACAATTAACTTAAAATCGTTAACCATGCAGAATAGGCATTAAGAATGTATTACTAGCATATATAAATATAGGATCAAAGTACATATATCCGTTGGAAAATTTCGATTAGTCATCATATCATTCCGCAACAGGTCATTCTAAGGACAATTTTAGCGATTTTCTAAGTTGTTTTAACCCTATTCCTAAATAGTATTAAGGTGTGATTTTTGTGTATAACCAAGATTAGTACGAGTTGATTTGAAAATTTAGAATTTTTCAATGGAATGTTGGCAAAGCATTTTGGTCAGTTTGGGCTATTTCGTGCAAACTGTAATGACTAGAGCTTCAAATTTGATCGTGTTTGATAGGCAGTGGATTACTTCCTATTAGGTGATAATATAACTTGAACTTCTAAATTCAACGAGTTTTGAGTTATGGGTTGATTTTAAGAATGTGACCAAAACACTAAATTGTCGCATAACTCTATAGTCTGTGAATTTATAAGTTTAAATTGTATTATTACCTAATAGGAAGTAGCCAATTGCCTTTCAAATACGATCAAACTTGAAGACTTTGTTCATACAGTTTTGCAGGATATGGCTCAAACTGATCAAAATGCTTTACTATAGCAACGTAGGAATGTATCAACATTGCATTGAAAAATTCTAAATTTTTCAAATCAACTCGTATTAATCTTAGTTCTATACAAAAATTCTACCTAAATAACATTTAGAAGTAGGCTTAAAACAGCTTAGAAAATTGCCAAAATCGTGCTAAAATGACCTGATGCGCAATGATATGATGACTAATCGAAATTTTGACAACGGATATATGTACTTTGATACCATGTTTATATATGCTGGTAATACATTCTTAATGCCTTCCTACATGGTCAACGATTTTAGGCTATTCGAGTATTAATTCATTCGGCTATTACCGCATCCTTGGTTATTTTACTGTGAGGCATTATTAGTGTAGGCTATGGTACTACATTTAATATTGATCCATCTTGAATCAGTTCGGCACTGGTTGTATAATTTATATTTTTTATACATTTTTCCTTTATTCTTTGAGTATTTAGAGGCAAATAAAGAAAGGTTTTAATTGAATTCAATTTATTTTCCTCAGAAAAATGCCTCGGAAACAATCAGATTTAAACACTATACAGAAATTTCCAGGTCCTATAAATTCCCGGGAATATTCCCGGAAAGTTTCCACATTTGAAAATTCCCGGGAATTTTGCAACCTTAGTTGACCCCCTAAAGTTTAGTGTTACTAAAAATTGAAAAATTATTAGTGGTTCGACCACTTGAGCGTAAGTTATCGTATATTATAGGTAAAGTTCGGACATTATTCCTTTCTATAGTCCCGAAAGAGGTTGATGTCAAATCATAAAAACTATCGAAGCTATATACTCTATTATAATCTTAGATGAAAGGATGTAGTATATGATAATATATAGGTTCCTTAAACATCTCTCTGTCAAAAAATAAATATTTCACGACACATCATTGATTTTATTGGAATAAAAATTATATGGAGAACTTTGACTATATTAGAAAATGGCGAATCTTGTCTTGGAATATGTGCCAAAAGTTCTGGCCTTTTACCCTCCGAGATTCCAAAAACAGATTCCTCCCTATCTCTGGAAATATATCCCCAAATTCTTAGCACTCAAATCATATTATACTTTTTATAACAGTATATATATGATTCTTTGATAGTAAGTGTACTACATCCTATGCAGTGCTAAGTTTTAAATTTTTATCATGTGATGACATAGCATTTTCGAAAATCCTAACTTGGAAACTAAAAGTCGTAGACTCTCGCTCTACCTACCTAATATACTTTTTAGAATCTCTTTATTCATCCTAAACCGATGGATTATACTTTGCAGTGTAAGGAGTATGAATTATATTTCCCAATTGGTTCAATATATTCGAGGTTAGGGGCAGGCTTTCATCCAGGCGTACTGGGCGCGCCTAGAGGCGCGTATTTGATCCCATGGATCATAATTAGGCGTATGATTTTTTGGGGCTAGGCGCGCGGCATACGCCTACTTAGGCGCGTGGCATAAAACATATATAAAAATGCTATAAAAAAATGAGTCTAGGCGCGTAGAAAAATGGCGACGTCCATTTAGGCGTATGACCTTGGAAAGCTGGATGAAGCCCTGGTTAGGGGCCTCAAGAAAATTTGCGGATTTTCTCTATGCTTTTCTCATGGGCCACTTGATTTTACTAAAAATGTGCACAAATTGCTTTTTTATCATTTTTGATCCTTATAGGGGTACTAAACAATAATACCGATTTTTATAACTCCAACCCCAATATTTCGCCACTTTGAGCCACTTGTATCACCTGGTGTCGCTCTAAAAACGATACATTTTAAATGCGAAATGTTCCTCAGCTATAACTTCTTTCAACAGTGCCAGATCATCTTAGATTTCCAGCAATTTGATATATATATTGACCATATTTGGAAGCATTTTTGTTTGACCGTGCCTAGCAACGGCCAGGATTTTTTTCACATTCCTGACCGTTGCTAGGAAAAGGCAGCCAAAATATTCTCAAAATATGGTCAATATATATATCAAATTGCTGGAATTTAGTGCTGAGCACGAATTCAGTATTAAAATAACGACCTGGCATAGTCAAATAAAGTTATAGATATGGGATTTCTGCGGATATTATCGGACATGGTCAATTTTGGGTCCACAGTAATAACTGACAACTTTTTCACACTTTTGAAGGTGTCATGATGTGAAAAAATTTGATATGCCATATTTTGAAGTTAAGTACTACTATAAGTTGTTGATTTAGAATGTTTAGATGTTATTTAATACTAGGATCCCGTAAAAACTAATGGAAATCAAGCCTTTCCGAAGAATTTTGCTTTGCAGCCTGTTTTTAGCATTTAAAAAAACCAATTTTACAAAGGAGGAATCTTTAGTTACAAAGGGCTTAGAGGCAGATTTTCGATATTCTACTTTAGAAAAACGTTAAAATATTTTTCATTACGAAAATCTGCTTCTAAATATTGTAGCAACGAAATTAGAAAGAAAAAGTTAATTGGGTCAAAATTGAAAATTCTATTTCTATTATTTTCTTTATTCAACCGTTTCGTCCAAGAATAATTTAGTAAATATTGCATAAGCCATTGAAGTTTCCTTGAATGTCCTCTATAAATTTGGTGATTTGGGGGAAAAAAATTTTTTCTTGCTTCTTGAGCTCCCGAAATTGTGCGATACATGTAGGACCACTCGATTTACGATATCTTATAAATTTGTGTTTTTTGGTGATTTCCAGCAAAAAAACGGGCTTTTTTCGCCGTTTTTGGCAATTTTTTAAAAAATCCTTATAAAATTTACAATTTTGGTTATTTTAACTATCTTTTGGTCCAATGTGATAGCAAATATGATAGACTATATATGAATTCATTTTCGAAGCATTTGATCCAAACGTATGTTTGAAAAATATACAGTGGTCTAACATTAGGATGTGCTAGAGAAAAACCGAAAATACGAGTATCCGACTTAGAGACGCTATAACTCAAAAATTAGAAATGCTAACCAAAAACGGTTTGGCATGCCTCAATTTTTTAAAAATGCACTACCTGCCCACGCTTAACATCTTATATATCTCTCTTCTTAAGGATACCGCCCTCGAAAAAACATATGATTTGCATTACAGCATAAGATGAAAGTAGAGCTATAAGAGATGTTAAGCGTGGGGAGGTATCTCCATCAAGAAATACTAGCACTATCCAAACCGTTTTTGAATCTCAATTCTAGATTTTGAGATACAGTGTCTCAAAGTCTGTTTTTTTAATTTTCCGCTAGCACATCTTAATGGTAGAAATTTAGGCACTCAATGAATTGTTTAGGACATACCAAGGAATCAAACGCTTCCAAAATCGAATCATAGATAGTCTACCTAATTTGCAACTTCATAGGACCAGAAGAAAGTTAAAATGACAAATATTGTAAATTTTATCGGTGTCCGAAAAAAAAGGGCCAAAAAAAGGCGAAAAATGTCTGTTTTTTTGGGGAAATCATGAATAAAATCACCGAGTTAGAATATATCGAAAAAATGATGGTCCTACGTTCATCGCCTAATGATATGAAACAACTCTTGAAATTTTCAAACTTCTATCTCAAACCAAATTTGAGAAATAATTCTGTAAAGACGGTCAATTTTTAATTTTTAAAGTCCCGAGATAGAGAGATTTTAAGTTTAGGTGTTAAGAAGAATGTAAAATGAGTTATTAATAATGCACATAAGCATCCACAGACATTTATTCGCATCCATACTGCTGATTTAGGTATATTTAAGCCAAATATTTACCAAAAATAGCAAAAGTACCCTGAAAATCCACAAATTTCCTTGAGGCCCCTAACTCCGAATATTTTGAGATAATTGTAGATAATATTTCATATTCCTGGCACTGCGAAGTATAATCTATCAGTTTAGAATGAATAAAAAGCTTCCAAAAAGTATATTAGGAAGTTAGAGCGAAAGTCTACGACTTTTAGTTTCGAAGTTAGGATTTTCGAAAAATGCTACGTCATCATATGACAAAAATCTCAAACTTAACATTCCATAGGGTGTAGTGCAATTATTATCAAAGAATCATATATGTACACTCGTAAAAAGTATATTAGGAAGTGAGAACTAAGAATTTGGACTTGTATTTACAAAGATAGAGAGAGATATCTTTTTGGACCCTAAATGGGGGTTTTTGACCGAATCTGCGAGGTCCAAGGCCATAACTTTAAAAATAATTATCAAAAGTTCTCCAATTTTTCTGTACATATTATTAACGGCAATTGTATTCACTATTTAGCATAATAGCTAAATTTGGACACATATTTAATGATTAGATTCGCCATTTTCTAATAGATTCAAAGTTCTCTATAGAATTTGTATTACAATTAAATCAATGATAAGTCGAGAATTATTTATTTTTTGACAAAGGAATGTTCGAGGAACCTATATATTTTCACATATATCCTTTTATTTAAGGATATAATATATTATATATCTACAATAGTTTTTAAGATATGACATCAGCCTCTTTCGGGACCTTAGAGGGATATTATGGCCGAACTTTACCTATAATATGCGATATCTCAAGAACAAATAGTCGGATCCGAACAAATTTTTTTTTGAAACGATCAGAATTCTATTTCTGACCCAGTGATCGCTAAATATCTGAGATCAAACTTGCGATTTCCCGAGGATTATATGAATGAACTCCCTTATAGAGCTATTTTGTTTGGATTTTATTTGCCCATTCTTTTAAATCTTTGTGTTTTATAATCTCCAAAGGTGCTAATACAATGTTAAGGTTCATATCATTAAAAAAATATCAAATAAGTTAAAAACTAATTGGTAAATGAGTTAAAATCCTCTAATAATTTTTCAATTTTTATTAACGCTAAACTTTAGGGGGTTATTTCGCAAAAAATATAAAAAAATGCCGTCCAAATAGTGCTATCAGATGGTAGACCGATCAGTAATCCAATGAAATTAGCAATAAATCATTTTGCAGTTTTTTTTTACGCCAGGCAAGATTTTTCGAGGGCGGTATCCTTAATATACACTGCCTGGACAAAAGTATTCGTATACCCCATAATTCCCCTTTCAAATAGTTATAATACTGATTTATTTAGCGAGTCAAGGTATTTAATTGGTAAGATATACACTTAATTTGACTTCAAATTCGAATTCTCCACGTTCAAATTACCCACTTTATAAGTTTTCAACTTAATTACTCTTCTTCAAGATTAAGTATTTTCAGCATTTGCTTTCCTATGCCACATGTCAGGCAGTGTTTGCTGTAAGTCAAACCTAAGGATTTTTCGCCTTAAAATAAACATGTGAATAGTATTATTCCCATATAGGAAGTAATAGTTTATGGATTGAATGGTACAATTTATTAGTGTCTACGATCTATACATTTCGAGTTAAGGCTTAAACATGCAATTTTATGTTTCCATAGCAACCGAAGAATGGATGGACATTCCAACTAAATGTTCAGATTCTTTGGATTTAGGTCTTCCTATTGTTGCTCTATCAAAAAATCAAGCATTTGAATTGTAGATATGATGTTTAATATGGGCTAGAACAGCAACATTTTTCGCTCTAAAAAGAGCCTATTTCGCAAACACATGATGGCATACCAAACTTTTGACAGCGGAATTGGATACTCTTATATAATGTTTGTATATGGTAATAATACATTTCAAATGTCTATCGGAAACGGTTTTGATTTATCGGTTTAATTAAATGTTGACTGTGTTAAAATTGGCCTTCTTGTTTGAAGACCTAGTCGAGGACATATAAGCCGTATATTTAGTAAGCCATGCTTAGCCTTGGGATTATCTAAAGTTATTCATAAATAGGTTATATTAAAAATAAATCCAAACCTTTTAATAAAATTCTAAAATAAATCTGAGGTTTTAAGTTTAATAGCATATATTTTTTCAGATAGATTTCACAATTTTAAGGTTCATGTGCTGGATCAAAATAAATCCGCCAACCGATATGCATTATTTGAGGTAGATTCGAATTCGCTGAGTTATCTCCTCAACTTTAATAATAATGTACTATTGACAAAGATTATCCCACTAAAAATGGACACCATTACAATTTAAACTGTCATGTAAATGAATATTTTTGCTATGCTTCATAATAATTTCATATGCTCTTATATACAAAAACTACGTGAAGACAAACCTCCAAGAGAGGGTCGAAATTTGTTAGTACAGTAGATCCTTTCTAATTGTCCACTTCTCTAATTGTCCAGGTTCTCTAATTGTCAACTTGCCAGAATAGGAGTACTATGCGCACACAATTCGAATTCTCTAATGGTCTAGGATTCTCTAATTGTCAACTTAAGATCCCATTACCCAATGGTGAACAATAAGAGAAGGCTCAATATATACTGGACTGATTAATATTTTCCTCTACCTATGTTATAAAATATTTGGTTGCATTATAATTGTTCGTATTAATGAGCTTCTACTGGGGGGCGTGCATTTGTCCGAATTTCTTACTAATTATTGTAAGTTCTGCATTTGTCCGAATTTCATAGTTTGCATTACACGTCTAATTAAACTGCCACTCGCCATAGCCCTCTGTATATAAGGCCGGCAATCTAAATATCAAAAAATGGATAAGGGATGGGGTCAAAGATTTTTGAACTAATACATGATTTGCCGAAAATAATTTACGACACAGAATAGAGCATCGAAATGTACTACCAGCATGTATAAATACACCGCGCTTCGCTTGCTTGCGCTGCGCGGGTGGCGGACACTTTATGCCCGCCGGAGGCGCCCTTTGCGCCTGGGGTCGCATTGAAAAAAATAAGGGAAATAACATCTCTAAATACGTCGGGCTACTGCTACAATCGTTATCGCACGAAAAATCACCAAATTTGTCAATTTTTATAATTTTGACGCGTAATGATGACGTCATAACAAAGTGATGAGTCATCATTTTTTGATGATAGTTGCATCATATGTGAGGTATGTAGTATACAGAATTTATTAAAATTTCAGCCTTTTCTCTCATAGAATGGCTGAGTTATGCTCGAATAACTGTATTGCTTAACTTTTTAAAATGTGACAATGAGGTCATAATTCCTTGATGAGTCGATATTTTGCTCTGAGCTCAGAACTTAGTGGAGCCATAGCCAAAAGACTCCCATAAGCCAAAAATCAGCTTTCTGTGTTTTTTCAATCAATTCGTTACATATATATATATATATATAATGTATATATACACATTAATCGAGTTTTAATAGTAAGGATGGTGTTAAAGTATCCATATTTTTCATGGAATGTTGCTACATTCCAGCTTTGCTATGGAAAAGCATTTTGCTCAGTTGAGGTAATATCTTGTATACCGCAATAACAATGCATTCAAATTAGTCAATAAACCACTTCCTATTTAACCAAATATAATGTCCACGTCTAGATTCAATGGTGTACGAGTTAATCAGAGCTATTATATGCGAATAAATGTCAAGTAGGACTCAGTATATACATAGAAGAAAAGATTTCCGAATCGGGCGATCCGTAAAAAAGTAACCATATGATTACGCTGTACGGACAAAAATTCCACATTTAGCGGTGCGTTGAAATACCATAACTGTTAGAGCTTAGCTGTAGTGATTGAAAATTGCAAGAACACCAGTTTCCTATACTTTGATAATTCTATATTTAGAGCTAAAACCTATGGATTATGAGACAGCCCTTGCCAAAAGCAGAAAATCCCCGAAATTAGGGGAATCTTTTTGAAGTATCTCTAAAAACAGATTCGATTCAAAATTAACTTTAGTGGTTTGAAAATGTACTGTGGCGTTTTATTATTGGTGCTAAAGCATTATTATTGATTTTAAAGATTAATATTCATACTTTTTGTTGAATACACGATTTCATTTTCATACAATATTTATAGGAATAGTTCACTATACTTTCTAAACTGCACTCTATGCTGCTATATTATGTGATTAGCGCATGAATGATCATAAATTAAAGTATTGGAAGTAACTGTAATGTTATTGCTATATAACGCCAATTATAACCGAAAATAATCGAGGAAACGGTAAATACATGAACAGCGAAGGCTGCCTATACACTACCCGGACAAAAGTATTTGCACACTTCATTATCTTACGTGCATTTAATACTAAAATGGGTCTATTCATGAAGATTAAAACTCCGAAACGGTAAGTGATACAACTAACCGGGTTTCAAATTCGAAATCTTCGCATTCGAATTAGTTATTGTAGAATATTTCTAATCAATTACTAATTCCCAATTATTTCAAATTATCAATCACTGCCACCTTGTGCCCATATGTCCTTTTTTATCACTACACATGATGGTGATGTACTACCCCTAGTGCCACTGGTTGATAATTTTACTCATTGAGTTGAGCAATTTGTTAGAAATCTTCAACTATTACTAATTCGAATGTAAAGATTTCGAATCTTAAATCAGACTCTTAATAGCTCTTAGAGTTTGAATACTTTTCCCTTCATGAAAAGATCCAATTTAGTACTATTTGTATGGAGAAGAATATAGTGTACAAATACTTTTGTCCGGTTAGTGTATAGGAAAAATAAATCATAAACTGAAAGCGAAAGTACTATATCCCTGGTTGTTATATAGTAATTATGCAACGAGCATCATAGACCGCAGTTTAGAAAGTATAGCGAACTATTCCTATTAATATTGTACGAAAATGAAATCATGCTTCAAACAAAAAGTATGAATATAAATTTAAAATCAATAATAATGCTTTAACACCAAGAACAAAACGCCACAGTACATTTTCGAACCATTAACATTTATTTTGAATCGATTCCAAAACATTTTTTTTGAGAAATTTCAAAAAGATTTCCCCTAATTTCGGCGATTTTCTGCTTTTGGCAAGGGCTATCTCATAAACAATAGGTTTTAGTTCTAAATATAGAATTATCAAGGTTTAAGAAACTGCTGTTCCTGCAGTTTTTAATCCCTAATACTAAGCTCTAACATTTATAGTTTTAATGTTATGTTATTTCAACGAACCTCTAAATGGAGAAATTTTGTCCTTACTGCAAAATCATTTGGTTGTAACTTTTGAACGGATGTCCGATTTCGAAAATATTTTCTTCTACGAATATATCGAGTCATATTGACATTTTATTCGCATAGAATAGCTCTAATTAATTAATAGCACCAATTCTAAACAATTCCAAAGCGAATTGTATCAATAATCTGATTCTCGAACATCGGGGGTTAAAAATTTGTCTTCCGAAACTTGGACTTTCTTGGACTTTTGATATTGACTTTTTATGTTTTCAAGGATGCCTTTGACTAACTTCATTGATATTTTGGTCTTGTTCGGAATTTATTTTGCGTTTTCGTCGATTACTCCTTAACTAATGTATATATACACTGCCTGAACAAAAGTATTCGTACACCCCATAATTCCCCATTCAAATAGTTGTAATACTGATTTATTTAGCGTTTCAAGAATATTTAATTTGTGAGAGAGACACTTAATTTGACTTCAAATTCGAATTCTCCACATTCAAATTACCCACTTTATAAGTTTTCAACTTAATTACTCTTCTTCAAGAATAAGTATTTTCAGCATTTGCTTTCCTATGCCACATGTCGCGAGTGATCACCATTGAATATGATGGCATTGGTGGTATGAGTTGGCGCAGTTTGAAATTTTTTAACCTTGTGGGAGGAGTGTAAACAAGTTGAAAGATTAAAAAGTGAGTAATTCGAATTTGAAGTTAAATTAAGCGTATCTCTTACCAATTAAATATCTTGACTCGCTAAATAGATCAGTATTATAACTATTTGTATGGGGAATTATGGGGTGTGCGAATACTTTTGTTCAGGCAATGTATATACGGTCGAAACTGCTATAACGCCCACTCTATATAACGGTCACCAATGAACAGTCCCCTTCCGAAATTCAATAACATTGAACCCGAGTATAGCGGTCACCTGCTCAACGCGGCCAGCGGCCACCCGTTTGTAGTCCCTTACTGACCCTAAACTTAAAAATAACAGCCGTCACCTGTCTATAACGGCCATCACCTTTTTCACCTTTTTATGTGTTTATTACAGGACCTGTTACGAACGTAAACAAGTTTCATAATTACTTCAAGTAATGGAACTACATGTACGTAGTAACTATCTTTCATTCGAGATTGGGTTTAAAGTGCCTATCTACGTAGTACGTATCTCATTACAAAAAATTTTAATTGGCCTACCAAACTTTAGATTAGAGCCAAATATTGAAATAGTATATTTGAATATATTTGACTCAGATGCGTGTATGAAAGCAATACTCTTTCAAATCTATTTCATTCATTGTCAGTACTTTGTATCTCATTGCATCTACTCGTCTATAACGGTCACTACATCTCTATAAAGGTCACTACTACTCTATAAAGGTCACTACTACTCTATAAAGGTCATCATCTTAATACTGTATACCATATACATAACGGATTTTAATTAAAGTTTCGGTTAGACTTCTCATTGAACTTTAGGTATGATTAATAGCGTTGCTTGTTATAGCTTTGAACAAGAGTGGTTAACAGCTCGACTCGTATTTGTTCTCACGCAGCAAGAGACCCAATTGTCTTTAACGATCACTATATAATGACCTCAATCAAGTTAATAATTTGGAGTGCGATCCCTTTCCCTCCTCAAGGAGGAGCTTGCGCCAAGGCCCGCTCCTGAAATTTAATGTGCAAAACGGGAGTGCGGCCCTATAATGATCTTTGTATACAATTTTAATAATGATAAATTAGCGATTATTCTGCCTTGTGTGCAAATAAGGATGGCATCGTCCAAACGCAAATCAATGACTCTTGAAGAGAAATTGACTGTCATCAAGAATAATAATAGAAAAAGGATAGCAGAAGAGATGGTGGTTGGTCCTAACCAAATTAAGGAAATTATTATAAACAAATCTGAAATAAGAGATGAGTACGAGTCTAATTATGCCATGAACGTAAGTTAAACTGGAAATGAGAACATAAACAAATTATGATGGGAATGGTTTTGTAGTCTTCTTCACGCTGTGTAGAGTCACTGGACCACTTTTACGCGAAAACCGCTTGGAATTGTAAGAAATGAAGGAAACACAGAATTCAAAGACAGAAGGCTGTTTGGAGGCGTTTGTGAAGAGAAATAATATCATTTTGGGGAAAATTAGCGGTGAGAGTGGGGATATCAGCGAAAAGGTTGTTGGTGATTGGCTATCAAAACGAGTTGTGCCAAGGATATGAGCTAGTAAACATCTCTAATATTGATGAGACTGGCTTATTTGACCGTGCTACAACCAACACAAATACGTTTAATGTTAAAAGGACTCAGTGTCTTGGAGGTATGGTCTAAGGAACGGCTTACGATTGCGTTGTGTGCTAGTGCAATGGGAGAGAAGATGACGCCGCTCCTGATTGGTAGATCTGTGGAACCACGGTGCTTCAAGAATATCGATCCCTGGACACTTGCTTTGGCATATTTTTCAAATTAAAAGCCATGGATGACAATGTTGAAAATGTTCAACAGCAGAATGCTAGATCTCGGTACTGGATACAATTTATTAGATAAACACTGCTTGGAAGCAGTAGAGGCCTCAACAATTCAAAAATGTTTCAGGCATTGCGGTTTTTGGTTAGTTCTGAGACTTATATTGAGCATGACGAACAGGAGAAAGATGAGTACGAGAATGTTCCTCTAATGACATCTAAAATTTGTAATGAATTGTTTGATTGTGATTTCCGTGATCTAGTGGCTATAGACAATCAAATTGCGGCCGCGAATTTGGATGGGAAATGTCCCAGCATAGAGACAACATCAGATGCTGAATTATCAGATGATGAAAACATGGACGAGATAGAAAGTGGAGAAGTGGTTATCTCAATTTTCTAAGTACAAAGTAGACTCAGTGACCTGAAAAAGTTCATGATACAGATGGATTGTCCAGACCTTCTCAATATACGTAGTCATGGAACTGGAGGGAGCAGGGAGCAGATGAATCTTAGCATTTTAAAAAAAGACGCGGATTGAGGACTTTCTTTATTATCTCCCGTACACATTCCCCATCGACGTCCCTGCCTTGTTCTGTCAAAAGTGTGTCTGGGACACCGTAATTATACACCCGCCCATTTAGTAGCGGGTTTCGCACTGACTCAGCTGTTTGATCTCGTATAGCTACACACACTTTGAGAAAAGATCGATGACTATCAACATTATCTGTACCCTTCTGCACCCCAGGGTAGAGCAGCAATATCACCTGCAATTGCTCTCCTCGGTTTAGGGATGTCTAGTACGATCGGTTTCAATGGTTCTCTATTCTTCACTGTTCTTTTGTTCTCCAAACAGACTATACACATTCGGCAGCAATGCTCCACGTTCTTTCTCATCCTTATCCAATAAAACCGGTCTTGTAAGTATGCGGCTATTTTCTTCACCCCTGAATGTGTGGTCAGGTGGGCCAACTCTGTAATTTCCGCCCTCCGACTCCACGTAACAACAATCTCTTCCGGAACAGTTACCCTTCTCATCTATCCTCATAACCTCCTGCCTCTTAAAGGGCCTAGATATAATTTCTCCTTGTTCCCATAGTTTCTTAATGGCATTCACGATGCACTGGTCCTTTAACTGTCCTACCTTTAACCCTCATCTAGTACATCCACCTTTTATTCTAATAAGTATGCATTTCGCTCGAAACTTTCTTCGTCATCTAAGTCTTCTCTTCAGTCCTCAGGGATATGGCTTAAATAGTCTGCTGCTCCATTCTCATGACCTTTACGATACTGTATTTCATAATTGACGGGTTCAAACGCGACTATTTGTTACGTGGGTCTCTCTGTTACCTTAACCATTTCAGAGGGTTGTAGTCGGTTGCTATGAATACCTTACTAGCGGCCTGGAGGTAGACCTTCCATTTCCTTAGTGCAGCCACCACTGCCTATGTCTTTAATTTTCCTGCTGAATATTTCCGTTGTGCTTCGTTCAGCTTTCTCGAGCTAAATTCCAGGATTCTCCTCCTCCCGGTTTTGTCGTCTTGAGAGAGCACCGCTATACTCGAAGCTTCAGTCTCCACGTAAAAGGGAATTTTCCAATCATGGATGGTTAGATGTGGCTTGCTAACCAGCTGGTCTCTTAACGTTCGATTACTACGCTCACACGCCTCTGTCCAAACCCACTCGGTTCTTTTTTTTGCAAGCGCATATAATGGCTCGGCCGTAGCCGACCTGACCTGCTGGGCAAATAATCGCGATACCAATTTATCAGCCCCATAAATTGACGTACCTCCTTCTTATTCCCTGGAAGTGGGAATTGTGAAATCTTCAATACTGTCGTCGGTAGGGGACGTCTACCCTCACTCGAAACTGGATGACCAAAAAATTCTACCTCGCCATACCCGAATTGTTTTTCTCTACTCGTAGCTAAATTCAGGCCCGATTAAACCTACTCAACGCTTGTTTCAGATGGTTTAGATGATCATTAAAGCCGCCTCGAGTAGACATACGTATCATCCACGAAGGTCTGAACATTCGGGCATCCTCGGAGTGTCTGATCTAGCTCTCTTTGATACGTTGCCTGTGAGTTTGAATAACCAAATGGGATTCTATTAAACTCAAACTGTTCTCTTGTCGAAACGAACGCCGTGAACTCTTTATGTTCTTCTCGCATCGGGACAACACCAATTAGCCGAAGCACCTTCTACTAGTTTCGAAAATATGGTGCTACCTCCAATCCTATCAAGCAATACCGCAGACCACTAGAGGTGATCGGTCCAGCCCGTATACTCGATACTCCCTTACCTCATAAGGTATTCGCATCACTTGCAGGGTACCCTTATCCACGACAGGTCTGCTCCGGTATCGATCATCACCGATTGGATATTCATTCCATCTCACTGGTGCAATGACCGCAGTATGATTCTGCTTGGAACACCCCTACGCCACTTTTTGTTGGAACAATTCCGGATCCCGTGCCCTTTTTCCCCGCACTTTGGACTGTAGCGCTCCGGGCATTGAGCCATGAAATGCTGGTTCGACTCGGAGATGAAACAACATCCTCTTGCATGATACTACTGGTACGTCTTTCAAAAGGTTTTGGTTTAAATATACGGCTATATATGTCCCCTTCAAACCAAATGGCCAGTTTTAAAATTTCATTCTAAGCTAAACTATGCCTCCCATTGTCGTTTATTGGATCGTATATGATGTAATCGACCATTGCAAGTCCATTGGAATCACCTTTGAAATTATCACATTCGTGGTTAATCTCTTAGGCGCCATATAATGATGACGTAGCTCTTTTTAGATATCGCTGATATAGACTGTGCTAGAAAATAAAATTTTGTCTCAAGCTGGTGCTGCTATTCCAGATATCTTCTAAACAAACGCATTCTACCCTCATTACAAGTAACAAATTCATTTACTAATTCTTTCAATTGTAAACCGTCCGTTCTTTGTTTGTGCACATGAAGTAACAAGCACCGATTCAATCTTGCTTGGCATGTAGTTGTACGCAGCCAGGTCTTAAGTCTGCGAAGTGCACTGAAACTTCTTTAACTTGTGGCATTAGTTGCTGGCATCACAATAATTAATTTCACTATTTTGATTACCTCTGAGAAGAAAGATTTTTCGGTACTATTCAAAGATTTGAGATAAGTTTTTATTGATGGCAAATCCGTTAAAGCTGCTCCACTGCAATGCAAGAGTTTCAACTGCGTTTGAAGACGGTCTGCATGAGTAAAGTCATCTCCGTAGAATGTAATTATAGAACCAATCAAATCTGAATCACTGAGTTTTCTGAACTAGTCAGGGCTGTTTCTAAATTTTGGAGCATCTGAAATTTGAAGATTTGGATTGTCTTCAGCTCATATTCGAAGTAGCTGTATAAAGTTCGAGTCTGACTCACCATTCAATATTTCAGGGTCATCAGTTTTCCATCGACCACGAAAAGTAATGCCTTGCCTACTAAGGTAACGAACGCTGCTGAAAATTTTAAGCAGTACTTGTCTGTTCTAATCCTTCTGCTCTGCATGACTTTTGTTCAACATTTCACCAACATTTTTGGTTGCGCTTGGTATTTTGATTACAAGGTCAATAGCTTCACGATGAGATTTTGAACTTTGATGTTTTTCGAATTTTTCTATTGCTTTTTTCCAATTGCTGAATCCAGTGCTTGTGAACATTTCATCCATGTACCCTGATATCTTTAAACCATGCTTATCTGCCACTAAGCAGTAAAAACACAGTACACTATCGCTACCTTCTTGATAATCCAACCAGGGGAATGTTTTAACTTGTATACATGAAGAGTTAAATCCTCTCTGTTGTTTACCAAAGGTTCGTAGTGGGAATGAAAGGATTGGTTGGGAGGCATTTTGGGGTATAAGGATGGCTGGTTGTCTGGTTCGATGTGTTAACTGAATTTCGTTAGAGGATTCACCTTCCGTTCTCAACAATTGCATTTGTTCATTATCTGGGAGCAAACTTGAATCTTTATCAGTCTCTCCAGATCCTGATTGAACTTTTCGTACGAGCCATCGAGCTAGGGCCATATCTGAACGTATTATGAATGCTAAACAATTTTAAATATTTAATCACAAACACCTATAAATACAGTGGAATGAAGCCCAGTAATGAAAACCAGAGATGTGTTAAATATATAACAGTATTCGATAGATTCAAAGATTTAGTATGCCAGAAATTTATGAACTTCAAATTTATCAAACAACTTTAGCTAATACTAGAAAGTATTCTCATTTTGAATGAAGCTTAGAAAGTAAAACAAAGCTGCGAAAATACGATTATAGCATCGGTTCATATTAATTCAAATTGATCACACTGATCAATACTTTGGTCTAATTTAAGTATTCCCACAGTGACACCTTTTTAGAAGGTTAGCCCCCCAAACTAATAATGTTGTCGACGCCCCTGCATTCAAAAAAGTGCTAAATCTTTCTCGTGATTCGTGAACACCATGAAAGATGAATAGGTTCTGAAATGAATAGGATCTGAAGCAATATTAATAGCCACATCCATAAGAAATGTTTCTAGTCCCGGTATTTGGAAAGATTTGGTAGCTAAGAGGTTGTTCCGACTATACTTTTTAAGATGCACAGCATCAAAAATCAGGTATATGTGCTTCTCTGGGTTGAATGGGTTGGTTATTGAATTATCACGTAATGAGCATGGCTATATATCTTTGAGCATAGCCTACTATAATATGGCCTCAGAGTAACTTGCGAATTTGAGACTAGGGATGCGGTAGAAGATGGTTGAACTAATACATGAGCTGCCTTAAATCATTAACAAAGCACAATACAGCTTAGGAATGTATTACCTGCATATATAAATATGGTGTCAAGGTACCCATACCCGTTGTTAAAATTTAGATTAGTCACCATATGGTTCCGCAATAGGGTATATTTGTGACAGATTTGGTGTTTTTCAGAGGTCGTTAATGATTTTACACTATCACCAAGATCGAACAGACTGTCTCCAACTTGAGCCAATTGTTAATAAGTATGTTCTCAGAAATGAGGCTCGACAATCAACATTTGCTAGTTTTTAGTCACTCCTGTTACTAATACTAGTATTAATTATTTGTGCTCGTATTAGACTATAAGTTATCAGTAGTCGCATCCTATAATCCTACATCTGATTGAACCTGAACTTTCGTAGTTAAGTTCAACCGGACCACTTCAAATGAGGTGGCGCCGGCCCTGCTATGGGAATACCCTTAACCCCCGAGCCCTCAAGAATGTGTACAGTGTTCTTGTTACGCGACTATCAAACCCCACTGGGTGAAATACTCACACTTTTTCTCAACCACTGAGTCATTCCTTAGCATAACTCAAGAACACCGCCTGCCAGCCAACTGCATGCCACATCCCTCCACCCCACCAGGAAAATGGTCCTGAACTCACACAGAGGAGTGTACATCGTTCCCTAGCCATCGCTACCTACCCTGATATCGCACTAACCTAATTTTTTAAGATACCGCTCTGCCTTAATACGCGCTAGTCATCAACCCTCTGACATCGCAGAACTTTTCTATTTCCGAATCATACGACTAAGAACCCACTCCCGGATTCCGCAGCTATTGAATACTATTACTCCAATGACAGACCCACCCACAAACAATTGGTCCCACTCGAACGAGCCCCCTCTCTTCTCTGCCCAAAAATACCCTTGGTTGCAGCCAAATCATTAACTTACTCATTCTCCGAGCATTCGCTCGACCACAACCATTACAACTGCAAGAAAAGGTGTCGCATCTGCACTATTATTTCCAGCTCTTCCACACTAATATCGCAGTCCCATTCGTACCATGCTCACATCTCAGAATGTTGTACCTGTTGCACCACCCAAGCCTCTCCACAACCTAATACGTAGGACAAACTGGTGCCACCTCAAAGCTTGCCAGACAAAGGCGCACAACCCATATGATTTCGGCCCATTTGCGGTCCAACCCTGAAGTTCGATGGCAAATCCTTTGCTTAAAACCAATCGACTTCCGAAACCCGACCTGTATGACCACGGTCATCCACCACCTTCGAGAAGGTAAATATAATTTTTTTGTGATTTCTATTATAACAGTTAGACAGACCATAGACCTCTGTATATATAAGGCCTGCTATCTAAATCTTTAAAAAGGACCAAGGATGCGGTCGAAGATGGTTGAATTAATCATGATCTGCCTAAGGTCATTAATGACGCAGAATAGAGCTTAGGAATGTACTACCAGCATTTATAAATATGGTATCAAAGCACCCATGTCTGTTGTTAAAGTTTAGATTAGTCATCATATGATTGCGCAATAGGTTGTATGCATTTGGGACATATTTAGTAATTTTCAGTTGCTGTTTAAGTCACTTCTCAGTATTTTCATTATAATCAAGGTTGAAACCGATTGGACCGAATATCAGTATTCATGAATACATAGTTCCTGAACCGCAAACGAATACTGATAATATTCGGTACTCTAACCGAATACGAATACTGATAATATTCGGGTACTTCATAAATCCTAATACTGCGCAGCTGAAATAAATAATCTTAAATAAAGGACTGTGAATTGTTATAGTACTGTATGTTGACCTATATTACAGATAGTGACTGGATATGATAGGTAAATTACTAGAAAATATATTATAACCAAGGTTGAAACCGATTGAACTGGATAAAAATATTCATGAATATTCCCTAACCGAATACGAATACTGATGATATTCGGCTAGTTCAACCGAATTCGAATACTGATATTCGGTCACTCTAACCGAATACGAATACTGATATTCGGTCACTCTAACCGAATACGAATACTGATACTCGGTTCCTAATCGAATATCAGCTATTTGCCAAATAGTATTTGGTCTAACCGAATATTGAACTATTCGGTTGCAACCTTGATTATAATGTTTTTGCTCAGTTGAGGTCATCTCTTGAAAACCACACTACTATGCATTCAAATTTGATCTTATTTGATAGCCAATAGACTAATTCTTATAAAGCGATAATTCCGCCGAGTGCGTTAAACGCGCTAATTAACGTGCTTTCTTTGATCCTGAGGAAACACTAGCGATAATATAATTTCCAAGTCTAAATTCAATGGTTTACAAGGTATTAGACAAATGACTAAAATGTGACCAAAGTGATACATTGTCTAATAACTCTTAAGGTTGGCCTTTCCTATAAAAACTAACTTTTGACTTTTTCAACCGATTCCTTATATTTTTCAGTGCAGATTTGAATCACAGAGTTATCTGCAATACTGCATTAAGGAGTCATCAGCTGAATTAATTGCATTTATGCTAGCAATTTTGAAAATTGAGTTTTTATTACAGAATGTTAATTCGATATCTTAGCTTCATGCCTAACGTAAGAATTTTCAATTCCGATGATTTATCGACCTATAAAATTCATTTTTACTGAGCTCATTTTTGTGTTCTAAAAATAGATATTTGTGGTAATTGTAGATATGTATATATTTAGGTGTCAAGCGTTATTCATTATTTTTATTTCAATTTTATAATATGATCAAGGGATTACTCCTCAAAGGTCAACTTTTCTAATGTTTCTAGTGGTTGTCATGATTCTACCTTTCGGATTTTGCTAGTTATTTATTCAACTTTTGGAGTTTATTTTACCGTCATAACCGTCATAATCTAGCTCATCAAATATGCATTATGTTCACTACACTGTACTCCCCATATGACTTCAAAGAATAACCGATAATTTAATAAGTTATGCAATAAACTATCTAGTATGTCATAATAAACCTAAAACCCTCTAAGCTTCTTACAGGGCGCTTCTTGCAGGCATTTCGAAAATTTTTACCTCATCGCCAAGTTCCTCCAGGCTTTGTAATATTGTGATAAATGTGTTCTCTAACACCTCTATTCTTTCTAGGGATTCTTTATGATTCTTCTGTAATTGTTGTATTTTCATTTCCTGCCCCTTGATAGTAGCATACACTCCCACCATTATCTGTTGGAAGTATTGCACTGGCGATTTCAAGTAATCTTGTCCTACACGGTACACAATCGGTGTCTGAGAGATCGAAAAGAGCGATCTATTCGCATATTGGGCAACCAGTGCCACTTCTGTTCTGATTGTAAAATGGGCCAACCCCACTAATACAACGAAGGTGATAGTCTACATGTGAATTGGAGTGCGAATTGAGAGTGTGAGAATCAAAGCAACGTGTCTATATATAGTAATATTAGCTACTAAGTAGCACCACACACAGTGTTTGAGAAAGCTTTTTAAAAAACAGGCTTGATAAAACAAGAATGTTTCTATAGTAACCAAGAACTTTAGCGCGCTACATCTCATTTGATATTTACTTACGTATGTCAGCAACGACTACTGCAACGACTACTTCAGACTCAGATACGCTAACATCTTATGGGAAAAACCAGTTTTTAAAAATGCCAACTCAGTTGCTATGGCAACCAAACAGTTTGACAATGCCAGCTCAGCCACTATGAAAAGTATTAATAACCTGTTTTCTGGTTCTGTAAGCATTTCTAATTTCCATTTTCTCTTTTGTACACAATTACCTTTATTATTATGTCTTCTGACACAGCTGATTCGGACGTTCAAGTCTTATAGGAGCATGGAGAGTCTATTCAGATCCTTCTTCCGATTCCTCCAACCCCCTAATTGTCTCTTCGTAGCTAACATCTTCTCAGCCAATGATACCCGACTTGACATCCCCCATGACAGCAATGGAACTTTCCTCCCAGGAGTCTGCCAGCTTCTTTCCCATCTCTTTGAGTACACCTGTTCCACGCATGAAAGGGGGGCGACCACCCAAAAGACCCAAGTTTAACAGAAATAGATTTACGCTGAAGGCTACTACGCCTACATCGGCTGATTCTTCCACTGACACTTCTTTTGTTTCACCTCATCCTAAATCACACTTCAAGCGATTTAGGTATACACTACTCTACCGTAGCTACACCGCTAGATTCTCAACACCCTTTTCATCAAGGACTCATAAGGTACAATTCAAATCCATCACCACGACCACCTTCAATTTTCAACAATTTTGCTCAACAAAAAACATAACCTCCGAAATTTTGAATTGCCAATATTAGTAGAATGGAAGCCCTAGGCCGTTTTTGCTCTGTAGTTCTAAAAATATACTCTTATTAAGTAAAGCATTGATTAGAATCTCTTTGTTAGGCATAAGGAATGGTCATTTAAGCAATCTAAAACTGATCCTAAGGTTAGTTTAGAAATTCCTATTGAAGTAATTAAAAATTCATCATAGGTCTCCTTAAATGGTTCAGCCGAGACTGCGCCATAGTGCACCTTAGATAAGATTTAATCCTGCGTAAAGCACTAAATGTGCGTTCTGAGGTGGCAGCAGGTAACACAATCAATAGTTGAAACAATCGCCAAACATTTTTGATCAGTGGTTTTTGGCTACTAGACAGCTGGGCCAACACATCCTTTATAAGAGTAACGGGGTTTTTCTTGTCCGATAGCATTGAAGTATAGTTCCTTCAGTACTCTCAGTTCTGCAGCTATTTCTGCCTTGTTAAAGTCGTCATCAAAGAAGTCACAGACGAAATTGAGATGCTCTTCAAAAGGTAACCCAGTACTAGCCTTAAAGAGAAGCTGTTCAATATGGGGAAAATGTTTGATATCCTTTATGATCAAATCTTGATTTGATGGAGGAGACAGCCAACTCAAGCACTGCATTGTACTGTAGTCTGTACCAATCAATTACAGAGTCAGGTAATTCAACTATAGCCTTATAGTCATCCAATAGCTTAGGGATCTTTCTTCTCCTGGGAAAAATAGGCTCTTTCACATCAAACTGTTTTCTCGCTGTTTCGATTTTCGCCCAGAACAAGTAGAAACCTCAGTGGACATCCCTTGAAGTGTCTGAGTAGTCAGCAACGCAACTTCATGACTTCTACAGAAGAGAGCTCAGATTGCTGAAGGATGCTGCTGAGCCTATCCGTATGTTGCAAAATCATCTGCGAGAGTAATATACCAAACAGAAACCTGAATGTCTGCATTTGGGATCTGATGCCATAAATTATTGCCTTCATCTCTGTGTTTGACGTACCAAGAAGGCTAGACTCCCACAACAGTAAGAGGTTATCATAATTTGCTATTATGCTTTCCAACGAATCTGCACGAACTGTCCACCTCGTTGGACAGAGCGTTCGTATATCAAGAGCTTCACTGCCGATTTCTTCTTTGATATTTCGTAGCATTGCTTCTCGCTTTGGTGAAAATTTAACGAGTTTCACCAATTCAAAGCATGTGTCAAGGCAGTCTTTTATCAATTGTGATTGTTTCACTGTGTCGCTCACTCCAAGATTGAGAGCGTGACCAAAGCAATGAGTGAACACTGCTCTCGGTCAGTGGCAGAAAGCGAATACATTCCAAGAAATTCTTCTGACACAGACAAGTCATCACTTACCCAGCGTATCACAAGTGTCAGCTGTTCTAGGTTGGATTTATCAGTGGCTTCGTCAACCCATGGACTTCTAAACTACCTGGACAGTCCACTCTATTTTGACTCTATACCAAGTTAGGCCAGTTTGTATCCATACTATTAAAACTCGATTAATCTCTCTCTCTATATATATACATATACAAGGCTGATTTTTGGCATTTGGGAGTCTTTTGGGTATGGCTCCACTAGGTTCTGAGCTCAGAGCAAAATGTCGACTCATCATGGAATTATGATGTCATTGTCACATTTTAAAAAGTTAAGCAACACAGTTATTCGAGCATAACAAAACTCACCATACAAAACATATTTCTAAGTCATAGAATCGAAAAATCTTATAAAATCATTGAGAATGTTCGAATTACAATCTCTAAAGACCATAATAACTAAGATTGTTTGAGTTTAAGAAATTTTATACCTAATAAAGCTTGGGACAGAACTTACAAGCCATCCTGTATGGGTATTAGATAGTTCATGTTTTTGGAATGATTGTGTACCATCCTTCCAGTTTGTATATCCATGAGAGACCTACAAAAATGCAAATTATGATTCCTAATATCTCTCCCTCCTACTCCAAAATCAGCCAGTCGAAGAGTATTTTCAAATGCCGTCGATGCATTGTGGTTAGACTTGATTCTTCTAAGAACAAAAGCTTTTACGCACGTGTGGCAGTACATGGCATCCTGGGCTTCATTGTAGTGGAGAAATGGCCACATCTTGAACCAATAGCTCTTAACAGAACACAAAACAGGTTTAGTCTTTCCAAACGACCTTTTTGGAAATGGAAAATTCACTGTTGGCTGATTAGGAGTTTCTGGGAAGACTGGAAGTTCGTTACAATGAAAAGTTGCCATATTGAAAGTTTGAAATCTACCTAAGTTAATCAAATAATAAAAGTTTAAGAGACGAGTAAGTATGTGGAAAAATTGGTTCTATACTAATAGTAAACAGTTGTCATCACATTGCTACCTTAGTACAATCAACACTCTTTCTTACTAGATGTAGACATTATTCAATCTTATTGAATGAAGTGTATGATCTAGCGTATCGTATTAAAAGCGCAACAACCGGACCTATCCGGACCACTATTAAAAGTGGTCAGGTGAAAACCGGACCAACCGGTGGCGCCGGCGCGCTGCATAGGGATCCTGTGTATCCACGGTGGTAAAAGTGATAACCATTCGTGAGATAATTCAGATTGAATAGAGCTTTTAGAAGGGTCGACAATGACTTTTGCTATAATTCGTTACTATAATCTGGTATTTAGCTGGAATCACGCGAGTAGTTTCACTACTGAGATAGGATGCGTAGACCTGTACTAGTGTCGACTTAAGTAGGACGACTAGGCCATGACCCTTGTCGACCTGGGATAATGTTAAGTGGAGAGATGTCAATGGTGGCCTAATTTGGACGAAGAGACTTCTATGGGTTTGGTGGAACTTTCGAATCGAGCTGGGCTGGGAAAAGTGTATAAGTGACGGGACTCCTGTTGGGAGATCTAACAATCCCAGGATTGGTGTCGTGCATTGTTGTTCCGTTACTGGTCCAGGGGTTTGATAGGCCATTCCGAAAAAGAGGAGTCTTTGGAGCAGGGAACCGAGCTCAGGTGGTATGTAGGACTCTAGAAAGACTGGCGGTGGGTTGTACTCGAAGTGAGTGGGAAATGGAGAGAGTGGTCTGATTACTTTCGAAGTGGTGATAATGGGGTGGTTACAAGTACCACATTTTGCACTTTAGCGTTCGATTCTAAGTGCATCTGCGTGGGCCGGGGCCACAGTATAAGTGTGAGACTGAGCTATTCGAGGTCCTGGTATGTTCGCACATGCTACAGAGTCCGTAGACTTTACATGCGACCAGTGTGGCCTCTGAGAAGGCTTGCCTCTGTACTTCAGAAAGATGCTACGTCATTACATGATAAATATCTCAAACTTAATATTTCATATGATGTAGTGCAATTATTATCAATGAATCATATATATATACTGTGATAAAAAGTAAATTTGGAATTGAGAATTAATAATTTGGGATAATATTTACAATTTTACAGAGATAGACCGATATCTCTTTTGGACCCTAAATAGGGAGTTTTGATCGAATCTCGGAGGTCCAGGGTTAGAACTTCTAAAATAATGATGAAATGTGCTTCAAGATTTCTGTACACATTATTAGCGAAAATTGTATTGATTGTGCTCTTCAGCATGAATCACCAAAATGTATCCCTTCTCGTTATTCTTTATCTTAGTTCAGCCTTCGGCACTGTCGACCATATCATCTTACTCAATCGTCTCCAGTCTTATTTCGGCATTTGTGACTCTTCTCTATCTTGGTTTGAATCTTACCTCTCTGGTAGGACTCAATTCGTCTCGATAAAGGGTTCTGATTCCTCCAATGTCCCGGTTGAGTTCCTCAGGGTTCTTGTCTTGGTTCGCTTCTATTTAGTCTCTACACCAGTCCTCTTTTCGACCTTATTAGGTACCACCTCCCCGACATGCACTGCTATGCCGACGATACTCAGGTCTAGCTAGCTTTCAAACCCGATTCCATCTCTTCTGAAGATTCTGCTTTCTCTGCCATTCAATCTTGCATCTCTGCGATCCGTTCCTGACTCCTCACCAATAACTTGCTTATCAAAGACACCAAGACTGAGTTCCTTATAATAGGGAATCGTCAACAACAGTCTAAGGTTCAAACTGATAGCATCTCTGTTGATGAGTTGATCATCTCTTCTTCCAAAAAAGTACGAAATCTTGGAACTTGGCTCGACAATACCCTCTCAATGTCTACTCAGGTCAGCAAAGTTGCTTCCGCTTGCTTCTACTACATCTATAACATCCGGCGTATTAGAAAGTATCTCTCTAGGGAAGTCAGTGAAACTCTCGTTAATTCTCTTATCCCATCTCATCTTGATTACTGTAACAGCCTCTTGTATGGTTGCTCACATCCCTCTTAGCTCAACTCCAGCGAGCATTTTCATGCTCTTAAACACTTTTGGGCTTAAAGTCATATGCCTAAAGGAGCGTCTCGCGCACCTTGATAATTTCTTGAGTGCAGTCAGGCTTATCTACAATGTCTCTCGTACCTTCTCGTAATCTCCTCTTCTTATCAACCTCCACTGGCTGCCTGTTAAACATCGAATCCTCTTCAAAGTCCTCCTCATAACTTACAAAGCCATCCATTCTCTTGCTCCGGACTATATTATCCAACTCATACAGGTCAAGACATCCAATCGCACTCGATCATCCAATGGCATCCTCTTTGAACATTCTCTATCAAATCTTCCAAAGCTCTGGATGATCGTGCTCACTTTAGCTGCGACTGTTGAGTGGAATCTTCTCCCTCCGAGCATTTGGAATGCTCCCTCACTTCTTATCTTCAAAAAACTCCCGAAAACTCATCTTTTCCATATTACACACGACACAGCCACTTAATTAAATACTCATTAAAATAATTTCAGCGCATATACTACGTACTTACCTTACAAGCAAACATACACATACATACTCATAAATACGTACATGCATAACATACGTACACTTACTTTTATTGAATTGTACAGCGAACTTGAACATATTAATATGGAATCTGCGCTATTATTTAGTCATAATTATACTGACGATTTATAAATATTTCAACCAAATTTTGGTGAAAATAGCAGAAGTACACTGAATCTGCTTGGGTGGTACAGTGGTTAGGGCGTTTGAATACCAAGACTTAAATCACGGGTTCTAACCTCGCTCTAGTCATTTGCATTTTACTGTCAATTACTATCTAAGCCTACACTTTTGCAGAACCTTAGTGAGCTGAAAGCACTAAGGATGTCATCCTGTTCAATGGG
The DNA here is from genome assembly GCA_963281255.1 of Aphrocallistes beatrix. Classification (NCBI taxonomy): domain Eukaryota; kingdom Metazoa; phylum Porifera; class Hexactinellida; order Sceptrulophora; family Aphrocallistidae; genus Aphrocallistes; species Aphrocallistes beatrix. Next base: position 1,363,856 of record OY725505.1, read on the forward strand.
TTAAGTCAGGTGTTACCTTTCTTGCTACTGTTAACCGAGTTCTTCTCTGTAATACTCTATCATACGCATACATCACAGTCAGGAACTATCAGTTGGTTTAGCACCTCACCCAGATTGTAAACCCCCTGAGAACATATTAGCATGGATTCGGGGGGGATATAAATCTATAAACTTTAACTTTAACCTTAATTTCCTTGAGGCCTCTAATCCCGACTATTTTGGTATAATTGTGAATAATTATTATTTTTCGTAGCACTACAATATATATTCCTTCCATTTAGAAATGGATAAAGAGCTTCTAAATAGGATATCATGAAGTTAAAGCAAAAGCCTACGACTTTTATTTCCAAGTTTGCATTTTCGAAAAATGGTCAAATGATAAAGATCTAAAACTTAATATTCCATAGGATGTAGTGCAATTATTATCATTGAATTATTTATATACCGTGATAAATATCTCTTTTGGACCATAAATGGGGAATTTTCATCAAATCTCGGAGGTCCAAGGCCAGCAGCCGTATTCACTAAGATCTTAAGCACTAAGATTGATCTTAAGTCTTAAGATCGATCTTAGTTAAGATCGATCTTAAGATTGAACTTATAAATAACGTTAGGGTTAATATTATTAGAATATAGCATTATACTAATCAAATATAAAACTGAAGTATAATATTGGTAATGGCAAGTAGTCATTTATTATTGATCTAGTGAAAATAAACTATATTTCTTCTTTTTGAGCAAAATTGAGGCCATTAGTGTCAATATTAGGAGCAAATAAGATTGATTAACCCACTCCTGTAAGACATAGCTTCTATCTACTATGTAGTTGTACAGCCTGGAATGTCTGCTGGTGAGTCTTACAATATCTGTGGTGAAATCTTTGTTTTAACTTTGAATTCTAAAATGAAATTCAATGTTTTATGTATGCAATCTATAATTATTCTACAATAGTCAATATCAAAGGAAGAGCTATCAAAGAGCATAAGTTGTATCTCATGAATTCATAATATTATATTGAACAAAACATATAGACGACAAGTGTCTTTGTATATTGTAACATGAAAACCTCTCTAAGACAAGATATAAACACTGGATATGAGAAGAACAATAAATTGAACTCTATCGACGTTAAAATTTCTGCGTCATTTGGTGTTACGAAAATAATTGGTGTCATTAATGGTTATGGTAAGTCGGCGTCCTCCCGTGTATATAAATTGCTGCTGAGTGCTTGCATCAACAATACCAAACCAAAATGGACAAATCCCGCAAGCAAATTGGACCAGAGAAGAAGAGTGAGTCTCATTAATGAAATTGAGTCAGCAGGTGAGATTTTGAGAGGGTCAGGAAATTCTGCTGACAAAAACAAAAGGAGGAAACAAATCTGGAGAGACTTTACAGCCAAACTCAACTCAGTGCATGGCATGGCAGAGCTGTAGAGGATATCAGGAAAAAAAGTCTCCGGAAATTGAAATCCCGACAACGTATAAGGCATCAAAGAAAAGTTGGGAGAGAAGGCGAACTGTTGATGAGCAAGATGATTCGATCGAGCTCTTGAAGGCTGCAGACTTATTTCCATTACAGCAGGAAGTTTTGTTCCAACAGATGGCTGTATTCTCAGCTGCAGTTAATAGAAGAACAGAGGGACTATTATCGATTGAAACGCTGGGAAAATCATTGTAAATAGGAAAATAGGATCAAAGTGATTATTATCAGTCATGTGAATCAATATATAAAGCATGTCTCTATAATTGTGCATATTAGAATGAGTCTATGATTATATGATCAAAGAATGTATGTTTGTTTATTCATACAAATCCAAGAAGGATTTGCCACGAATATAGCATGTGATACATGTTGCGATGTTACACACAATAAGAGAAATGTTTTAAAAATATTTTATTTGAAGTCTAATATCAATCAAGATAGATTCAATGTTCGACAGAAGTAAGTTTGAACAACATTTATGGAGTAATTAGTAAAAATCGAATCAATTACAATACTTAAGACACCTCCCTAGGTTGCTTAAAGTTCGGTCTTAAGTTCGGTCTTAAGAACGAACTTAAATCTTAGTGAATACCAATCTTAGTGAATACGACTTAAGATCGAACTTAAGACTTAAGCACTAAGATCGATCTTAAGATCGATCTTAAGTTCTTAGTGAATACTGCCGCAGGACTTCTAAAATAATGATGAAATGTGCTCCAACATTTCTGTACACATTAACAATTGTATTGATTGTTTAGCATAATAGTCACATTTGGATCTGAACAAATTTTAAAAAAGATGATCAGAATTTTATTTCTGATACAATTGTCGCTAAATATCTGATATCAAACTCGCCATTTCCCGTGCATTATACAAATGAAGTCCCAGTAATACAATTGAATTAACAATAAAATATTTTGCCTTTTTTTTGGGTCAGAACAAATTTTACGAGGGCGGTATCCTTAATGTGTATTTGTTTACATATATATATATAAATATATATATACAGGGTGGAACATAAGTGCTGTCTTATATCAAATAAATTAGAAATTGCTCTTATTATTCAACAATAAGTATAACAGGCTTTATACTTCAAAAATCACTATCAATTACTACAACTATCAATTAGGTACAACTATCAATTAGGTCATTTTATAATGCATTTTCTAATTGAACTATTAATTTTTGATATTCATATATTGTCTTTATTTCTGGCGCTTATTTTTTGCATATGGATGTCAATGACCACGGTTTAGAGCTCATATCTCAGGCAATCGGCATGGTTGTAGCCAGTGGCGTGGCCAGGTGGAAAAATTTGATCAAGACGCCACATATATGCCCATTTGAAAAAGTGTAGTAGGTTAAATTAGTAAATTGTAAAAATTTTGGGGGGGCCTAGGCCTCCCCAGGCCCCCCCATAGCCACTCCACTGGTTGTAGCAGGTATCACGCAAAAAGAAGTTGCTCAGACCCTTAACGTTAGTGGACGCTCGATTAGACGTTGGTACAGCAGTCACAATTCTGGGAAAACGCTAGAGAAAAAACGCGGTCCGGACGACCGCCGAAATTCCGAAAAGGCTAAAAGAATAACAAGCATGGGCTACCCGATCACTCACACCACTGTTCGAAGATATTTGGCGAATTCTTTAGGTACTAAATCTTACAAACGGATGAAAAGGGCGAAACTAACGAATCGTCAGAAGGAAAAAAGAAGGAAAATCTCAAGTTTGCCAGAGAGCGCCAAGAGTGGACTGTTGATGATTTCAAAAGGGTTTTATGGTAAGATGAGTGTCCTTTTGAGTTATTCTCTACCCCTAATCGCCAAAATGATCGTGTTTGGGCACGAAACCCTGAAGTTGTCCCTCCATGCTACAGGGTGAAATTTCCTCCTAAAGTCCATGTGTGGGGTATGATGTCAAACCAGGCTCTGTCAGATTTGCACATTGTACCCAAAGGCCAAACTATAACCGGAGCTTATTATCGTGATTTTATTCTGGCAAACACTTGTAAGGATGCTCTCAAACGTAGGGCCAAGAAGGGCTCAATCCTAAAGCTTGCGATGTCAAGAAACATGTCCGAGATTATCTATCAACAAGATGGCGCTCCCGCCCACACGACTAAATTAACTCAGGTGTGGTGCGAAAACAATTTCCCCCAACTTTTGGAGGAAGGAAGAATGGCCAGGCAACTCTCCAGACTTAAATCCTATCGAGAATCTTTGGGCAATCGTCAAAAGCAAGGTCAATGAGATGGGACAACCAAGTGATATTGATACCCTTGTGAAAATAGTTAAAAAAGCATTGAGTCAGATAGATCCAGACATTTTGACGGACTTGGTGGCAGATATGCCTAATCGTGTTAAACTTGTAATAAAAAGAGATGGAGATTATATTGATAAGTGAATCATAGCATACTATAACTTAAAATTCAATGTATTTGGCATAACTCAATAGGACAGCACCAGGGGTTTATATAGGTGCCAGTCTGGTGTGGTCCTCGGAGCCAAGGTGCTTGCAATGTGATTCAATGTTGGTGCCGGGTTGCAATCACCCCTGGAATTACAAGATAAACCCCTATTTGAGTGCCATATAACTTTTATCACCTTCAAAAAAGTGCCGGACTGGGAAATCCTAGATAAAACCATGGACAGCACTTATGTTCCACCCTATATATATATATATACACATATACATAAATAAATTTCTCGACTTGAAATTGACTTTGCATTAATCAGTTTTTTCGTAAATATTCGTTTTTTAAAAATTATATGGACATTAAACATTGTGTTGACCACAATTAATATCCCATCAGAATAGATCTAAAAGAGAGTTCCTTTGTACAATACTAGGGGAATTGATGATTTTGTGGAAACTGTTCTCGATGAGTTATCTGCAAAAATACACTTTTCGGGAGCTCAAGAAGGAAGAAAAATTTTTTTCTTCCCAAATCACCTAATTTATAGAGGACATTCAAGGAAACTTCAATGGCTTATGCCTCTTTTACTCAAATATTCTTGCACGAAATGGTGGAATAAAAAAATAATAGGAATATAATTTTCAATTTTAATCCAATTAATTTTTTCTTTCCAATTTCGTTGCTGCAATATTTAGAAGCAGATTTTCGTAAGGAAAAATATTTTAACGTTTTTCTAAAGTAGAATATCGAAAATCTGTCTCTATCATTTTGTTCTACGTGACGAAATCTTTCCAAAACCGTCGAGTCTTTTATTCTACGACTTTTGTACTAGAGATTCCTCCTTTGTAATATTGATTTTTTTGAGTGCTAAAAACAGGCTAGTCTGTATGCATATGATGGCATGTCTGTGTGCATATGATAGCGTGTTGCAGAGAAAAACTCGGCTAACAGTAGGCAAGAAAGATAGCACCTGACTTAACTTTACCTTTAAACGAGATGACATCCTTAGTGCTTTCAGCTCACTAAGGTTCTGCAAGAGTATAGGCTCAGATTACATTACCGAAGCAATGTAATTGAGAATAAAATGCAAATGACTAGAGCGGGGTTAGAACCCGCGACCTAAGTCTTGGTATTCAAACGCCCTAACCACCGCACCACCCAAGCAGATGCCCTAAACACCGCACCACCCAAACAGATGAATACAAGTGGCTCAAAGTGGCGAAATATTGGGGCTGGAGTTAGAAAATTCAGAAATATTGTTTAGAACCCCTATAAGGATCTAAAAATGATAAAAAAGCAATTTGGGCACATTTTTAGAAAAATCAAGAGTCCCGTGGGAAACACCAATCTTAAATGAAAAGTATAAAATTTCAAAATTGACCGTATTTACAAAATTTCAAGTCAAAATTGGTTTGAGATAGAGGTTTGAAAATTTCAAGAGTTGTTCCATATCATTAGGCGATGAATGTAGGACCACTTTATTTTCGATATCTTATAACTTTGTGATTTTATTCCTGTTTACCAAAAAAAACAGACTCTTTTCGCCGTTTTTAGCACTTTTTTTCATACACCAATAAAATTTACAGTTTTTGTCATTTTACCTTTCTTTTGGTCCTATGAGGTGCCAAATATGATAGACTATCTATGATTCGATTTTGGAAGCATTTGTTTCCATGGTATGTCCTAAACAATTCTTGGAGTGGAAGGATTCCTACCATTAAGCTGTGCTAGCGACAAACGAAAAAAACAGACTTTGAGACACTGTATCTCAAAAACTAGAAATGAGAATCAAAAACGGTTTGGAATGTGCAAGTATTTCTACACGGAGATACGTGCCCACGCTTAACATCTCTTATAGCTCTACTTTCATCGTATGCTGTAAGCCAAATCATATGATTTTTGCAGGCGGTATCCTTAATGCTGAATTCATACTCAGCACTAAACTTCAAGCTATTTGATATATATTGACCATATTTGAACATATTTTTGTTTGACCGTGCCTTGCAACGGACAAGAATTATTTAACATTCCTGGCCTTCGCTAGGAACAGGCAACCAAAATATTCTTCAAATATGGTTAATATATATCAAAAAGCAATTTTTACACTTTTAAATGTTAAAATATTTGAAATACCATATTTTGAAGTCAATTACTGTTATAAATTGTTGAATAAGGATATTTGCATGAGTTTTAAAAGATCAGTCCTACAGTATAGTATGTTATCCTGTTAAAACTCCTACTATGTTCAGCAGAAAAAAATAGAATCTACCAGATTCCTTGGGCTAAGAGGTCTAAATATCCTATAAAACAATGGGCACAAACAATATTCCTTGATGAGATGCAATCTCGCTATCGAGAGGCAGAATAATGATGTTGACAAAATCGGACTAAAAGATTTGCTCCGACCACCACCATGGATAATGATCCTAAACATACCTCTCGTAAAGTCAAATCTTAGCTCACCCAAAGTGTGCCAAATCAGATTATTTCGCCTTCCCGAAGTCCAGACCTTAACTCTATCGAAAATTTGTTCTGATGGGTGAAACACGAGCTCATTAAACTAGGTCCCAGGGACAATCATGAGCTGAACCAAAAATTAGAAGGAACTTGGAACCGAATTGAGCACGGACTTTTGCGTCCTTAGATGCCAAATAGCAATAGATAACATTGGATATCTGATAAAGTATTAACTAACACTATTTTACTTTACAAAATAATCGTTTTAACCCAACAATATTGAGATTATATTAACTCGCACCATAAATTCCAATTTTAAATAATTATGTAACAGACACTTTTCACTAATATTTTGGAAGTTATAGCCTTGAACATTCCATATTCAGAAAAAAACTCCATTTTGTACCAAAAAGGGGATATAACTCTATCTCTGTAATTATAACCCCAAATTCTTAGTTCTAATTTACAAATATACTATTTATAACGCTAAATATATATTATTCATTAATTGTTCTACATACTATAGAATGTTAAGTTTAATATTGTAATATGATAACATAGCATTGTTTGGAAAGAATCATATACACTGCCGGTCAAAAAGAATTGCTCAAAATGTTTACCCAAAATTCGATTGATTTTCACCATGATAGCTCGCCCCTCGTAACTTTCTCTGGACTGTTGAAGTGGAAAATTTTAGCGAACATTCTGATAATACTTCAGTTCTTATCTCTGAGTAGCAGTCTTAAATCGATCCTTTTTGCTTTTTCTGACTAATAAGCTGTCTTCCTATTGGTTGTGACACGAGGCCTACACGGAATAGTGAGGTCACTTACCGAGCAAGTCAGTTCGGTCAGGAGGCCATGGTCAATACACATGTTATGCAGCACCATAGTAGCGATGATTATTTTACAACATTTTTCAGGACTATAACAGAGAGTCCCTCCTGTTCTATCCATGGACCTCCAACGACTCTTCCAAATACCGAAAGTGCACTCAATAGTTTGACGAACTTTAAGGAAAGCCCGATTATACCTTCTTTGCCCAGGTGTGCCTGGAGAAGTTATAGGAGTCATTAAATTAGTACGTAATCCATACGCACTATCACCTAAGAGCCACCCATGGACAGTTTCAATCCCACCACTTGTTATCTCCCGGTTGATGCCTGATTGACGCCAAATAAAAGCATCATGAGTACAGCCGGGCCATTTGACAACAGCATCGATGAAGCGAAATTCATGGTCACAAATTGCTTGGATGTTTATAGAGTGAAATCCCTTTCTGTTGACATAGATATCCTCATTCGTTGATGGCGCAAGGATGGGAACATATGAGCCATCAATACATCCTAGAACTAGTGGAAACTTGTATTTTTTTAAGAAATATTCTTGAATGACCCTTTGTCGAGTTGTATTCGGAAATTTGATATACGTATGCTGGAACCATGCTTGTTAATGCTTTAGTCACAGCAGTTACGCATCTCGATACAGACGTTTGCGAGATTCCATGTGCGGATGCGATAACTGTCTGAAACGTTCCAGTAGCTAAGAACTGCAGAGCTACAGCTAGTTGAGTTGTTGGAGCAATTGAATGGGAACGAGCAGTAGATCGATGAAGTTTGATGGAAATTTTGTTCAAGAGGTTTACAAACATATACTTCGTTATTCTGTATCTAGCGATAAAATCGAAGTCAGAATATGCCTCCATTGGGTTAAGTCGATCCCTAAAAACTCTTTGGCTACGTAAACTGTTTTCAATAATTTCAATTTCAATTTCAATCTCAAGTAAACTTATTGCAGAAGCCATGAAATCTAACTAAACTAGAATATTTCTTCAGAAATTTATAACTATTTAATAGGACTATTGTTCATATAATTGAACCATGGAACTTGATAGTGATTACAGTATATGGATAATTCAAAAGTATTAAATTCTTGACATTTTTGTAAAGCAAGCAAATTCTTAGCTGTTTCTCAAGTTAAGCAAATACTTAGATTTTGCTTAAAGTTAAGGAGACAGGCCCTCAAATTTTGAAAAAAAATGGCAAACCCAAATATATTGTCATTTAGTTTTATTTCATTCTAGGATGTCTAAATAATCCGATAATGAGATATTTTGTCAATCCGATGATTATTTATGTACTTATAGCCGGTCAAATCTAGTCTTTTTCATTCATAATCTATTACAGGGTGCGATTTAAGTTCTGTCCCATTTATATTTATCCATAACCTTGTGAATCCTCACTTTGTATCATTGAAAATTCACGTATAGATTAGAGACCATGTTACAATACGAATTATGAATTGCTATACAATGTATCCGCTTTTGATTTTATTTATAGCTTTTATTCTGCCTTTTAAAGCCCCTACGGCGGGGAACCTTCTCCCATTCTGCTACTAAATATATCTTCAAAGACTCAATATTGTAGTGAGATTTACTACAGGCATTTGTTTCGAGGATGGGCCAATCGAATAACCCATGGGGTTCAGGTCTGGGCTATACGGAGTATATTGGTCATCACTGATAAACCCCGGAATATTGCTGCGAAACCAATCTTGAGTGGAATTTTCGGTATGGGCATGAGCTCTATCTTGTTGGAAGACGAAGGACCTCCCATTAAATATTGTTTGCCATAGGTTCTTCACAACTGGGTCTAAAATCAACGTTAGTAGGCAGGAACGTTGATTTTAACCCCACTGGGGACAAAGACTCGATGTGTCCGTCCACTAGCGGATATTCCAGGCCAAATCATCACTGAGGGAGGCTTTTGCAACTTAGGGACATATCTGAGCATTTCTTTATTGCTACATGTCGTGAGTGATACTATTCTGTCATTTAGACTATTAGAAACCTCGTGGATTGTGAAAATTTTCTCATCTGATAGCAGAAAATTTTCCAGACCACTAGTACCGTGCCGATCAAGTTCTCCTTCACTTCTCAGTAATCTCTTTTCTTTAACCTGCTCACTAAGGAAATGAATCTTCTTTCTTTTGTATTCTCGCATCCCTAAACAGATTTTCACAACTTTGCGAATTGAAAACTCGCAAATTTTGAGTTCTAGAGCCATTTTTCCCAGCGAACGCCGGGAATTTCGACGAATCCACTCCCACACAGCCTTCTAGAGTTGAAGAGCCCTTATTGACGGCCAACGACCACTTCTTGCCTTGTCAGCAGCTCCTCCGATATCCTTGTATATCCTAATAGTACGATAGACAAACTTTTGCCTGGATTCAGGAAACTTCAACAATTTCATTATTTCTGTATGTGTCCCGCCGGTTTTGAATAATTCAATAATTCCACACCTCTTTTGCCCCATTGGGAATAAAATTTCAGAATCTGGTTATTTTGTGTAATTATGTAAGATCTTTACAGGAAAGTGTCAATATAACTTAAAAATAGCATGTATAATTACTAATATACTGGTTATGCTTGGATTGGAGGTAGTCTTAATTGGGGACAGAACTTAAATCGCACCCTGTAATTTAAATTTGTTAAATTATCAATTGGCGGACATCCGTACGATTACCCTAACTCAAAAGATATTCACGCACAAACATATTGTAAAAAACACGCAAATTACACCGATTAAGCTAGTAGCGAAGCCCAATTTTCAAATAAAAGGAAAGTTTTAAAAACTGAATATTATTTTTTCTCCAAAATTCCTGATTAAATGGCTTGACAAAATATTTTTTAACATAAAAAAATATTAAAGTTAAAATTGAACAAAATAGCTTCGCTACTAGTTCTATCAATCGCTAATAATGATATTTGAACAGTTAAATCAGCTTGATCCTAATCAATAGTGTAGTTATGCCGAACGGCCCAACCACGGATATTGTATAGGATTTAGACTTTGAGTGACTATAACTTCATATTTATTCCTAGTTCGAAACTCATGTTATGCATTAATTCTTATCTAACTAATACTATCGATAAACAGTATAACAATGGTTGAATTAAGACTTTGATTTTTTTGGGTTTTGTCACCTTAAGCAAATACTTAGTTTTTGCTTAAGTTATACTTAAGTTTTAAGTTAAGCAAAACTTAAGTTTTGTTAGTGAATAGGGCCCCAGGTACTAGACAGGCCAGGTTGAAAAGTATACATAGATGTGAGTCGAGTAATAATGAGAATAGGGTAGTATAATAGAGCAGATGTGATGCTTAATATTTGAGAATGCAATGTCTTGTGTTTGTCAATGATATGTAGTTGTTACTTATCACAAATATTTTATAGTGAGTATCCGCACAGGTCATATGATCTTTCTTGAAATTTCTGAACAATAATTTGACCAAATAAATTGAAGAAATTCCGATTTTCTTGTTTTCTATAGCATTTTTATTAATATAGTGCTATTATTTATCATATCATAAATTTTGAAAATCTGATTCATGCCATTGTATATCAATGATTTTTCTATTATATATTTATTTTAAAATAGTAATATGAGTAGAAAGAACGCAATTATCCATGTTCTTTCTTCTCAAAATAGCCAATCTAATACTAGCCAAAGTTCCTCACATATTTCAAATGAAGACCAATATTTTTCTCCTTCCTCTCTCCCTCAGTCTCCGAGTGCTAGTATCAAATCTTCTTTCTCACAACCGGTTAATTATAAATATAAAATAAAATCTCCTATTCATTCCTTGCCTTTAACCCCATATGATATTCAAAACTGTGGCCAAATGCATTCATTTTCTTTGAATCCTGATGATTTTACTGATATAGATCAAGAAAATCTTATCCTACAAAGTTGTAACCACGACAGACTATCATCAAATGCTTCTTTTTCCAGCCTCTCTTCTGAAATTTTAGAGACATCTTCCGATTTTGTCCTCGATTCTTATAATTTAAATTCTAAGCAATGTACAACAAATTCTTATTCGAAACATATCTCTTCAAATTCTTTTCAAAATCGTCTCTCTTTTTGGGAAGAAAAGATCAATCCAAAAATACTAAACCCACTCGCTTCTGATGAATCCGCCTCACCATTTGCGAAGCTATCTGATACAACATTGACTTTGAAGATGAAAAGATCAAGTTACCTTGCAACTCCTTTACTCGATAATTTTGCTATTCAGGATTCTAATTTTAATACTTCTAATAGAACAAAAACGGGCTCAATCCTTACTCAATATCAAGATCAAGATATCAATATTGTCAATATCAAACTTTCGCACTCTAGGGACAACAATAAACTCGATAAATCTCAGGGCGGGTTATACGTTGCCAATAGTATGAAAGAAGCCAAAATGCATATCCCACTTGATTCATTATTGGAGAGAATTATTTCACTATTCGATTCAACCGTGTATGAAGTTTTAAATTGTGATTTTATTAATCCCTATTCTTTTTTTCTGACATATAAATGGACTGGTTTGGCTCCAGAAGTATTGGCATGTAAATTGCGATTACATTTTTCATATAAGCTTGAATATACTCAAGAAGAGGGAAAGCTTAAACCTCTAGCTCAGCTCAAACCTGCTGATCAGGTGAAAAAATTAAATATTGCTCAAGCTTTTAAATTTTGGATACGAGTTTTCCCAGAGGATTTTCAACCAAATTCTCTTATATTAGATGTTATGCATTCTTTGAAGGAAGCAATGAGACGCGAGAATCAGACACAATTATTGAACATGCTTGAATTGCAATATTTTGACACATATACTTTGAATAAGAAATTAAGTTTGATACAAAAAACAAAGGTTGATGATGAGTGTTTTATAGCTGATGATTCAATTAATCCCCAATCCTTCGAAATTCTTAAAATTTCTTCATCCGAACTTGCTAAAATAATAATTTGGATGGAATTTTCCCTTTTTAAAAAGATTCCTTTCTCCGAATTTCAACAGTACGCTAAGTTTCAAAATTCAAGTGAAACTCAAAATATCAATTTATCTATTAAAGAATCAAATGCCATTGCAATGTGGATTAAAAGTAGCATTTTGAATGAACGTGCACCAGATGCCCGTGCGGTTATAATCGAAAAGTTTATCGATGTAGCGTCTGAAATTCGCAAACTTCACGCTTTTCAATCTCTAATGTCATTCGTTGGTGCACTTAACTCAGGCTGCATTTGTCCAGTTAGATTAACTTTGACCTGGAGTCTTGTGCCCAAAGAGAAAATTCGTATGCTTCACGAATTTACTTCTTTATTAACAATGCATAATAATTATGCAGTTTATAGAGCTGAATTAGAACATATTAAAACTCAAGTTAGAAATTTTTATTTTCCTATTCTTGGTGTTATTTTCAAAGATCTCATACAGTTGGATGCCAAATCTAACCTAATAGATACTGGGGAACTTATAGAAGTGAATGAAATAAAACTAATACAGATTTCGAAAACAGTAGACACTTGGCGAAAGTCTCAAAATGCTAGCCTCCCAAAATCTCCAAACTTTAAACAAGTAGATTTAGTCAATGCTGCAATACACTTATGTTGTATCATTGACGAGGATGAGTTATACAAATTATCATTTCATTTAGAACCTAATGATCCGGAAAAGAGTGAGATCGATTTGAAAGAGAGTGAGATTTTTTCTGCTTTCATCAAGGATTTTGATAATAACGCAATTGAACCTGCTGTTGTCAAGTTTCACGTTCAGGCGATGACTAAAGCTATATTTTCTTCTTATGATAAAGATCATAATGGTTTTTTGACAGAAGAAGAATTTAAAATTATTCAAAAAAATTTTCCTTTTATTCAAAATTTTAACCAGCTTGATAAAAATAGAGATGGTTTAATAGGACAAGAAGAAGTTTATGTATTTCTCTTGACTTCCCTTGGAAATATTAAGGATTATTTTACACATTCATTCAAGGAATTTCATGAGATACACCCTGCCTTGTGTTCACATTGTAAATCCATGATGTGGTGTCCAATTGAAGCTGCTTGTAAATGTAGAGATTGTGATATAATATGCCACAAACATTGCAAAGATAGCTTAGTAGCTGAATGTAAGCCCAAAGGATTTCATTTTAAAAAGAGCAAAATCGCAAAGCAAAAGATTCCTAAATCAAGGCTAATACAAACGGCTGCGACAGATCGTTCTCGCCACCATTCTGCAACAGAATTAATAGATGACAGCTTTGTGATTGATAACATGGCTTGTAATGCATCAGAAAATCAAAATAATGCTTCGAAATCGCCTAGTATTTTTGACAATCATAATGTTGGAGATAATTCAAAAGTGATCCTTGATACGACAAACGAAATGTTCTTAAATTGTGCTGAATGCGAAAAAAACAAGTGTGAGGTTTTGAAATTAGGTGAGGATAACAAGAAGTTGAGGTCACAGCTTAATACTGCATTATTTGCCCTATATAAAGTGAAATCTGATAATTTAAATCTTAAAACCGAATTAAATGTAGTGAAGTCCCAGTTAAATGGCACTAATGATGATCTACAAACAAACAATGTTGAACTCCAAAGACAATTTGTTAATGTCCGAAATGCAACGGGAGAATTTTTGCTTCAACAGTTTGCAATACTTAACAATTCTTCGAAATCTGAAACCTATTTATAGATCTAAATAATATCAGCAATTAATAAATGAATATCAATTGTTCTTTACTATATTAATGTATATGCATATAAGCAAACAGGTTATCTTGTATTCATTATAAATACTTTACACTTGAATTTTATTTTAATTTTGATATCTTACAAATGCTTCCTCAATTTAGAATTTCTAGAAATTCTATACCATACTTGTCGATACAAATATAGGGGTTACTGCCCAACGAGCGCAGCGGCTAATTTTATTGATATTTAAGCAAACAAATCGATTCCAGGGATGCGAGCAAATTTTCAGGGAAAATAGTTATATGTTCAGGAAATGGTTATATGTTCAGGAAACAAGTCTGCTGGTGTTATAGAATTAATAATACCTACAGACTTATTACTGTCAATTCTCTGGAAGTATCTATGTACACTCTAGCACTGGGACTTTCAGCAGAGGCTGGGAAATAAATAATTTTTATTATATATATTATATACTTTTTATCTAATATATATATTATTATTATTTTTAAGTGAGATGCCATTTTTAATACCTGCCACATCGGGTCCACCGGCATTCAAAAAATCAATTATCGTCTCATTTTAATTGTCTACTTCTCTGATTAGCTATATTTCGTATAAGGATTCTTCCTTTTTTCACTGTTCCTTACTATTATTATATAGGAGATGCCTTATGTCATTCATGATCAGCGTGTAGTCCGTCTGTCTGCTTTCCTTCTGGAAATTCTATTGGATCAAGCAAACAAAATTGGATTATATATTCCTTTTATGGCGGAAATTTAAACCTGAGTGAAATTTTTATGAAATTCTCGCACCTTGTCACAAAAGGTATTAAATTGTACTAACCATTCAGGATTCAGGGATTTGACATTACTGTTGGCTTTGATTTATGAACTAAAAATAATTATACCTAAATCAATGAATATTATCAAGTTAGATTACTTCAACCTTAAAATTAGCCAGAATGAAAACTCCTGACCAATGAAAATTTAATATCCTTAATATTAAAACTCGATTAATATATATATATATATATATGTAACGAATTGATTGAAGAAACTGCCAGGCGTAGAAAGCTGATTTTTTTGGCATGTGGGAGCCTTTTGGCTATGGCTCCACTAGTAAGTTCTGACGTCAGACGAAAATATCGACTCATCTTGGAATGATGACGTCATTGTCACCTTTTTTAGAATTAGAAATTTCTTCGACTATAACACAGCCATTTTAGGTGATAGAAGGCTGAAATTTTAATAGCCACCAGGGGTGCCTCGGGTGTCTGGACACCCACTGCCTCCTATTTTATCTAATTATACAGATATCCCTCCATAAATAGACACCCAGTTTCTGAGAAATCACTCCTAGGACACCCACTCCCGATAAAACATGGCGCCGGCCATGATGTACCCACATGTGATATAACTATCATCAAAAAATGTTGGCTCATCACTCTGTTATGACGTCATCATTACGCATCAAAATTTTTAAAATTAACAAATTTGCTGTGGTGATTTTTCGTGCGATATCGATTATAACAGTAGGACAGACGTATTTAGAGATATTATCTCTCATATAATCAATCAATGGTGACCACAAGCGCATCCAATAGACACAAAGTATCCGCCAGCCGCTACGCAAGTGAGCGAACCGCGCTTGTAGCTATAATTTTAAGGTTGGCCATAGCCTACTCTATTAATGCCTCTCAATAAAATAACCAAGGATGCGGTAATAGCCGAATGGATTAATACACGATTAGCCTAAAATCGTTAACCATGTAGGATAGGCATTAAGAATGTATTACCAGCATATATAAACATGGCATCAAAGTACATATATCCGTTGTCAAAATTTAGATTAGTCATCATATCATTGCGCAACAGGTCATTTAATGGAGTATTTTGGCAATTTTCTAAGCTGTTTTAAGCCTACTTCTAAATGTTACTAAGATAGAGTTTTTGTGTAGAAATAAGATTAGTACGATTTGATTTGAAATATTTAGAAATTTTCAATGGAATGTTGTTACATTCCTGCGTTGCTATGGTAAAGCATTTTGATCAGTTTGGGCTATATCTTGCAAACTGTAGGAACTAGGTCTTCAAATTTTATCGTATTTGATAGGCAATTGGCTACTCCCTATTAGGTAATAATACAAATTTAACTTCCAAATTCACAGACTATAGAGTTATGCGACAATTTAGTGTTTTGGTCACATTCTTTAAATCAACCCATAACTCAAAACTCGTTGAATGTAGAAGTTCAAGTTGTATTATTACCTATAGGAAGTAGTCCATTGCCTATCAAGCACAATCAAATTTGAAGATCTAATCATTACAGTTTGCATGAAATGGCCCAAACTGACCAAAATGCTTTACCATAGCAACGCAGGAATGTAACAACATTCCATTGAAAATTCCTAAAATTTTCGAATCACCTTGTACTAATTAATATTGGGTCTACACAAAAATCACACCTTAATATCATTTAGAAATAGGGTTAAAACAGCTTAGAAAATCGATAAAATTGTCCTTAGAATGACCTGTTGCGCAATGATATGATGACTAATCGAAATTTTTCCAACGGATATATATACTTTGATACCATGTTTATATATGCAGGTAATACATTCTTAATGCCTATTCTACATGGCTAACGATTTTGAAATGTCCCTCAATTTCCATTAGTTTACCTGCTTTGGAATATCAAATAACTTGCAGATATCTTTATTCGACAACTTGTAGCAGTACTTAACTTCAAAATTTGGTATATCAAAATTTTCACCATCAAAAGTGTAAAAAACTGGTCATTGATGACTGGCCACCCAAAAATAACCACATTCGATAGTATCAGCCGGAATCTCAGATCAATAACTTCTTTATACCATTTCAGATCATCATTTGAATTCTGAATCTGTGTCCTCCATTGAATTTCCAGCAATTTTATATATATATTGACCATATTTGGAGAAATTTTTTGGATGTCCGTGCATAGCAACGGCCAGGAATTTTTTCACATTCCTGGCCGTTGCTAGGGACCCGCAGCCAAAAGAATTCTCCAAATGTGTCCAATATATATTTCAAATTGCTGGACATTTAGTGCTGAGCACGAATTTATCATTAAAATGATGATCTGTCATGATTCAAAGAAGTTATGAATATGAGACATTTCGGTTAAAAAATGTGTCCTTTTTTTGGGCGACACCAGGTGGTACAAGTGGCTCTAAGTGGTGAAATATTAGCATTGAAATTCTAAAAATCTCCAAATTTTAATAAAAATGTCCATAGGAAAGGCTAACCTTTAAACGAAGAAGCCTGTTGGTCCAATTGGTCGTCCTGGCGAGGAATATGGGATACCAACCAATTTGACCAACAGTAATGTTGATCATCTTTGAAATTTTTGAATTTGCCTGGATTCAGTGGAAGTTTTGCATACCTATATATTGATTATTTGTATAATATCAATATTTTTCGTTTTAAAATTATAACTATATTAAATTTGACGGTTTTTATTTTCGACACTTTTGTTTTAGAGGCACCATACTCTAATGCAGTGTTTCTCAACCTTTTTCTTCTCGCGGCACCCTTTCTAAACTTATACCTTTCAGCGGCACCCCTTAATTTGACTTAGGGGCAGGCCAATGAACAAATGATAGTAAAGTGGAGATTGATTTGAATTATTACGACTTTATTATAGGATAACTAATTAATAAACTAGGAAATTATTGTGAATATTGCGTAATAAATTATTCCAGAGGATTGTCAGAGGACAATCATCAAATTCAACATTGACAATGGTATCAATAGAAAATAAAATAAAGCAGTATGCAAGTGTGGTAAGGCCTGCGGCACCCCTAGAGGAAGTAAATGGCACCCCAGGGTGCCGCGGCACCCCGGTTTAGAACCACTGCTCTAATGTAACATTTATCAGTTAATTATTAACATATTTAATTTTGTTACTGGTTGTTGATTATATATGGTTACCAAATATTCTTAGCTAAATTGGATATTTTCATTGTCTAGTTTCGTTTTAATTCTTATCTTTGTATGGATGAGCGGCAAACAGGACAAGGTTGTCCCAGTTCTGCTATTGTGTTACTGCAATCTGTGCAGCAATTCGCATGCATACAAGGCATGAAGATCCATATACTTGTACGAGGAGACAGACAAACTACACAAATGTTTCCCATACCGACATGGTTTTCCTCATCAGAAGCAGAATATTTTGTTTCACTTTGGTCAAAATTATCTTGTGTTTTAATGTTTCCATTAGTGTAGCTTATTGCACTAAGAAATTCCCATGGTGTGTATGCTCCTTCACTCAACTTTTGTTTGGAAAGGCATCTAATCTCGTAA
Source organism: Aphrocallistes beatrix (assembly GCA_963281255.1). Lineage (NCBI taxonomy): Eukaryota > Metazoa > Porifera > Hexactinellida > Sceptrulophora > Aphrocallistidae > Aphrocallistes > Aphrocallistes beatrix. The sequence goes on from OY725505.1 coordinate 1,382,079, forward strand.
TTTCTGATATCTTTTTTTCTCTCTGTTTCTCTAGTTATTTCTCTTCCATGACATAAACGTGCAATCTCGTTATCTACATCTTGTATAATTTCATTAAGTGTAGTTATAAAAGACCATATTCTGGGATGACTTGTTTTCACAATCGAAGTTTTGAATGATAGCTCTCAGCTGAATTATTCGTAGAGATGGTAATATCAAAAATTGAAAGTTCTTCCGGATGTATTTGGTTTAGCCAGCGTTTCTTAAAATATCTGTGAGTTTTTCAAGTTTCGACATTTCAGGAATTTGTAAAGAAGGCATCTGAAGAAAGCTAAAGGTAGGAACTATTAGGGAAGCTGGTAAAAATGGGATTGCCATAAGCTGTCTAACATATTTTGTGACTTCAGGATTATTTCTAAAAGATTCACAAAGGCCTAACTTTTGTACTTTCTTCCATATTCGCTGAATGAAATGAAACCAGCATCCATAGAGTTTGATATTAGTATAAACTTGTTTGAAAGCATTTCTGGCAGCCGTTTCCCAATCCGACATTGAAACTGATGGGTGGAAATTAGGAATATTGATCATAAGATTTTCCAATGTTGATCGGTAGAGATCTTGTCTTTTCGAAATCATCGGGAAGTGGTTAGCAGGTAATGTATATGCCTACCCACTGCAACAAATACTGTCCATAGCTGACAGAATTGGACAGGAACAGTATAGAATCTATCATCGAATTATAAATTAATAACCTCAGTTAAGAATGTCTTCATTGCATTTGAAAAAAAACTACTGCAGTTTCATTAGTAACCGATAATTTGAAATAATTTCCAAAACTTGTAGATTCTTGCATGATACATATATGATTCAATTTCAGGAAATGATATTTCACATGCCGATGGATGGGTTCTAGTTGTATCATCGAATATCTTTCTTAGATTAGATTGCGAATGTTTAGCAACCCTTTTACATTCATTTTTGAGTTCGTGAATGTTTGAATTATATTTATTAACATTATGATTATGTGGATTCAAAGGAATAATCAAATCAGATTAACGGTTTAACTTACTTTACATCTTGCAGACTTAAATAAGGCGAGTCAGTAAGGGTCTACAAATGGGTGGCCGCTGGCCGCGTTGAGCAGGTGACCGCTATACACAGATTCAATATTATGGAATTTCGGACGGGACTGTTCATTGGTGACCGCTATAGACAGGTGACCGTTATAGAGTGGCCGTTATAGCAGGTTCGACTGTAGTTTCATATGATAAAAAAACACATCCCTGACTCTATAATTGACACATTGGTTTAGTACGGTGTACAATGACAAATATTTAAAATATCCACTGTTAATTAGTACTTTAAATAATAGATATCCGGAAATCAATCGCTTACCTATTCTAGGGGTCATGAATAAACGAGGGGGGGGGGAATAGACGGGGAGGTGGAAAATTCTCAATAATTAATAAGCGGGGGGGGTGGAAACTTTTTCAAAATTAATAAGCGGGGGGCCCGTTTATTCGGACCCCTAGAGTACGAAGTTGATGCTTAAATCGAGTTGCAGATATTATCAATTTGTGCCATAAAAATCATCCTGGTATAAACAGCACAATCAAACTTGCCAAACAGGAGTATTTCTGCCCAAGAATGTCCAAGGAAATTAGGGAATATGTACACTGCCCTGGCAAAAGTATCTGAGCACCACGAAAATCTCCATACAAAAGGTAAATCTTATCATAAATGAAGATGTACTCAAACTGTATGTAAGAAATATTCTATTTTTGATTTCAAATTCGTTAACTACAAGTTTATAAATATCTACCTTTATTTGATGCAAGTACCATCAAGTAAAGGTAGATATTTATAAACTTGGGTCATAGCCTACTGTATATAAGGCCTCACAGTAACTTGCGGATTTGGGACTAGGGATGCGGTAGAAGATGGTTGAAATAATACATGAGCTGCCTTATATCATTAACAAAGCACAATATAGCTTAAGAATGTATTACCAGCATATATAAATATGATGTCAAAGTACCCATATCCGTTGTTAAAATTTCGATTAGTCATAGGTTATATTTGTGACAAATTTGATGATTTGCAGAGACCGTCTAGGGGCACTTCTAAGTGTTTTTATTATAATTTTTTTCGCATAGAACTGAGATGTGAATGGCTTAATACGAAATTTTTTGATTTTTTTCATTGAATGTTGCTACATTCCAGTGTTGCTATGGAAAAGTGTTTTGGTCAGTTGGGGTTATATCTTGAAAACCGCGATAGCTAGACATTCAAATGTAATTCCATTTGATAGCGAGTAGACTACTTCCTATTGAGCGATAATATAATTTCGACGTCTAAATTCAATGGTTTACGAGGTATTAGACAATTAGACAATTTATCATATTGGTCACATTTGGTAATTTGTTGAATATCTCGTAAACCATTGAATTTAGACGCCGAAGTTATATTATCGCTCAATAGGAAGTAGTCTATTCGCTATCAAATGGAATTACATTTGAATGTCTAGCTATCGCGGTTTTCAAGATATAACTCCAACTGACCAAAACACATTTCCATAGCAACACTGAAATATAGCAATATTTCATGAAAAAATTCAATTTTTCGTTTAACCAATTAACATCTCAGTTCTATACGGAAAATTTTATAACATAAACACTTAAGTGCCCTTAAACGACCTCTGAAAATCACTAAATTTGACCAAAATAGAACCTGTTGCGCAATCATATGATGACTAATCTAAATTTTAACAACGGATATGGGTACTTTGACACCATATTTATATATTCTGGTAATACATTTCTATGCTCTATTGTGCTTTGTTAATGACATAAGGCAGCTCATGTGTTAGTTCGGGGTGCATGCATTTGTCAGAATTTTGAAGCTGTCACTTGTCAGAATTATCCTAGTTGTCACTTGTCAGAATGGTTTTTAGGACTGCTGTCACTTGTCAGAATGATTTTTAGAACTGCTGTCACTTGTCAGAATGTTTTTTAAGGAATGGCGGATGGCAGTTTCGTCACTGATGGCAGTTTCGTCACTGATATTTCTTTGAATGAAATTAAAGAATCACTACTTTCATTCTCCCATTTATTCTACCAAATAATAAATGACAATCACCCACCCCCCACACGAAATTTAAAAAAACACTCGCGTGCCACTTTATATTATTTCAAACTCAAAATGCCCACTCTCACTTTCCTACCAATTCTATTCAACTTCATGTTTCCCAAAAAAACCATTCTGACAAGTGACAGCATTCTTAAAAAACCATTCTGACAATTGACAGCATTCTTAAAAAAACCATTCTGACAAGTGACAGCAGTTCTAAAAATCATTCTGACAAGTGACAGCAGTCCTAAAAACCATTCTGACAAGTGACAACTAGGATAATTCTGACAAGTGACAGCTTCAAAATTCTGACAAATGCAACTCCCCCGTTAGTTCAACCATCTTCTACCGCATCCCTAGTCCCAAATCCGCAAGTTACTGTGAGGCCATATATACATAAGGCTATGCTTGGGTATTAGTAATTGAGTTGAAGTTCTCAATTATGCGTACTAATTAGACTGTATAGATTACGAATTTTCTCACAGTTTGAGTACATATTCCTTTATGAATAGACCCACTTTAGTCTATTTGTACGGAGGTTTCCTTGGTGATCGAATACTTTTGTTCGAGTAATGTATGTTTGATTTCGCTTTGCAATTTTTCTTATGGATTGTGTTAGCAATGTCATTTTGAATTTAGTCTTATATAGAAAAAGTACTGATAACTAGTGACTACTCACAAGATTTAAAACTGGAAATCCAAGCTCGAATTTCAGGTTTCGACTATAACTCAACCATTTCAGGTGATGGAGGATGAAATTTCAACAGAACAAGCGCGCTTTACTTGCTTGCGCTGCGCGGCTGGCAGACACTTCGTGTCCGCCGGAGGCTCCCTTCGGTCGCCTGGAGGTGACATTAGTTAAATATAAGGGAGAAATCGTCTCTAAATATGTCCATCTTAGTTTTAAAGTCGATATCACTCGAAAAGACACCAAATTTGTCAATTTTTGAAATTTTGAGTAATGATGACGTCATAGTGAGGAGAAGAAGACCCTAGTAGAATATGATTGAACGGTGGGAATTCACTGAATGGTGAGATCACGTAAACAGTGGCGGAAATCCGAAAATTTATGTTAATAAATTTATCAATAAATGTTTGAGTTATACCGCATCTTGAGTTCAGATATAGAAATGCATTATTCTGCACATGATCTGTTCATATCAATCCAACTTGTGGAAAGAAAGACATTATGTCGAGGACATCTCGCCGAATGAACTTCATGTCGAAAAGATATCATGTGTCGAAAGATGCTTTGCCGAAAATGTGATTTTGTGTGTATAAAAGATCATATTGACATTAATATTATAATAATTTGAAGTCAAACAAAGCTCAAATGAGATTTTGGTGGATTTATAATTAACCAAATACTTTAGAAAGGATTTCTGAAAGGAGGAGGTGGTCGAGTGACATTTTAGGCGAATTACGAGTGCTAAACATTCACTCCCCTTCGATGTAGAAATTAAAGCAGGAACACCTAATGAGAATTCTCTCAATCTACTATCCATAAAGAGTATATTAGGAATTGAGAACTACGAATTTGGGCTTATATTTACATAGATAGAGAACTATCTCTTTTGAATCCTAAATGGGGGTCTTTTACCGAATCTGGGAAGTCCAAGGTCAGAACTTCCAAAAAACATGAAAAGTGCTTCAATTTTTCTGTACACATTATTAACGACAATTGTATTGATCGTTTAGTACAATGGTCACACCTGGTCACATATTTCATGATTAGATTTTCCATTTCCTAATACATTCAAAGTTCTCCATAGAATTTGTATTACAATTAAACAATGATAAGTCGAGAAATATTTATTTTTTGACAAAGAGATTGTTTGAGGAACCAATATATTATCGTATATATCCTTTCATTTAAGATTATAATACATTATATAACTTTAATAGTTTTTAAGATATGATCTCGAGCTCTTTGGAGACCATAGAGAGGTATTATGTCCGAACTTTGCCTATAATAAGCGATAACTGGCGAACAAATGGTCGGATCTAAACAATTTTAAAAAAATCGATCAGAATTTTATTTCTGATACAAATGTCGCTAAATATCTGATATCAAACCGGTCATTTCCCGAGTATATTATATAAATGAACTCCCTTATAGAGCTATTTTGATTGGATTTGATTGCCCTTTCTTCTAAATCTTTGTGTTATATAATCTCCAAAGGGGGCCTAGAACAATGCTGAGGTCCATATCAAAATATCAAATAAGTTAAAGACTAATTGTTGATAACCTCAGTTTTTTCAATTTTTCGTCGCGCTAAACTTTAGGGGGTCAACTCATAAAAATCAAAATAAATATCGCCCAACTTGTACGATTTAATGGTATACCACTCAGTAATACAATGGAATTAACGATAAAATTTTTGCATTTTTTTACGTCAGTCAAAGTTTACCGCAGGCGGTATCCTTAATAATTGTGTTTTGCATAATAGTTGGAATAGTTTTTACCATTATGAACAATTTCAAGTATGTACTTAGAATTTTGCATGGAAACCCTAACCAACATTTTGTAAATCATACATCTTTAGAATCTACAGAACGACAATTATTACATCGAAGGTCTCCAGGAAACACTTTCAAATATATGTTAATTCGACCCAACCATTATTTTAAAAAGGTAGTGTCAATAATATACTTAGATGAATCTACGTAAGTTGCAAAAGAATTATTATTTTTACCTGGACACGTCTAATTCTTGTGTTCAACTTATTTTTTATTTTATTCTAAATGCATATAATTTAAATAACTAGTAGTATATTACATATTAGATCTCTATACGTAAAGGAAAATGTATATTAGATATCTCTATTGCAGTAATTTGATAAATTTAGTCAAAAAGCAGATATTATTATATAGATAATTAAATTAACTATTAGACCTTCATTATTTTATTCTCAATCCAAATTTTGCTTTCTAACCCAGTTGTTAAATCTCGTTACGAAATTTCGTTAAATAAACCGCTTCATTTTCCCATTATATCGCCCATTTATGCGCCTATCTACATAAGTATCGATCCCCTTTCAAAGTAAATATACGGACACTATTTTTTATAGTTTAATTATATCATCTTAGATCCGCACATGCAGTATCATCAGAGCCCCCCTTAGTAGTTTTCAAATCCATCACGATGGATTTATATTTATTTGGTCCATTTCATTTATTATTTTTAGTTGAGATAAGATACCAATTAGTTTATTCTTCATTTATTATTGAATAATATTGCTAATTTCTCATAACATATTCTATTATAGTAATACACACTTCACAATGTTGTCAATGAGGTTTTATGTCGTTTGTGACTTTCAGGAGCGTAGTCTCCGTACTGTGGTATTTATTATATGTAGACTGCCTCCTAGGGAAGAGAGTTGTGATGTAAGATGATCCACGACCTGGATAGAAGCGGCCCTCTCAGTTATCTTAGAAATTAAAGAAATATTCTAAGAAGATAACAGTTAGAGAAGATGGGATTGAGATTTGGGCTTTTAAGTCTGGGTATGATGATTGCACGATTCCAGGGAGAAGGAAATTGAACAGTGGAGATAGAACCATTTATTATTTTCCTAAGGAGCTAGGATGTGCCAAGATGTCAAGACAAGGTATGTTGGAATGAGATCGAGGATACGAGATTTATTAGGAGCGGAGGAAACAAGGAAACAATTTCTTCCTCAGATAATTCCTCAAAAATCACAGATCAACATTTGGAACTATAGTTCAAACATCTTTTTGAGATCTGTTTATTTATGTATCAATTGTAGACAAAAGTAAACAAATAATTTATTATATGGTTCGAAGATATGATGCTGAAAAACAGCATCCCTAAAAACCCCATATCAACCTTTGGAAGCTAGTCTCTAGCCCATTTGTAAATTTGTTTACTTTATGTATCTACAGGGTGACAAATAAGTTCTGTCCCAAACTTGATTAGGTTTTAAAATTATTATACTCAAACAATCTTAGTTACTTGTTTTATGGTCTTCAGAGAATATACTTCGAATATTTTCAATGATAAAATATTTTTTCGAGTCTAAGACCTAGAAGTATTGTTTTGTAAGGTGAGTTTTGTAGAGTAAAATGTGTCCTGGCTCATAGCGAAGAACGCTACCAAGATGTAATATATAAAACAACGGTATTAAGAAAAGAATTTTAATAATAGTAATAATATAAATATACAGTGGAACCTGTATATAAAGGCCAACTAAGGGACTGGACAAAATTGGCCGTTATACACAAGTGATCGTTATATACAGGTGATGGCCGTTATAGAGAGGTAGCTGCCATGAGATACAATGTACTGACAATTATTGAAATAGATTGGAAGAAGCATAGTTTTGGTACGAAATCATTCAGAAATTCTTGAGAAATCAAACTTATCCTTGTGATTAAGATCATAATCGGAATACACGTAAGTAGAAAAATTAGCATCGTTATATCCCGATTTAATACAATCAATAATTGATAAATGTGGAGGAGATGAAGATGTGGAAGAACATAGAAGCACCCAAAAGACATCTCAACAAACAATTGGAGAGCTTGGAGAGATGGAACCCCAAAAAATCTAAGTCTTAATTCAACCATTGTTATAGTGTTTATGGATAGTACTAGTTAGTATAAGAATTAACGCATAATATGAGTTGCGAACTAGGAATAAATATGAAGTTATAGTCACTCAAAGTCTGAATCCTATACAATATCCGTGGTTGGGCCGTTCCTCATAACTACACTATTGACTAGGATCAAGTTGATTTAACTGTTCAAATATCATTATTAGCGATTGATTGAACTAGTAGCGAAGCTATTTTTTTCAATTTTAACTTTAATATTTTTTTATGCTGAAAAATATTTTGTCAAGCCATTTAATTAGGAATTTTTGGGACAAAATTATTTTCAGCTTTTAAACTTTCCTTTCATTTGAAAATCGGGGCTTCGCTACTAGCTTAATCAGAGTATTTTACGTGTTTTTACAATATGTTTGTGCTTAAAATGTGAATATTTTTTCAGTTAGGGTGATCATACGGAGGATGTGCACCAATTGATAATTTTAAAAATTTAAATTAATAGATTTTGATTGAGAAAGGCCAGATTTGACCGGCTATAAGTACATAAATAACCATTGGATTAACAAAATATCTCATTATCGGATGATTTAGACTTTCTAGAATGATATAAAAACTAAATTACAATATATTTGGATTTGTCCATTTATTTCAAAATTTGAGGGCCTGTCTCCTTAACCATTCTAAATGCTTGATGAAGAAACAGTATGATAAACCTAATCCGGAATCATTTGAAATGCTTGAAGAATAGTTGGTAGAGAATATTTATCTGAAGAAACGCAGCAAATTTCAGGAAAGTGATTCGAACCTTCTCAAGTCGTGAAAGTCATTCCTAGTACTCTTGTAATATCTTGTAACAACAAGTAGCAATTAGTCAAGAATACTTGAGTAAAGTTTTGAAAATAATCAATTTGTACAGTGAGCTTTGGATTTAACGATACTTGTATTGGGCGAGCGAAAAAGGTCACTATATCCGATATGTCACTAAATCTGAAATAGCTTCAAATATTTTATACCTTAATAGACTAAATTTATCCTTTTTTGATATGCTCCAACATTATTATGAACACTAAGTCAATACACATACAGTCGACTCCGCTTAATAAGGTCACAATGGTCAGAGGCCATTTTGGCCCGATTAAGCAGAGAGTCCTATCAACTAAAATATTTTTTATTAGCTTATAAGTATGAGAGCTATTCCGGTCCTGCCAAAAGTGCCCCCATTAAGCGGAGTCGACTGTAATGTAAAAGTGATTGATATGCCTTTTTGTTTCTCCAGACTTGATAATGTTTATTGAGGACTACAAAAGGCGACTCAGCTGACGGTCTACCAAGAAGTCTTGGAGCTAGCGGACTGACTGTATTCATTGTGGTAAAAGCCAGCTATTTATTAATAACAGTAGAACCTATAAAAGGTTAATAATTAGATTATCAAACCTAATTATTAACTAATTAGACTTATCTAACCAGGTGCTGCTGGCATGTACGGCACGCACTTCTGCAGTATACAGTACAGACTACCTCAAAATCTCAAATATCCGATGGGATTTGGAGAACACAGGCTTAGAAAAGATGCCCCAAATACGATATGTCAGGTAGTTATGCACGAAGCAGGGTTCTCCTCAAGATTTTTAAAGGGTATCGGCAGTGGCGTAGCCAGAATCTCCTGACGCGAGCCGCTGTAAGTCCACCCTGGAGACAAGGGGCAAAGCCCCTGAAGCTGGCAAAATTTTTAATTATATTCTCAGATTCATCAAAGTTAGTTTATACTTTTCGAGAAAATTACAAAATACATATAAATTTCGTTCATTAAATCTTGACTAGTGGGAACTCATGTGCTCCCCCTGGATACGTGCTACTACATACTATTATATAGACAAGTACGCTTAACTTACTTGCGCTGCGCGGCTGACGGATACTTTGTGTCCGCTGGAGGCGCCCTGAGGGCGTCAGAGGTCATATTGATTAATTATAAGGGAGATAACATCTACTATAAATACGTCTGTCCTACTGTTATAATCGATACCGCACGAAAAATCACTATATTTGTCAATTTTTAAAATTTTGATGCTTAATGATGATATCAAACAGAGTAATGAGTAAGCGTTTTTTGATGATAGTTGCATCATATGTGAAGTATATTAATATACACAGTCTATTAAAATCTCAGCCTTCCATCACTTAAAAAGGCTGAGTTATGGTCGAAAAACTGAAATTTCTAATTATAAAAAAGGTGACAATGACATCATAATTTCATGATGAGTCGGCATTTTCGTCTGAGCTCGGAACTTAGTGGAGTTATAGTCAAAAGACTCCCGCATGCCAAAAATCAGCTTTCTGTGCCTGGCAGTTTCTTCAAACAATTCGTTGCATATATATATATATATATATATACACTAACCGGACAAAAGTATTTGTACACTATATTCTTCCCCATACAAATAGCACTAAATTGATCTTTTCATGAAGGAAAAGTATTCAAACTCTAAGAGCTATTAAGAGTCTGATTTAAGATTCGAAATCTTCACATTCGAATTATAATAGTTGAAGATTTCTAACAAATGGCTCAATTCAATGAGTAAAATTATCAACCTGTGGCACAAGGGATAGTACATCACCACCATGTATAGTGATAAAATGGGACATATGTAGCACAAGGTGACAGTGATTGATAATTAGAAATAATTGAGAATTAGTAATTGATTAGAAATAACCTACAATAACTAATTCGAATGCGAAGATTTCGAATTTGAAACCAGATTAGTTGTATCACTTACCGTTTCGGAGTTTTATCTTCATCAATTTACCCAATTAGTTTTAAATACACGTAAGATAATGAAGTGTACAAATACTTTTGTCCGGGTAGTATATATATATATATATATACAGTCGACTCCGCTTAATAGGGCCACTGTTCAATCGGGTCAGCCGCTTAATCGGGCCACTTTTGGCAGGACCGGAATAGCTCTCACACATAGAAGCTAATTCAAAATATTTTCGGTTAATAGGGTCCTCCGCTTAATCGGGGCAAAATGTCCTCTGACTGATGTGGCCCTATTATGCGGAGTTGACTGTATATATATATATATATATATATATACATTAATTGAGTTTTAATAGTATGGATTTATAGGTATTCATTCAGTGTGTCAATGTGGGCTTGTGGTTAAAATTCTCAGCAAATATTCATAGGGATGTGGTGCCTTCATAAAATAGAAATTCCACCCCAAATGTAAACTATTTCCGAGCTTAAAAGATGAAAAGTGCACTCTTTGTCCACACTTTGTTCCTACCATTACAGGCCTCTCAATCTGTGAGCGCTCGAAATCGTGCGATTTTATTAACATGTGTCATTTTTAAAGTAATTGTGTGATACACGATGATATTCTATATTGAGATCCTGGGGCCTTTACATAATTAGGACATGACATTTTCATCTTTTAAATATTCAAATATTTCATAAATTCGATATTTTAAGCTTTTCGAAATTTGTGCGCTTATAAAAATGTTACCATTGGCACCTAGTACCACCACCATGATCAAGGGGACTCATAGAGAAACGAGGTTTACTACAGCAGAAGCACAACATGAACAAGCTAAACATAATTTTATATATTGAGTCATAGCCTACTCTAATAATGCCTCACAGTAAAATAACCAAGGTAAAATAACCATTTTAAACACCATTTTAGCAATTTTCAAAGTTGAATTAAATCAACTTCTTAATGTTATTAAAGTAGAATTTTTGTGTAGAACTAAGATTAGTACGAGTTAATTTGATAAATTTAGAATTTTTCAATGGAATGTTGTTACATTCTTACGTTGCTATGGTAAAGCATTTTGATCAGCTTGAGCCATATCCTGCAAACTGTAAGAACTAGATCATCAAATTTGATCGTATTTGATAGGCAATTGGCTACTTCCTATTAGGTAATAATACAATTTAACCCCAACTTGACGAGGAATGTTGAATTGAAAGTGAAAGTTAATTGAAAGTGAATTGAAATTGAAAATGAAAGTGGGGTCATTTCTATTTATACCTTTGACCCCACGTCAAATTAGGGTTAAACTTCTAAATTCACAGAATATAGAGTTATGCGACAATTTAGTGTTCGGGTCACATTCTTAAAATCAATCCATAACTCAAAACTCGTAGAACTTAAAGTTCAAGTTGTATTATTACCTCATAGTAAGTAGTCCATTGCCTATCAAACACGATCAAATTTGAAGATCTAGTTACTACAGTTTGCACGAAATGGCCCAAACTGACCAAAATCCTTACCATAGCAACGCAGGAATGTAACAACATTCCATTGAAAAATTCCAATTTTTTCAAATCAACTCGTACTAATCTTGGTTCTACACAAAAATCACACCTTAATAAAATTTAGAAATAAGGTTAAAACAGCTTAGAAAATCGCTAAAATTTCCTTAGAATGACTTGTTGCGCAATGATATGATGACTACTCGAAATTTTCCAACGGATATATGTACTTTGATACCATCTTTATATATGTTGGTATTACATTCTTAATGTCTATTCTGCATGGTTAAGGATACCGCCCTCGAAAAAACATATGATTTGCATTACAGCATACGATGAAAGTAGAGCTATAAGAGACGTTAAGCGTGGGGAGGTATCTCCATCAAGAAATACTGGCATATTCCAAACCGTTTTTAATTCTCATTTCTAGATTTTGAGATACAGTGTCTCAAAGTCTGTATTTTTAATTTTCCGCTAGCACATCTTAATGGTAGAAATTTAGGCACTCAATGAATTGTTTAGGACATACCAAGGAATCAAACGCTTCCAAAATCGAATCATAGATAGTCTACCTAATTTGCAACTTCATAGGACCAGAAGAAAGTTAAAATGACAAATATTGTAAATTTTATCGGTGTCCGAAAAAAAAGGGCCAATAAAGGGCCAAAAATGTCTGTTTTTTTGGGGAAATCATGAATAAAATCACTGAGTTAGAATATATCCAAAAAATGGTGGTCCTACGTTCATCGCCTAATGATATGAAACAACTCTTGAAATTTTCAAACTTCTATCTCAAACCAAATTTGAGAAATAATTCTGTAAAGACGGTCAATTTTTAAATTTTAAAGTCCCGAGATAGAGAGATTTTAAGTTTAGGTGTTAAGAAGAATGTAAAATGAGTTATTAATAATGCACATAAGCTTCCACAGACATTTATTCGCATCCATACTGCTGATTTAGGTATATTAAAGCCAAATATTTACCAAAAATAGCAAAAGTACCCTGAAAATCCACAAATTTCCTTGAGGCCCCTAACTCCGAATATTTTGAGATAATTGTAAATAATATTTCATATTCCTGGCACTGCGAAGTATAATCTATCAGTTTAGAATGAATAAAAAGCTTCCAAAAAGTATATTAGGAAGTTAGAGCGAAAGTCTACGACGTTTAGTTTCGAAGTTAGGATTTTCGAAAAATGCTACGTCATCATGTGACAAAAATTTAAAACTTAACATTCCATAGGGTATAGTTCAATTAATATCAAAGAATCATATATGTACACTCGTAAAAAGTATATTAGGAAGTGAGAACTAAGAATTTGGACTTGTATTTACAAAGATAGAGAGATATCTCTTTTTGGACCCTAAATGGGGGTTTTTGACCGAATCTGCGAGGTCCAAGGCCAGAACTTTCAAAATAATTATCAAAAGTTCTCCAAATTTTCTGTACATATTATTAACGGCAATTGTATTCACTATTTAGCATAATAGCTAAATTTGGACACATATTTAATGATTAGATTCGCCATTTTCAAATAGATTCAAAGTTCTCCATAGAATTTGTATTACAATTAAATCAATGATAAGTCGAGAATTATTTATTTTTTGACAAAGGAATGTTCGAGGAACCTATATATTTTCACATATATCCTTTTATTTAAGGATATAATATATTATATATCTACAATAGTTTTTAAGATATGACATCAGCCTCTTTCGGGACCTTAGAGGGATATTATGGCCGAACTTTACCTATAATAAGCGATATCTCAAGAAAAAATGGTCGGATCCGAACAAATTTTTTTTTGAAACGATCAGAATTTTATTTCTGACCCAGTGATCGCTAAATATCTGAGATCAAACTCGCGATTTCCCGAGGATTATATAAATGAACATAAATGAACATTTTGCAGTTTTTTTTTACGCCAGGACAGATTTTTCGAGGGCGGTATCCTTAACGATTTTAGGGTAATCGTGTATTAATCCATTCGGCTACTACTTCATCCCTAGTCCATAATTTTCAGTCTACTGTGAGGCATTATTAGAGTAGGCTATGATTGAGTGTATAAAAAGCTAAATTCGACTCGAGAAGGCTGAAATCACTTACTAGTCTAAATTAGTGAAAAAGAAATTCAGAAGCACTATTTAAGGGATTTATTGTTGACTTTTGTGACTTTTTTAGCTTTTACTAGGAGAAATTCTGATGGCTTCCACTTGAGTAGATTTTCAATATGGGTCTTTATTGTAATGAAAGGCGAGAGAGTACCTGAGTGGAGTCAAGTTATTATTAATCAATGAAAATATTATTTCTTCCCCCGCGTTTGAATGAACGTCATAACAACTTCTGCTACCCTAAAAACTGATCAAACCTGAATTCATTCGTGCCTGCTATCTTACAATACTTTAGAAAACCCCAAATATCATCGACGCGATATGTCTCTTCTTCCTTTCTCGCCTTATCTTTTACTGAAATAGAAAATATTCATTAAATAACGTCTGATAATCCAAGAAATGTTCCTGTAATCGTTCAACATTGATTTTGGATATTATATATGGATAATGATGTACAGAAAATTCCACTGATGAGAGATTTGTTGCAAATTTATGATCAATGTAAATCCAGCTTGCATGGCTAAGTATTTCCTCTTTATAGGACACCATTTCAATAAATATTCTATGGCACAAGTAAAGAACTCCTTTGCTGCTACAAATGTATTTGCATACTGTCGTTCAGATATATCTCCACACTCCGAGGAGTTGACGTGCTTTTTGTTTTGTTGTGAACCCAATTAGCAAGCTCTCATCATCAACCAAATTATTAGAATCCTTGAAATCCACCGAAAATATTTCACCTTTCCTAATCCATGTAGCTAGAATAGAAGGTTTGACAAATTTGGGAAGTATTCTTTTGAAGAAATTCATTAATTGTTGTTGCAATAAGTGAATGAGATTTGTGGTTTGCTGATTTAGTCGACTTAGCAAACCAATAGTAGAGATGGTAAACTCCTCCACATCAAACTTGCATCTCTTAGCACAGGTTTTCCGGCTTTCTCCGCAACATGGTGAATGATATGACAGGGACATCCATTTAACGCTCCCGTATACTACTATTATTTGTATATAAAGAATTTTTTTCAAATTTTCAAGTTTATTTTCTTTTTACAGGAAGGTTAGAAAAGGAGTCCTTAACGATTTACAAGGGGTTTGGAGTGAAATCTTCATTATATTTATACTAATAATGAATGAAATGATCATTCAGATACAGAAGCGGGAAATATAATTTAAGTCATTTATCCATGGTCCAATGGCGAATGATGATAAAGTAAAATACTTTCCAAAACCAATTGTTCTTATCCATGGTCCAAAATGCTTCACATGTGAGAGATCAATATTATTTCTAACTAATTGATTGTAGATTATTTGGCTTTGAGTCGGCAATGATATATGTAGATCATTTATTTATACATCTGCGGCCGTATTCACTAAGAACTTAAGATCGATCTTAAGATCGATCTTAGTGCTTAAGTCTTAAGTTCGATCTTAAGTCGTATTCACTAAGATTGGTATTCACTAAGATTTAAGTTCGTTCTTAAGACCGAACTTAAGACCGAACTTTAAGCAACCTAGGGAGGTGTCTTAAGTATTGTAATTGATTCGATTTTCACTAATTACTCCATAAATGTTGTTCAAACTTACTTCTTTCGAACATTGAATCTACCTTGATTGATATTAGACTTCAAATAAAATATTTTAAAAACATTTCTCTTATTGTGTGTAACATCGCAACATGTATCACATGCTATATTCGTGGCAAATTCTTCTTGGATTTGTATGGATAAACATACATTCTTTGATCATATAATCATAGACTCATTCTAATATGCACAATTATAGAGACAGGCTTTATATATTGATTCACATGACTGATAATAATCACTTTGATCCTATGTTCCTATTTACAATGATTTTCCCAGCGTTTCAATCGATAATAGTCCCCTGTTCTTCTATTAACTGCAGCTGAGAATACAGCCATCTGTTGGAACAAAACTTCCTGCTGTAATGGAAATAAGTCTGCAGCCTTCAAGAGCTCGATCGAATCATCTTGCTCATCAACAGTTCGCCTTCTCTCCCGACTTTTCTTTGATGCCTTATACGTTGTCTGGATTTCAATTTCTGGAGACTTTTTTTCCTGATATCCTCTACAGCGCTGTAAAGTCTCTCCAGATTTGTTTCCTCCTTTTGTTTTTGTCAGCAGAATTTCCTGACCCTCTCAAAATCTCACCTGCTGACTCAATTTCATTAATGAGACTCACTCTTCTTCTCTAGTCCAATTTGCTTGCGGGATTTGTCCATTTTGGTTTGGTATTGTTGATGCAAGCACTCAGCAGCAATTTATATACACGGGAGGACGCCGACTTACCATAACCATTAATAACACCAATTATTTTCGTAACACCAAATGACTCAGAAATTTAACGTCGATAGAGTTCAATTTATTGTTCTTCTCATATCCAGTGTTTATATTTTGTCTTAGAGAGGTTTTCATGTTACAATATACAAAGACACTTGTCGTCTATATGTTTTGTTCAATATAATATTATGAATTCATGAGATACAACTTATGCTCTTTGATAGCTCTTCCTTTGATATTGACTAGTGTAGAATAATTATAAATTTCATACATAAAACATTGAATTTCATAATAGAATTCAAAGTTAAAACAAAGATTTCACCACAGATATTGTAAGACTCACCAGCAGACATTCCAGGCTGTACAGCTATGTCTTAATCAATCTTATTTGTTTCTAATATTGACATTAATGGCCTCAATTTTGCTCAAAAAGAAGAAATATAGTTTATTTTCACTAGATCAATAATAAATGACTACTTGCCATTACCAATATTATACTTCAGTTTTGTATTTGATTAGTATAATGCTATATTCTAATCATATTAACCCTAACGTTATTTCTAAGTTCGATCTTAAGATCGATCTTAACTAAGATCGATCTTAAGATTTAAGATCGATCTTGAGACTTAAGATCGATCTTAGTGCTTAAGATCTTAGTGAATACGGCTGCTGATATCTGCATTTTGGATGAATCGGAGCTCCCTGTACTGTTTAGAGGTAAACTGTACTCCAAGCCTGGTCTAGTAACGAACATTGATACCATAATTGAAATTTATGTTCCTTTCATTTGGAATTACAGTGGGACTGAGAAAATGTGACTGCAGCGCGTCCCCCTCTGTCTGCAGGACGCACTCCAGCCGTGCGAAACTCTCCGGCCAAACCGGCCAGATACACAACCAGCCACTTGGGGTATTCACAGCCCCCGGTGTCTATAACCCCACACCTTCAACTCCACAAGGGGATTTCTTCCACCAAAATTATTCGCCTCCCCATGGAGCTTCTCACACCCTCCCAATGGTCAAGTGATTAATTACTTTTGATAGAAGTTTTTTGACTAATAACAAATGGAGAAACCAGTCCACCGCCTGGAGCAAGTCTCGGAGGAGAGGGGGCGAGAGTGGTCGGGGTTGGGGGTATGGGATAGGGAGTGACACTGGTACTCAGCTCTGATCAGCCGAACCCATTCTGAATCATCTGTGAATATGACGAAGTTGACGAAGGCAGGAGAGACGGGAACTGAGTCGTTATTGAATGGGGCAATAGCATACATGTATCAATATGTACATTCAGAGTCGCTTATTATGAACAAATCCTCTAGGTCCCAATTTGACCGGTTCTATAGAATTTCTATTATTTCGATTTCGCTAAACTATGTATGACTCTCTCTCTATTGTGAAAATATTTTGGGCCCCCATGCGGTTCATAATGATATGCGACCCTGGCTGTATTTTTCCAATTTCGATACTATTATTGACTGTTTTTGTGGTGCCTTTCTATCGGTATGTCGACCATTATTTTTAATATTAGTGACGCAGTTTCAAATTCCTTGGGCTAGATTGATGTATATATATTTATTATAGTATCAATGAGCAAACAAGTATATCATACTATTCTAATGGTGGCATGCTACTACAGAAACAATAGTTATACAGCTTCTACACAGGACTCGAATTCCAAGTCACATTTCCTACAGATATAAGGATCATCTCCCACTTCCTTTAGACTGGTATTGACGCATCCACAGTGAAACCATCTCAGGCAGAGCTCACAACCTAACCAGTCATCATTCGCCCTCTTTCCCCCGGTTGGGCAGTCGTGTTGTTCACATTCCTCTCAAACTGTTTCAGAGTCATCAGGGTTAACACTCGTGGAAGGTAATTCTTTCATGGCAACAGATGAGAGCTCAGTACCAAAACCTCCAGATTTATAGGTCGTAGTATCCTTTTCACGTCTACGCCTGGAGGATTCGGCTGCAATGAATTGGGATTTGAGAACTCTCCGACGCCTCTTTTAAGTAGCCATAACGGCTTTAAGTTTACAGCGGTTCCTTTCTTTATCCATCGATGCTAGGTGTTCAAGAGTTATACGGCTACATTGTACATGTTGTTCTGACAGAATAGCTGCGAGCATCATTGAACCTTCATTGAAAGTGTACACAGCAATAGCAGCAGCGGCTTGAAGTGACTTTTGTCCTACACGTTTTGTCTTTGGAGCATTATGCCATACAACTGAATGTAGCGACTCATTACAGTTCTGTGTTAATCCCATTGTCAGAGCGGAACACATTTCAATGCTTGCAAATTTCTTGAAAACATCTTCCATGCGCGAATACTCGTCTTTAATCAGATAGGGTTGTCGGAGTATGGGAGGTGGATGAGAGGTATTCTCAGCTGAAATTGCGAGGCTCTTTTGAAAGTAACACCAGGATTCTTTTGAGTGTAGGCAACGATCGTGCTCCTCGAACAAATGATTCATCAGTGTGTAAAGGGCGTTTTGAATGTCTAGTGGTGTTCTGCCTCTGTTCTTGCCAATAACAAGAGCGTATAGATGAGCAATTCTCTCGACTTTTGATGCGGGTATTGGCTTGGAGGGCATTGTTTTCGTAGTTGTCTTCTTTTTGGGTGTTTCTTTAATCGTTGTTGCGTGTGCCCAAGACATTCCTCTTTCCGGATAACTTCCATTCCTTTGTAAGGATTATTTTGTTCCAACCTTTTGAAAGAGCTTGAGTCCCCATCTCCCACATATGTAGTATAGGCTAGAGAATGCTTGTCAACAGATCTACCCCAGATTTCTATTGCAGCAGAAGATTCCATCGCCTGACTTGTTCCAGAGAAGTTAGCTGGGCATTCGCTCGAATGTTTCTCCCAGTATTCGCTGTATTCCTCTGGGTTTTCTTTCTGACGTTCTTCCGTCCATCTGATACATTTGTTACACACGCGTTCGTAAAGGACGTAGTCAAGAACTTTCCCCGTTTTGACTTCAATAGCCCCGGCGAATCCTTGATTACTAAAATTGCCGCGCCTGTTCCAAGATTCGTCAAAGCTCACCGCGCATACCGTGCAACCAGGAATGTTAGATGACTCAGCTTTGGCTCTCACTTCTTTTGCTGTCATGGACATGGATTGCTGGCATATTTTATCTGTAGAAAGGACCAATTGCGCGAGTAGAGACTTGGACATTCTATGCCAGGTATTTTGTATATCAAGGAGGTTGCAGGTCAGTCGAAATTCACTCCAGCTCATAGAAGTACAGTGTGCTGCTAGTAAAGCTCTAACGTTGACTTCCGACTTTTTCCGGCAAAGCATTTGAGCATCGTTCACGGCTTCATTAGGTTTCCTTCCAACCGGACAGGATGTGGGAAATTGAGCAAGCACAAGATGGCAGCGACTGCATTTCAACAAGAGATATGATTGTAACCCATCACGAAAAGCGTATTGATACAGATTCAAATTACCAGTGCAGTGTGCCTCAATGCATCTCAATAGAGAAAATACCGTACTCAGTATATCGATATCAATTATTTGTGAGCCATGAGGAACGTAGAGATCACGAAATGATTGAGCTCCATCCTTCTGTACCATAATACTGAGGCGTTTATTGGGCTGAGGAAACTTCACTTGCTGTAATAGTGTTTTAGATTTCGGAGTGCTAGTAGGAAGGGGTAATCGCTTTGTGGTGGATGGTGTGAAAGTAGATTTTCTTTTGACTCCCTCACCCTTCCGAAACCTCCCAGTGTTGAGTTTATGTCCTCGCTGCTTTTTGGTATGAACTGGGGTAGCTGGTGCCGTGTTATCCGATTCTTCGGATGTCTGCGAAGAGAGGGCTACTTGAGAGAGAGTAGATCCGAGCTCAGTAGGCGTGGATGTAGCTGGTGTTAAATCAGTTGGGGTTGTTGGGACTTTGAATATGAAATCACCTTCATTGTCAGATCCACTTGACTCCATGCAAGTTTCAAAATCAGCCGGAATGCAAACATTCGGGAGATCTGCGCTGCGAAATGTAGAAATAGTTTCTTGTTCTGAAGAAGACATTTTTTGAATTAGTTATGACATTAATTATTTCCATATTTATATTGATTTGGTGTAACTCGTTAAAATTAACTACAGTTGTATTGCACATAATTGTTCCACCTCACATGCTAATAATAGAACTAGTTTCTTGCAATGTGGTGACAGAATTCTAAATATAGCTAGCCATGTACAGTACACATGCACATGTTGATATTTTTAGAATTTTGCCAGTTATGGATGGTGTTTGCATTTCTCAATTCTTACTAACCTAAATTCCAATTGCACTTGGTTGTAACATGCTTACATATCTACTGTTATGAATGCATTGCTATTGTGACATATTGTTGTCTGGGATGCAAAATGGAGCCTTGAATGGGGCACCTCCCAATAACGCGCACCCTTATGTGGTCGGTAAAGAACCTTTTTGTTCGCATAAAACAGTGGTTCCCAACCCCTTTTACCTCGTGCACCTCATGACACCTAAAAATTATTTTGTGCACCCCAGGACCTATGCCAGGATCTAGGAGTAATGTGCATATAACTTCAAAAATAATTCTGTTAAAAATGCTCAATATTCAGTTCTAATACTTGTCCCGTGCACCGCTAGGGGCTCATGCACCCCAGTTTGGGAACCGCTGGCATAAAATATGTTGAAAGTACTGTTAATCCAAACACCATCAAGGATATTTATCTATCTATTTTTGTTGATTATATTTGTAAACGCCTAAATTTCAAACTCGTTGATGCATGTGTCACCATTTGTGGTCTAGTGACTTTTGATCATTGTTTAGGGAAATGAGCACGGTTGGACATGTTCAGCATGCTTTTTGTGGTGATTATGTAGACCAAAAGGGATGAATTTGAATAGACGACATTTATTCTGAGAAAGTCTCTCGATCCTGTGTCTGTGGATCAAAACAAATTTTTGCAATCTTGCAATTTGGACGAAATACCCTATTCACAAATCATTGTCAAATTTAGACCGAGCGGAGTCGCAAGAAGGATCACTCGATAGGGTTCAAAAAAGTTTTAAGAATGGAATGTTGTTACATTCCTATGCTGCTATGATGTTGCTAGAGGGCTAAGTTTGCCGAATAAGACGACTTGTATTCAAAGTCATTTGTCGCATTTGTGGCTGCAAATATCTGATGGGTCTACTCTAGGTGTCCGAATAAACTGACCCCCGCTTATTAATTAATGTTTTTTTTCTAGCCCCCCTCCCCCATTTATTAAATCTCGTAAATTGACTTTGAAAGTTTACCCAAAAATGGTTTTTATCGCATGAGTATTTCATCAATTATCTTCTATCTGCAATCAATAGAATATTTTATTTCTTATTCTAGATAATATGTTGAGTATTACTGTGTGATACATCAACTAATTTCAAATCAACCCTCCCGTATAACCACTCGAGTATACTTACAAGCTCCTCTCAAAAGTGTTCTAGATTTAAAATGCGAATTCCATGGAAAATCCAGGGAAATTAGTGATGTCTTTTATACTCAGGTCTGTGCATGCCACTTGCGCCAGGCCGGACTCCAGCACTCATTTTAGAACTGTGCTACAATATTACATAGGATCATAGATCCAATATAATAATATATTATGTACGTCTAGTGATATTATTACTAATTTATCAACAAGTACTTTATTATAATAATAGTTATACTATGTACTAATAGTTGTAAAGTAATAGCAATGAATCACATGATTGATACATACATACAAAATCTACTCCAAGTAAGTGAGTATCTCTAATTGTGGATAGTCGAGCATTATATCTGCTGGCAAATACTGTTGCTTGAATTTTTCTTCCCTTTGCTCGAATGTTAGCTTCGGTGGATTCCACCGGAAAGCTTTACCATATTGTTTAACATGCTCTTTGTATGCATGAAACTGGTCACATCCAAATTCTTGCATGAATTGTTCATCAGTGTAGGACGCGAAGATGTCCAGCCAATAATCAGAATGATGGCGTCTCCGGCGGATATGGGTAGTCAAAGTATTTCGTTCTGTTCGAAATGTAAGCTGGAGCTGTTTACTCTCGCCTCCACTCCAGATGTGTTCGATGACGTCTCTGCACAAGTGAATATTCTTTTGGCCGGCTCTCTTCTCAATTATTATGTTCTGATTGCACTCCCCAATTCGCAACTTTCCTGGCACGAACTGGATACCATCACTAGGGAGGAAGTTACATGCACGTTGATATGTACTCATTTTTCCCAACATTTTATTAGACATTTTCAGATTTATTTTGTAGAATGACTTTTATTATTTTACTTCTGAATGCGTAATTTGAGCAAATTTATTGTATTTATCTCTATTTAATAGCTATCCATTTGCATTTCTAATTGTATGTTGTGTGTCTGTGTATGAGTGTTGCTAAATTTAGACATGTTCTATAGATGTAATATGTCTATTTTTAGACTAAACTAGCGTTTGTTATTAATTTCAATGCGTATAATGCCTAAAACGTAGCAACCTGTTTGAAGGTTTAGAACTTGATGGCTTGCATTTTAACTTACAGAAACACAAGCACGCTTCGCTTCCTTGCGGACACTTTGTGTTTGCCAGACGCACCATTTGGGCGCCTGGGCTCACACTTGTTAATTAATTATAAGGTTGATAATCACTCTAAACATGTCTGTCTTACTGTTATAATCTACATCACTTGAAAAATCACCAAATTGTCAATTTTATTTGAAATCTGAGTCCCTAATTTATGGAACTTGGCGGAAACTTTCAGGAATTCTACTTGTAATTGCCTAATTTACGGAATACTCCATTCCAGATTATCTCAGTCAGGGCTGTATCAACCCAGTTGGCAAAAACAAGTCATTTTTCATGGAAATTCCTTGCCCACAACTCATTCAACTCTTTCAAAAAATGAGTTGTCTACAGCCCACTCATCTTCGGAATGATTCATTTGTACTAAATGAACTTGTTTCAACAATTCATTTTCATATGACGGCTATAATCAACTCATTGATATGATTTTGCTAACTCAAAATGGGTTGATACAGCCCTGACCTCAGTAACCAAACTTAGTGGAACCGATCAGGAATTTACGGAGGATTAGTTACATTTCTACTATTAAGTTCCAATTTATACATACATACGGCCGAGATACTTCCTCCATTTTATAAGATCATCTCCCTACTGGTGCTGCACTCAAATTGTATTACGTTTATTCATACTTTCTTCAAATGTCCAATTTTAGATATAAAACAATAGTTTACAATATTGGAATGCTTCTCAGTAATATTCATAAACTATCTATTGCGTTCTTATATACACTTCACCTTTCTGAGAATTGCTGATGATATTTCCTATATTATCTCATCACCTGGAAGGAAGGGCTAGACCACACATGTCGATGCAATTGTAGGCTCAAGCAATGAATATAAATAACAATATCTGCCCTATTTTTATCAGTCCTAACTTGCAAATCGCAACTCATACTGGGAACACGCAACTCCTGGGGTCTTCGCTCATCTGGGGAGGCAGGCCTAACTTGCGCACTGATTTGGTGGATGGTAGTATATGCTTCTGGGCATGTTGATTTACACCTACTATTGTTTTATTCTCAGCCTTTAATGACCTAAATTCTGAGTGTTCAAAACTGAAATTTCTAATTATATAGACGTGAAATGACGTCTCAATCTCGTGGTCTTTTCAACATTTTCGTCTTTGGTGTCTGAACTCAATGGAACCATACCTTAACTATGGATAACAATATTCGCATTAGAAGTTTGTATTCACTTTTTACTGATTTTAATTGTACCATGGATCAGAATGTAAGAATCCGAAAAATTTGTGGTAAATGCTTACATGTTTATTTTTCACAATTCTGACTTTTTCGTGCAGAATAATTAGTTGAAAAGTTTGAAATTTTCAGATATAATAACATATTGGATTGATTATTGAACCGCAATATATATATATATTTCAATCAATTCCAAAATTGATCATAATGAATTTAGATTGTGAATATAAATTTAATATTGTTTTGAACCATGGATAAATGACTTAGTGTTGTATGCGGTCTTCACTTATAGTTAAAATGACAATCCTCACAAACTTTTATAATTTCGTTCTCAGAATTTGTTCATTCTATAAGCTTTATGTTACCATAATATAAGCTCTAAGCCTAATGCTTTAAATATTACCGTACAGATTTTCAAATTGATTACCCTCTTCAAAGTTTTAGATGAATACGTCAAAAAAAAGTCAAAAAATATACTAAATTTTGAATAAATTCAGTAAATCAGGTGGCAATGTAAAAATTTGCACTTTTTAACGAAAAACGCTCGGTCGAAATTAAGGATATAAATCAATTAAGAGATATCCGATGTCAAATGAAGTTTCTTAAGATACCAAATAGTTGAATTCGAGGAAAGTTGAAGTATTATTACCTATAGCAACGGAGATTTTAAATTTTAAAAAATACATCGAGTTCAAATGGTGGTGTCACTGATGTTAGACGCTCATTTTAACTATATTGATATACCCGAGTTGACATATATCACAGTTTATGATAATAATTGAGCACAAACCACTTTTCCATTCATACGTAATACAATGGATGTATACGGAAGCGTTAAATATACTGAAAGGTTTCTTACCTTAGCTTTTATAGATTCTCTAATGCCTATATTGACAGATTTGTTATCTACACCAAAGGATGTACACAAGCGCCATGGATTGGGGTCTTCTAGAAGTTCCGTTAGTTTTTTATCCATTACACTATAGATTCCTTCAGCAGTTGCACCTACTGAAGAACACATGTCCAAAAACCGAGTTACTATTCTGTTACTGTTTGGATCATATATTCTGATAGTAATTGGATTCATTTTTTCAAGACCAGTATCATTCGTACCATCAACGGAAATAGAGAAAGGATGGACTTCATTATATTGAGTAGATCATTTTTTAGTACATGAGGAACAGCAATATTCAACATACAAGTTGCCTTGGTTGAAGCAGAATGATATTTTGCTGCAATGATTGAATCAGGAAATACATTGCGAATCATTGGCGATAGTTAATCATGAAATGCGAGTGGGATGTCACAACTGGCTGTTTAGATTGCCATCCTCAATTCCGCATCAGTTGCCCTGATAGCTTCATGGGAGGTTGGTTTTGGAAAATATAATCCTGATTGTGCAATCATTGCTTTTGCTTGTTCTTGATGACCCATAGAAACTGAATGCATGACGACATCCTGCTTCCCCACATGGTTACATTTTATCTTCTTGTCGTAAATGTTACATCGAAACCTAAAAAGGTATCTGATTTCAATAAATCAGTTCTTGAAATATATGTTCACCCATGATTATGTACAATATCACGTGCGAAATAGTAAAATATCTACCGTAAATTCAGCAAACCTATATGGATCTCCATGAACAGATGTAATAAAAAGAAAATCTTTTTTCCATGAAGAATTAAATTTAGTTTTATAGACAGCTGCTCCTGAAGGTTTCCTCAACTTTCTTGCTTTTTTCAGGATAAGAGGAACTAGACTAGTCTAGACAGAGTTCAACATCACTAGAATC
The DNA here is from genome assembly GCA_963281255.1 of Aphrocallistes beatrix. Classification (NCBI taxonomy): domain Eukaryota; kingdom Metazoa; phylum Porifera; class Hexactinellida; order Sceptrulophora; family Aphrocallistidae; genus Aphrocallistes; species Aphrocallistes beatrix. Next base: position 1,408,000 of record OY725505.1, read on the forward strand.
ATCATCTGATTGATCGCTTTCGCTAAAGCATACACCACTTGGAATAGCCATCGTCCGATTAGTATAAAATTGTTTCAATGAGAAGTCAGCACATTTCGAATAATTAATTAATTATATTCGAAGTTATTAGAAAAGTAACGCTCTGACTACTAATTTTATTCAGTCAATTGATTTATGATTTCTTCACCAAAGCATAGTAGTTATAAAGGAAAGGTTGACTTACTTGATATTGCTATAAATTATTCTCTTATAAATACATAAAATCAAACCCGGAATGCCTATTTTAAAATCTGTTTTCCAAATGTTGACAATAGCACTTTACAATATAAGCATTATTGAGATTGAGTACTTTCTCACGATCCAGTCGTGAGACAAGAATAAATCTCACGATTCTGTCGTGAAACATTATTTTCTAAGACACAATCGTATAACAGGGCTCTCAACCTGAGAGTTCGCAAATCGTGAGATTTGATAGAAGCGTCGTGATATTTTGAGACAAATCGTGATATTTAGGGGGTCTGTCGTGAGATCGTGATATTTTCCCTCAAATCGTCTGACACACGACGAGATCGTGAGAGTTGAGAGGCCTGCCATTACCCTTCCAGATTTCAGTCAGACCAAATGCTCGCCTATAAAAATTGATGACCAATCAAAGCATTTCATCTTCCTGCACCACTGCAATCTCATTGTCACTTGTAGATCGGTTAAAGCTGGAACACGATGAAGTAGAACTTTCACCAAAGATTCAGCCAATAAGTTAAACATATATCGAGCTTATTGAAACTCTGGTGCTCAATTTTGGAAGAATTGAGGCTACAAATTTGCATATTGGTTTTGTATTTTCTTCAATTAGTATAGGCTGAGAGTGTATTCAATTCACAAGTTCCACTAATAAAAAGCTTGTCGAGATTTGGTAGGCAAGATGGGCTATCTATCAGATTGACTGCAATGACTAGAAATTTTGTTTGGTGATTCTTGCCCGAAATTGAATAAATTCAGAATATTCTCTCCTCCTTCCATCGATATAGTTGTATTCAGTATTTGTTCACTGTTGTCACTTGCAGTAAAGTATACATTAGTCACAAGCGTGCGACGTTTGCTTGCGCTCCGCGGCTGGCAGACACAAAGTGTCCGCCGGAGGTGCCTAGGCTCACATTGATTAATTATAAGATTGATAACACCTCTAAGTACGTCTATCTTACTGTTAAAATTTGTCAATTTTTAAAATTTTGATGTGAAATGATGACGTCATGACAGAGTGATGAGTCATCATTTTTAATGAGTTGTATCATATTTTTGAAATATCTCATATATATGTACATTTAGGCCGCTTGAGAAACAATTTAATATCTTAAAGAGGAAGTCACATTTAGCAGTTTATATCATAGGAGAATTCCCCATACACTAACGCAGTTGTGTCAAGTTTCCACCACTAGGTGCTTTTGTAGATTGTACTCCTAGACCAAGTTTGACAGCCATGATGTGGTAACAACCTCGTGTAGAAGGACAGCTGCAACTTTCTTTGGGGAAGATGGGGGAAAGCTGAATAAAACCGAATGAAATAAGGACGAATAATATTCATGACTGGAATAAAGTCGAATTGTCTATCCGGAATAAGGCCGAATTAAATTCATGACTAGAATAAGGCCGAATTGTCAATCTGGAATAAGACCGAAATATATTCAAGCCTGGAATAAGGCCGAATTATATTTGTTTTGATTTGATTTAACACAAATAATAGTATTCTCAACTAAAATGATTCCAACTTGTTATTCTCTGATCCGACTTCTTATCAGACTTGTTAATTTGATACATATACTTACAGGTACATATACATAGTTTGTAGTGCAAGTTTATACTAGTATATATTATACAGGGTGGTTTTAAGTTCTGTTACAAGCTTCATTAGATATAAAATTTCTTATACTCAAACGATCTTAGTTATTATGGTCCTTAGAGATTGTAATTCGAATATTTTCAATGATTTTAAAAGATTTTTCGATTCTATGGCTTGGAAATGTGTTTTGTATTGTGAGTTTTGAGAAAAAAAATGTGTCCTGGCACGCAGCGAAAATCGCGAATAAGGAATAAGGTCTTCTCAATGAAGCTGACACTCCCATTATTCCATGTCGGAATGCACAAACTTGCAAAAGTTGCACTGAAATCATTACTATTTCAGATGAGCTAAACAAGTGTCCGGTATGTAGAGGACCAATTCAACAATTCTTTCAAATATTCCTATGAATTGATAATATTTGATTGCCCTAATTTGACTTTTTGGTTTCTGTTCTAAGATATTTTTTTCTCCTTTACTGATCATCATAATCATTTTCCTTCCTGTTTTATTCCTTTTCTTGCCTTTTTACATATCATTTTCTAATTTCTTTCTGTTTAATTACTTTTTCTTATCCTTATTAATGAAACTGAATAATTAGTAGTCGGATAAATGAAATTTATGTAATTGAGAACCCATGGAATTGATTGGAATTGAAGTGATATCATATATATACACATTCAATAAAAGTCCTGAATATAATTCAGCCTTATTCCAGTCTTGAATATAATTCGGCCTTATTCCGGATTGACAATTCTGCCTTATTCCAATTTTGAAAATTCGACCTTATTCAGTCAACTCGAAGATGGTCGCGATAAGTGGGTCACCAGAATAACCTTTCATAATAAACACTTGGAGCTTGGCATCAAAGCTAATTTGATTGGATGTCAACAGTTGTTTTGCCCGAGCCTGAACACTGGGAATTCGGTTTAGTGGATCATTGGTAGGCTCTTTCTTAATTTAAATATCTTCACTCTTTGTAGATAGGTTTTTGGCGGAAAATAAATAGTGAAACATAACTGTCACCAAGCTGAAAGGTAGTATCGAATGATAATAATTGCGGATCATATACGTAGAGTGAGCACTTACTCAGCTTAATCTAAGATTTCCTGAAAAATAACTTATTAATTTCAGGCCTGCAATTTTCACTCGATATTGTCAAAGTTTGTAGAATAAGGTAAATTTTAAATTAGGTCATATGGAAACACCTAGCTACGATGATATACTAGTTGATAAAATACATACCCGTAGACCACATATACAAACAAGGTAACGAAATGTTATGCAAACAAGGTAACGAAATATTATTCTTCCAAATGAAGCCAGGAATGTCGTAAGCCAGCTCATGAATGTTATATAGGGTATCTTGAGAAATTCGCGACTGGTGGAGGTGCTTATATCGGAGGTTACGTAACTTTCATATTCCTTGGGATATGAACTGCTATATGTTCTGGGCTACAACCCATTGAAGCCACTGCTCGTTTGTACACAGCACTTGCTTTGTCTAACTTACATAAGTTTTCATAATTTCTCAGGGTGGATGGAAGAGTTCTTTTAAAGGTTGATCGCAATTTTTGTGTGTGTTTCGATGATAAAAATCTACTGCAAACCTTTCAATACTAACGTAGTGGATAAGAGTAATGGTTTTGTCTTTCATCAATTAATAAGCGTGCCTTTAGAAATCCTGGATGATTCCTTGAAGGGTGTCTGCTGAAAAGTAATATTTCTTCAAGTTTGGTTTCTTATGCAGTAGTGGTGTGACCCTTTGGTTGACCCAACGGTATTTATCAGCCCTCCAGTCATCTATTGTGAATAATTCCCTTATAAATAAGCTACTGTTAATTGAAAACATGTTCCAGCTCCTCCGCCCGCTTTAATATTTGCTACCGCATATATTGTTATAATTATCATTATTGCAATCAGTATTTTATCCCATTTCAGGTGCAGAGAATATATTTTGATTGAATTATACAATCGATATTAGTAGTCCTTGCTTTTCAATCTATGTTGATGGTTAATGAGATTTAAATTTTTGTTAATATAATTTTTGTAGCCAATTATATATATAAAATAATTAGTCTTAATAATATTATCAAGTAAGAGACAAAGCTGAAAAGTTTACAATTAACAGTGGCCTACATATAGAAGTCAAACAATGTATATTAATTAATTTAATTAATAAGTATACTATAATACTTTCCAATCCTGAATTGTCAGCTTTGTATAGAAACACTTGACCTGCTTCTGCTATTGGCTTCTGAGGAGGGGATGTAATTTAAACATCTTGAGGGTTTGTAAGATTGAGAGAACTTCATCAATTGTTAGGCTAGGCTTCACTAAAAGAACGCCTATTTCCATTATCTATTGATTATACGTAATGTTGTAGAAGTAGGTGTGAAAAAATGTCTAGAATACAACAACATTCTATTAAATAGTATCCTATACAAGAATCGAGCACTTAGACAATAATGTGATGATGATAAGTTATCTTACCAAAACTACTAATTAGTAACAGTGATTTATCATAATTACACTTCAGAATGATTCAACACCCACGTAGTAGTAATGATTTGCAAGTTATATGTACAATTGAATTGCAGAAATTCATTTTTGTTATTAATTAATTTCTGTATGGCTAATGCAAGCGCTTAGCTAGTCACTTCGATCCAGGCCAGTTGAGGAGTAAACGCCGTGCAGTACCTGTAAATACAATATCCAGTGAAACGTGGGTCCTTTTTGGCAGTTTCAGACGTGTCCCGTGTTTTAATCAAAACCCGGAATATCCCTCCGCTGTCCCGTCCCATCCCGTATTTTAGTAACAACCCTCCAATGAAAACATTTGGAAAATTTCTAAAAGGTTATACAAATATAGTGTCTGATTGTTTTCCTTGAAAGTTGACCTATTTCACTTATATTTGTTTGTTTATTATTACAATTTAGTAGATAACTCTGTAAATAAAATATGCACTGAAAAAATTAAACAAATCGGTGAAAAAAATCAAGCTTCATCATTGATTCATCATTTATAAAAAATATCATAAAATACCTTTATCATCCAGTCGCCATCCAAACACCACACAAATGCACCGCGATACCAAGGGATTATAACCTAGCTCAGTTATTAATGCTCAAATAAGTCAAACTATGCTAGACGATACTCACTGGGTATCGCAGCGTATTAGCGGGATATATATCTGAATGATACATGCCAACTTGAGCTATGGTAAAAGCGAGACGCAGGATTGAATTTCGAAGGACTTGGCGAGAAGCAATATTAATGTATTATACATGAAATATAATTAGCGGGACATAAAGAGGAAATTTATGGTTGGCCTTTCCTATAACAGCCGTCATTATCATCTGATCATGAAAAAGTTTCTATCGAAAGGCCTAATAAACATTTCCTCTCAAACAAACTAATCTATATCTCATCCTGTTTTAATGTTAAGCCACTTTTAATACCTACTCATTATGTGAAAAATCATGAAATTTTTAGAGAAAAGTTTTTGGGCAACATAAGAAAGTATAATTACGCAAATTCGAAGATTGTAAAAAAACGTTGCGTGATAAAACAATCTGTAACTGCAATAAGTGTTAAGGATACCGCCCTCGAAAAACTTTGCCTGATGTAAACAAAAAAACAGCAAATTTTTTATTGTTAATTCTATTGTATTACTGAGCGGTCTACCATCTGATTGCACTAGTTGGAAGGGAAATTATTTTGATTTTTATGAGTTAACACCCTAATGTTTAGCGTTACTAAAACAGAAAAATTATTGGAGGTTTTTGACGCATTCATCAATTAGTTTCTAATTTATTTGATACAAGCGCGCTTCGCGCTTGCTTGCACTGCGCGGCTGGCGGACACTTTGTGTCCGCCGGAGGCTCCCTTCGGTCGCCTGGAGTCACATTGGTTAATTATAAGGGAGATAACATCTCTAAATATGTCTGTTCTACTGTGCTAATCGATATCACTCGAAAAATCACCAAATTTGTCAGTTTTAAAATTTTTGATGCGTAATGATGACGTCATAACAAAGTGATGAGTCATCATTTTTTGATGAAAGTCGCATCATATGTGAGGTATGTTAGTATACAGATTCTATTAAAATTTCAGCCTTCTATCTCCTATAATGGCTGAGTTATGCCCGAATAACTGTGTTGCTTAACTTTTAAAAATGTGACAATGACGTCATAATTCCATGATGAGTCGACATTTTGCTCTGAGCTCAGAACTTACTGGAGCCATAGCCAAAATACTCCCACATGCCAAAAATTAGCTTTCTATGATCGGCAGTTTCTTCAATCAATTCGTTACAGATATATATATACACATACACAATAATCGAGTTTTAATAGTAAGGATTTTTTTAATAATATGGACCTCAAAAGTGTTTTGGCCCCATTGGAGATTATATAAATAGATATAGAAGGCCAAATACAATACAATCAAAATAGCTCTATAAGGGAATTCATTTATATAATGCTCGGGAAATCGCGTGTTTGATATCAGATATTTATGGATCATTCGATCAGAAATATATTTCTAATCGTTTTTAAAAAAATTTGCTCGGATCCGACCATTTGTTCGTGAGATATCGCTTATTAGAGGTAAAGTTCGGGCATAATATCTCTCTATAGTCCCGAAAGATGTCGATGTCATATCTTAGAAACTACTCATGATAAATATTATATCATAATATTTAAGGTTGGAGTTTCCTTCCAAAACTAACTCAAAAAGTTTTCGTAATTTTCTCCTGAAATTTTTTGTGGAAACTGTTCTCGATAAGTTATCTGTAAAACACTTTTCGATCGCTCAAGAAGCAAGAAAAAAAGGTTTTTTCCCCAAATCAGCTAATTTATAGAGGACATTCAAAGAAATTTCAATGGCTTATGCCTCTTTTACTCAATTATTCTTGCACGAAACGGTTGAATAAAGAAAATAATAGGAGTAGAATTTTCAATTTTAACCAAATTAAGGTTGGAGTTTCCCATTCTAAAGTAGAATATCGAAAATCTGTCTCTATCATTTTGTTCTACGTGACGAGATCTTTCCAAAACCGTCAAGCTTTTTACTCTACGACTTTTGTAACTAGAGAACTAGAACCTTAAGGTTGGCCTTTCCTATAATAGCTAACTTTTGACTTTTTCAACCGATTCATTTAATTTTTTCAGTGCAGATTTGAATCGCAGAGTTATCTGCAAAACTGCATTAATAATTGAAATAGTTCAAACGATAAAAATTTTTTTTAATAATTTTGGGCAATTTACAGGGAAAAAATCTGAAACAATATTCATACGATCTTTTAGAAACTTTTCAAATTCATTCATAAATCGATCATCTAACAAATGAACAGACAGATTTTTGAAATTTTTAAAATTGTTAAAAATTCACGCCAAAACACTCGAGGTATTTTATTTTTCGTAATTTTGACACTATTTTTTTTATAATTCTCTTTTTATTCCTAATATCAAAATTCTGTCTGTTCATTATGTTCTACTCTTCGAGATCTATCTGAAACCGTTGAGTTTTCGCCTCTAGTTTGAATTTTCAAAAAGTTATCAACTTTATAATTGCTGAAAAAAAAGTCGCAGAAAATAGGTTTCAAAAAATATTTATATATACCCCTCAATATCCATCGGTATAAAACTGCTTTAGAATATTAAATAGCATACAAATATCCATATTTGACAACTTATAGCAGTACTAAACTTCAAAATATGGTATATGAAAAATTTTCACCGTCAAAAGTGTGAATAAGTGGTCATTGATGGCTAGGCCCCCAAAAATAGCCACATTCAATAGTATCCGCCGGAATCCCAGATCAATTATTTTTTAACCGTGTCAGATCATTATTTGAACCCTCAATTCGTGTCCCTCATTGAATTTCCAGCAATTTGATAATATATTGACCATAGTTGGAGAATCTTTTGGATGTCCGTGCATAGCAGCGGCCAGGAATTTTTTCACATTCCTGGTCGTTGCTAGGGACCCGCAGTCAAAGAATTTCTCCGAATGTGTCCAATATATATATCAAATTGTCGGAAATTTAATGTTGACCATGAATTTAGTATCAAAATTATGATCTGACATTGTTTAAAGAAGTTATTGATATGAGACAAAAATGTGTCCTTCTTTGGGCGACACCAGGAGGTTCAAGTGGCTCTAAGTGGCAAAATATTGGCTTTGAAATTCTGAAAATCGAAATTGAGGTTTAGAACCCCTTTAGGTATCTAAAAATGGTTAAAAAGGTCTTTTGGTTGATTTTTGATAAAAAACAAAATTCCCATAGGAAAGGCCAACCTTAACTTTTAAAATGTGACAATGACGTCATAATTCCATGATGATTCGACATTTTGCTCTGAGCTCAGAACTTACTGGTGCCATAGCCATAAGACTCCCACATGCCAAAAATCAGCCTTCTACGCCTGGCAGTTTCTTCAATCTATTCGTTACATCCTTACTATTAAAACTCGATTATTGTTTGTTTGTTTGTTTTAATATATATACAGTGGAACCTGTATATAACGACCACCCAAGGGACTGGACAAAATTGGCCGTTATACACAGGTGACCGTTATTTACAGGTGATTGTCTTAATCCCCAAAAGGTATCAATGTAGTGCAATAAATATAAGTTTTTAGAAATCCATTACTTGAAGTAATTACATGAACTTGTTTATCGTTCTTAACAGGTCCTGTAATAAACACATAAAAAGGTGAAAAAGGTGATGGCCGTTATAGATAGGTAGTGGCCGTTAAAGACAGGTGATGGCCGTTATATACAGTTTTTGGGTCGTAAGGGACTTCAAACGGGTGTCCGCTGGCCGCGTTGAGCAGGTGACCGCTATACACAGGTTCAATATTATGGAATTTCGGACGGGACTGTTCATTGGTGTCCGCTATAGACAGGTGACCGTTATATAGAGTGGCCGTTATAGCAGGTTCGACTGTATATATATATATATATCTGTAACGAATTGATTGAAGAAACTGCCTGGCGCAGAAAGCTGATTTTTGGCATGTGGGAGTATTTTGGCTTTGGCTCCAGTAAGTTCTGAGTTCAGAGCAAAATGTCGACTCATCATGGAATTATGACTTCATTGTCACATTTTTAAAAGTTAAGCAACACAGTTATTCGAGCATAACTCAGCCATTATACGAGATAACAGGCTGAAATTTTAATAGAATCTGTATACTAATATGCCTCACATATGATGCAATCATCATCAAAAAATGATGACTCAGCACTTTGTTATGACGTCATCATTAATCATCATATTTTAAAAATTGACAAATTTGGTGATTTTTCGAGTGATATCGATTTTAAAACTAAGATGGACATATTTAGATATGATATCTCCCTTATACAATTAACCAATGTCACCTCCAGGCGACCGAAGGGAGCCTCCGGCGGACACGAAGTGTCCGCCAGCCGCGCAGCGCAAGCAAGTGAAGCGCGCTTGTATATATATATATATATATATATATATACAGTAGAACTCGGTTAGCACGTACTCGGGATAAGACGTACTTCGGCTTTGCACGCACTCATTTTTCTGGACCAAAATTCATTTATTATATAGATTCCTATGTAATATCAACTCGCTAGTACGTACTTACGGATAGTACGTACTTTTTTCGCTTCCCGGAGGAGTACGTACTAACCGAGTTCTTCTGTATATATATATATATACACTACCCGGGCAAAAGTATTTGCACACTTTATTATCTTACGTGCATTTAATATTAAAATGGTTCTACTCATGAAGATTCAAACTCCGAAACGGTAAGTGATACAACTAATCGAGTTTCAAATTCGAAATCTCTGCATTCGAATTAGTTATTGTAGGATATTTCTAATCAATTGCTAATTCCCAATTATTTCAAATTATCAATCATTGCCACCTTGTGCTACATATGCCCCTTTTTATCACTATACATGATGGTGATGTACTACCCCTAGTGCCACTGGTTGATAATTTTACTCATTGAGTTGAGCAATTTGTTAGAAATCTTCAACTAATACTAATTCGAATGTGAAGATTTCGAATCTTAAATCAGACTCTTAATAGCTTTTAGAGTTTGAATACTTGTCCCTTCATGAAAAGATCAATTTAGTACTATTTGTATGGAGAAGAATATAGTGTACAAATACCTTTGTCCGGGTAGTATATATATACACAAACATTAATCGATTTTTAATAGTAAGGATGTTGTAGGCTATTATTTATTTTATTATTTATTTTATTTTAGTTTTGCCATATGATATCTTGTCTTCGTCCCTGGTTTTCTACTCTATTTAGAAATGTCAATTTTAGGAACTTATCCTTTAAATCCGATGAACATTCAAGGATTCCTATCTCTTTCGAGACTCTTAATCCATATGTAAAGAATGTTGAATATGCAGTTCGTGGGCCAGTTCCTTCCAGAGCGTTGGAAATTGAATCTGAATTAATTAATGGTTCTACACATTGGCCTTTTGAAAAGCTAATTTATACTAACATTGGGGATCCGCAAAATTTGGGACAATTAGCGTTAACATTCCCACGACAGCTCCTTGCTCTATGCTCATACCCTGCCCTGATTAGTGATTCAAATTTGATGTTTCCTAACGATGTTAAAAATCGTGCTCAATTCATTTTAGATAGCATTGGAAGTTTCGGTGGTTATACTCATTCTTTAGGATTGTCTTTTATACGGGACAATGTTGAAAGTTTTTTATCTAAACGCGATGGATATAAATCTACTTCTTCAACGATTATTCTCAGCGATGGCGCCAGCAAAATTATCAGCGTTATTCTTTCATGCTTAAATAATGTTTATGACTCTCCTTCTGGTGTTATGATCCCAATTCCTCAGTACCCATTATATAGCGCCTGTTTATCCTATTATGGTTTAATTCCTATTCCTTACTATTTGGATGAAGATTCTCATTGGGGATTAAATTTGGAAGAACTTCGTATATCACTTCTAAGAGTTAAAGGAAAATGCGTTCCTCGTGCCTTGGTTGTTATTAATCCTGGTAATCCCACTGGACAGTGTTTAGATTCTAATCAACAAGAGGAAATAATTGAATTTTCTATAAAAAATAATTTATTATTACTCGCTGATGAAGTATATCAGGACAATGTTTATGATAATACTGTTCGTTGGAGTTCGTTTAGAAAGTGCTTTTTGAAAAATCAGGTAAATAATGGTGAAGCTAAATAATATACGTTCAAAACATTTGGTGTACCATTTTATAAATAGTATCCGGGGAGATATTTGATCTTTGACTCCATTTGCACCTGATTATAAATTAATATTCCAATTATTATCATCTTTTTTTAGTATTAAGAGAGGTTTGATTTTATGGATAGTAGCAAAGAATGATTCGCTCTGAGCTTCTCAGAATCTAGATAGGAGACCTTTTTGCAAGTCATAGACTCATGGTGTTAATAGTCACATCAATTTTCGTGATATTTAACTTTAGATACCCCAACTCATAAAAAAGTTTCCAATTTAGATTCTGGATCGCTCAGTTGAAGGCTGAGATCATACTTTGTCGATTCAAGAGAATCAAGATCGTAACAAAAATTAGTGCCTAAATTAGTGCCTACCAGAAAGATGGGACTTTTTAGAATTTAAAAATCTGTATCATTGAACTCCTCTGTTCTTCACTTCCCCGAATAAAGAGCTACATATGTGTGAATATTCTCATACCTTCTTCTCTTAGTAGGGTCACTGTTTAATAGGGTCAATCGCTTAATCGGTTGGTAGGACTTGAATAGCTCTTACACATAGAAGCTAATACAAAATATTTTCGGTTAATATGGTTCTCCGCTTAATCGGGGCAAAATGTCCTCTGCCCGATGAGAACCTATTAAGCGCCCTATCAAACTTGCAATATGAAAAGTAGACAACTAGCATACTATCGCTGGCTTAAGAAAAGTATAAGCGGTTAAATCACACTTAACCAAAATATGTAAAAGTACGATTTATCGAATTTGAGCTCAGACTAGTTGGGAATATGAAATAAGCAACAGTTTCAGTACTCTAAAAATCTGGAGTTTGGTGGCTATTGCCACCAAACTCCTGAGCATGGTGGTTAACTAAGCAAACAAATTCGATCAAGTTATGGTCTATTTATATCGTCTATTTAGAATTTGGTGGCTAATTAAGCCTCCAAGAAAAGTGCTATAGTGGTTAAGAAAGCCCCAGCCAAATTTTAATCTTGTCGAGCACTGAAAAGTTTGCTTCCAATAGCAGTCTACTTTACTTTTACACACGAAGGGTTAATTAAAATTGCTAATATTGAATCAAATATACAAATTGAATGACACACGACCTGAAAACCCAAGGCGACTCTGAAACTTGTGGCAGAATCGTACTCCATTCTTGCCCGGACCATGGATGACTCATGAACAACATCTCAAAAATACTCACCGGATTTCCTAAAATTTGAGACACATACCGATCTCAATACAAACTTAGTTTACCTCTCTACCTTAAGATTAAAATTCGGTGTAATGTGTGAATCTAAAATTTTCAAAAACATGTTTGGTCAAGAATTTGTTAATTTTCACTTACAGCAACAAACTTGACACATTTTTGGGGGTAACTCAGCGAGTATTCATGCTATCTTGATTGTCATGATGGGAATCGATGCAAATTGTCTCAGCTTTCACTTCAGCAGAGCTACATATTTCAAACCGATAGTGTAGAAATTTAGAAAAATATCCCTTTGCAGATTGTTGGTCTATCCTCTAAACTCTAAAGAGTGCCTTTGAATTTTTGTAGAATAAAATTTATAGTTTAACAAGTTCATTGTCCAAATAAGGTTTTTTTTGAAGTTTTGATATCCACCCATTGCACCGAATGTTAACCTAATTGGGAGATGCTTTAAAATGGAAATCATTATCTATCATTTAGGTTAAATTTGGCCGTACAGCCTTGACAGCTTTGTTTTACTCTGAGGGATTGTTGGAATTTGGATTTCAAAATCAAAGGCCTCCCCACTCTTTTCTTGTGTTTTTAAAACCAATACCCCAAAAAAACATTGGTAGCAGGAGTTTGAAAGTGATTCCAAACTTGAAGCTTTAATATCAGCCCGACTCGATAGTATCCATCGTACCAAAAAACTTCTTAATTAAAACGCTTTTGAATTGTCTACTATTTAGTATGTTTGGTTTAGATGTACAAAAGTGTCTTTTACACAGTAATGGGCCTTCATAGTGAAAATTTAGTCAGATTACTCGAGTCATCAAGTCATTACTCGCTGATTCGAGTCATCAGGCTTCATTAACGTGTCAGATGACTCGAGTCATTAGAGTTGATAACTTGTAAAAAGCCCTGAATTATAACTGCTACTGTACTAAGACTCCTTTTAGGAAAATCCAAACTAGACATTCTGAAGAGGAGACAATTCTACGTCGTTTTGATTAAAGAATATTTTAATGCAACATATACTTTTTGATTTTGGATGATGCAGAGATTTTAGGTTGGGACTTTTTAGAAAATACTTTTCAAATTCCTACCACCAAGTTGGTTTTAGCATTTAAGGATTCCGCCCGCAGAACTTCAGTCGATTTGGCTTGTTACATATGATAAAAAGAGAGCTAAGATGTTAAGCGTGGGTACCTATCTCCTTTTAGAAATACTCACGCATTCCAAACCACTTTTGATATCATGTCTAGCTTTTAGATACAGTGTCTCAAACTTTTTTCGTTTGGAGCTAACACATTCCAATGGTAGACCCAAGGAAGTAAATGATTATATAGGAGCGCGAAACGCTACTTTAGGCGTATAGTTTAATCCTGAAATTGTTTAAGAGGGTGAAAATCTAGACTCTTCCCCAATTTACGCTATATTATGATGTTATTTATAGAGTTAAACATATATAAAATTTATGGGTTTGATACTTGGTGCGTATCTCTGGATGGCTGTATAAGTAATACCCATACTTACCAACCCTCCAGGGACCGAGTGATTTATTGAAAAATCCAGGGATTTTCCTGGATCGCGAATTTCGAAATTAATTCATATGATTCATGCTTATTTAGTCATTAAAATTAAAAATATAATAACATCCAGGGATTTGCCATTTATATCCAGGATTTCACTCCTAAAATCACTCAAAATTTTTTAGAGGGGTTGGGATGTATGAATACACTGGTAATATCCCGTCCACTTAGAATAAAGTTAGGAACATGCCATAGAAACAAATGCTTCCAAAATTTAATCGTAGATAGATAGTCTATCATATTCGTCAAATCATATGACCAAAATAAAGTTTAAATGACAAAAATTTTAAATTTAAAGTGATCTGAAAAATCCTTACTATAAAACTAGATTAATGTATTTATTTACATATATACGTATATATATATATCTGTAACTAATTGATTGAAGAAACTGCCAAGCACAGAAGCTGATTTTTGGCATGTGAGAGTCTTTTGGCTATGGCTCCACTAATTTCTGACCTCAGACGGAAATGTCGACTCATCATGAAATTATGATGTCATTGTCACCTTTTTTATAATTCGAAATTTCAGTTTTTCGACCATAACTCAGCCATTTTAAGTGATAGAAGGCTGAGATTTTAATAAAGTGTATATTAATATATCTCACAAATGATACAACTTTCATAAAAAATGATTACTCATCACTCTTTATGACGTCATCATCACGCATCAAAACTAAAAAATAGAGAAATTTGGTTATTTTTCGTGCGATATCGGTTATAACAATAGGACACACGTATTTAGAGATGCTATATCCCTCATGATTAATCAATGTGACCCCAGGCGCCCAAAGGGCGCCTCCGGCGGACACAAATATCCGCCAGTCGCGCAGCCCAATCAAGCGGAGCCCGCTTGTTCTAAATAAACCTGAAAGACAGTTTTAACACAGTCTATACTTAATTAGACCAATAAATCAAAGACTAACTCCGATACGTAAACATTTGAAATGTATTATTACCACATACAAACATGATATCAGAGTATCCAATTCTGGTATCAAAAATTTGATATGTCATCATGTGATTGCGTAATAGTCTCTTTTTAGGACGGACAATGTTGCTGCTCTAGCTAAAATTAAACATCGTTAACTGCATTTCTAAGGCTTTATTTTTTGATAGGGCAACAATAGGAAGACCTAAAGTCAAATAACCTGAAAATATTAGTAGGAATGTTCATGCATTCCTCACTTCCTTTGGAAAAAAAAAATGAGTTTTAAGCCATAACTCGAAAAATATAGTCCGTAGACACAAAGAAATTATACCATTTAATCCGTGAGCTATTGCTTCCTATTTAAGAATAATACTATTCACGTGTTTATTGCCAATATGTTCGAGTTATCTAGGATTTTATCACGATCTATAGACAAGTGATGAGACGTGACAAAATCCTAGATAACTCAGAAAATATTGAAATTAGACATCTGAATAGTATCCTTCTCATAAAAGAAGTAATAGTTTACGGATTAAATGGTATAGTTTCTTAGTTTCCACTATCTATACTTTTCGAGTTTTGGCTTAAACTGCAATTTTTTGTTTCCATAGAAACTGAGGAATTCATGGACCTTCCAACTAAAATTTTCAGATTTTTCGCTTGAGGTATTCCTATTGTTGCTATATCAAAAATTCAAGCATTAGAAATGCAGATAACGATGTTTAATATGAGCTAGAACAACAACATTTTCCGCTCTAAAAAGAGCCTATTTCGCAATTACAAGATGACATATCCAATTTTTACTGCGGAATTGGATACTCTGATATCATGTTTGTATATGGTAATAATACATTTCAAATGTCGGAAGCGGTTTTTGATTTATCGGTCTAATTAAATTTTGAATGTGAACTAGCCTCTTTGTTTTATGGCAATCTCGGTGGCATAGATAGCCATTTATTAAGTAGGACATGCAGCCCCCCTGATCCCGAATATTTTCATCTATTTGTGAATAAAATCCATATCACTCCTACAACAAAGTAAAATCTATCAGTTTATAATGAAGAATCGCGCGTCGCTTGCTTGCGCTGCACGCCTGGCGGACATTTTTTGTCCTCCCTGGGCTCACATTGATTAATTATAAGGGAGATAACATCTCTAAATATATCTGTCCTACTGTTATAATCGATATCGCACGAAAAAATCACCAAATTTGTCAGTTTTTTTAGTTTTGATGCGTATTGATGACGTCATAATAGAGTGATGAGTCATCATTTTTGGATGATAGTTTTATCATATTTGAGATATATCATTATACACATTCTATTAAATTTTTAGCCTTTTATTACTTAATACGGCTGAGTGATGGTCGTAAAACTCAAATTTCTAATTATAAAAAAAGCTGACAATGACATCTTAATTCGAATTGGTGCCATTTCTCCTATTCCCATTTTGCCTACTCCCATTTCGCCTACTAATAGTATAATAGTGCCATTTCGCCTACTAATAGTATAATAGTGCCATTTCGCCTACTCAATGGAATGCATTGTTTAACACACATTTTTATGTTTTCAATCATTATTTAGCTTCACAAAACATTAATGAGTTAACATAAATTAATTTTACTGGAACTTAGAATATTTAATTGATGCTAAACATGTGCTGAGATAGCCCGAACATATTCCCTTAGTGTAATAGTGTCCTGACGTAATCTGATTTTCAAGGTCTCTATTTTGTTGTCCTTCTCAATGTATTTCTTGGCCCTTTTGGGAGTCTGGGAGCCTATTGCTAGTTGAGCGATGGAAACCTCAGTATTCGCCTGCTCCTGTTTGAATATTTCAATTAATTCATAAACATTATAGTTGTCAAACTTCCACTACAACTGCGGCTCTTTGCACATCTCCAAAAGATACTATCATTCCGACCTCGTCTATTAATAACATACCTATAACTTTCAAATATTAGAGAACGAACGCTTCTGGTTGTTGTCACAAATTCCATATTGATTCAAAGTTTAATAAGTGAAATACTCAACTTTGTAACATTTATAAAATCTGTTAGACTAGTATAAACACTTCTGCGTTTTTTAAACTTGGAAACATAAACATGTCAAACAACCCATTTCATTGAGCAGGCAAAACCATACAAACACATAAAACATTACAATGCGTGTTAAACAATGCATTCCATTGAGTAGGCGAAATGGTACTATTATACTATTATTAGGCGAAATGGGAGTAGGCAAAATGGGAGTAGGCGAAATGGCACTAATCCCTTAATTCTATGATGAGTCAACATTTTCGTCTGACCTCAGAACTTAATGAAGCCATACCCAAAAGACTCCCACATTACAAAAATCAGCTTTCTGTGCCTGGCAGTTTCTTAAATCCATTCAATACAGATACAGAACTGTATATATAGTATATATATATATAGCCACTTTATATAACGGGCTCCTGTCTATAGCCGTTACCAATGAACATTCCCGTCCGAAATTCCATAATATTGAATCTGTGTATAGCGGTCACCTGCTCAACGCGGCCAGCGGCCACCCGTTTGTAGTCCCTTACTGACCCTAAAACTGTGTATAACGGCCATCACCTTTTTACCTTTTTATGTGTTACAAGCTTTATTCCTAAATTTATTTGCTGAATCATAAATGTTTTTGGATTTAGAAAAAAGAGAAAAATAAAAATATCTCGAATGCTAGGTACATTCTATGATTAATTTAACAATTATTGTTCTTATTACCGGTCTTTAAACCAAATAAATAATCGTATTTACTGTTTTGAATGAATAACTGACTATAAGAAGATATAAATATATATATAATCAGGAGTAAAACTCGACATTTTTGTAGATACCAATATTGATGTCCTGTGTATATAATATTTCAAAGATTTGTTTGAAAAATATTGGGCACATTTAATAGTGTTTTTATTTCTAAACTAGAAGAGTGGTAGATTCAATAGTTGCAAATCGATTAAACTTTTGGATCACCCATGGTTCTATTTTGGAGAGATGTAATCTAGGGTGATCTGAAAACAGTTTTTTCCATGCATCCTTTATTATCGGTTGCCAAACGTTGCCACTATATTTGTAAACAACGTTAGTTAGTATAAAGTAAAACCTAATTACTGTCCAACTACAGGTCGCGAATTTTTATTAAGTTTCGATAGAAATACCAAAATTTTGACGAAAAGTCCCTTTTTCTAAAATTTTGTCAAATAACTGTTGTGATTGATATTTACTCATAGTTGACTTCACATCATTAAATTGAAGTGGTACAAAACAGTGTTTCATACAGGATTTGCATGCAAAGTGGGCTATCTGGGATATCTAAATATTTTAGGAGGGCAGATACTAATTCACAAATATTCATTTTATGCATCAAGTTGAAGTTGTTAATTTATTGTAAAAAGGTATACTTCTGTGATACCTATTTGATCATTGAATGGCGACTCAATACGTAGAACATCGGTTATTTGTACGTACACAAACTGTCACTGTTGTTCTCTAATTAGACTTACCTTAAACAAGTATTTACGTATATATTCACTTTATTTGCCTCTAGTTAGTCATGGCACATGATATTAGGGGATTTTTTGATTCATCTCGTGAAGCAGGTAGAATAGAAAGTGACACTGCCTCTAGTTCTAGTGGCAATGAAGATGACAGGATTGATGTCCCCAATAATAAAATGATTCGACTTGATTCGGAAATATCAGTACCGAGAAGAAAGGCAAAAAGGATGTACAATAAACAGTGGGAGAAGTTATATGCATGGTTGGAGGTATAGTGAAGAGGATCAAGGTGCCTTTTGCAGAATATGCAATACATGGAGTAGGAGACATGGGCAAAAGGCAAAAGGTGTCTGGGTTACAATACCATTCAATAACTGGAAGAACGCATTGGAGAAGATGAAAATACATGCACAAAGTAACCAACACAAAGGTGCATGCCAAATTGAGATGGCTGAAAGTGAAGCTCAAGTTCAAGGGACTATCATACAGCAGCTTCAGCAAATAGGAGAGAGTGTGAGGGTGAAGAACAGGATGATAATAAAGATACTAATTCGCAGCACACACTTTCTTGTACGCCACCACATCCCTCACACTACGGTTTATGAGGATCTGGTCAAGCTCATTTCGAATTGCGGAGCACAAGATCTCAAGTATTTCACAGAGAATGCAGCAGAGAATGCCACTTACCTGTTTAGGTTCACTGTAGTTGAATTCGTGCAGGCGCTTGGAAAGTGGGTTGACGAATCGCTGATGGGTCGTATCAGGCAGTGCAATTTTTACAGTATAATGGCAGACGAATGTACCGATGTTTCTACATTGGAGGAACTCTCCATCTATTGTCGTTGGGTGGAGAATGGCCTGCCAGTTGAGCATTTCTTAGATATTCTTCCTATCAAGAGAGCTAATGCAGAAACAATCACAGGAGCTTTAATTGCCTGTTTGATTGAAAACAAGCAGATCCCACTCACCCGATTAATCGGTATGGACTTTGATGGTGCGGCGGCTTTTTCAGGAAAGAAAAGTGGAGTACAGGCTCGTCTGAAAATGCTATCTCCTCATGCCTTGTACGTACACTGTCACTGTCATCTCTTGCAGTTGGCCTGCGTTCAGGCTGCGAATGAAACTAAGGGTATTAAACATGTGTACACCACACTCATGACAATGTGGAAATACTTTCATTATTCTCCCAAACGTATGGAATCTTTGAAAGAAATACAACAGGTGCTGAACCTCCCAGAATTAAAGGTTCTGCAGCCTTCAGATACACGCTGGCTGGCACATGAAAGATGCGTGAAGGCGGTGAAATCAATCTATCCTGCCATTGTTCTTACTCTAGATCATATCTACGAAGAAACACACGAACCAGAGGCACTTGGCATCTCTAAGGCCCTTTGTAAGGCAAACACCATAGAAGCAGTTTATCTCTTAGATAATGTACTTTCGCCAGTTGCTAACCTTAGTAAAGCCCTTCAGGCCAAGAATCTTGATTTCTCTGCTATTTCATGTCTAGTAAATGCCACTCTTCTGACAATTGACGAATGTGTACAGCCTTCAGCCAATTGGATATTGGACTTACAAGATTCAAGTAGTAACCTAGAGGCTGCAATAGGTACGTACTGTAATTACTGAGTCAAGTATAGCTACTTTTTTGATTACAGTAGCAGAGCCTTTCATTTGTCATATTGTGAGCCGTTTCACTTCATCTGCCAATGTTGTGTCTGCTTTTGGCCTATTTAATCCTATAAAGTTTACAAATATTGAATCCACTGAATTATGCTCGTATGGAAAAGACCCAGTTGAAGTGCTCCTTACTCATTATGGTACAGAGAAAGCCTGCTGAAACATTAAGTGGTGAAGATTGTACAAGAGAAGCGATCATTTCGAGCGATGTTCATTCAGAGTGGATAACATACAAGAACTTTCTTGCTATTTCACGAAAGGACGACACGACTAGTCAACTAAAGGAACTAGTGACCAATGATACACTTAGAGCATTGTGTCCAAATTTAAGCAAGTTGGGATAAATTTGCCTTACTCTTCCTGTGAGCACTGCATCTGTGGAGAGGAGTTTCTCACAGATGAAACTAATAAAGACAAGATTAAGGAGCCAGTTGTCAGTAGACAGCCTGTCTGATCTTATGAAGATAGCAATAGAGTCACCGAATGATCTTACAGACACAGATCTAGAAAATATAGTTGACATTTGGAACAGAAAACCCAGACGCATTGCTGTTTAGGTGGATTTGATAGATTAGTCATTAGTGTATTTGGTAGTTTGCTGTATCTATGTTAGATACTGAATACATTAAAACTTCGTTGTATAAATGGTTTTCTAAAGGGGGGCACTTGAATGAGCAGGGTGGGAGGCAAATGCCCCCCCTACCACCCTCTGTATGAAACCCTGCAAAAGGAAATTTACATTTTACTAATATCAATCAATGATAATATAATGTGATCAATTGACCACGTTTCTATATTAGTGTCATATTAGTCCAGTATCAAAATTTCAAAAAATGAATGGTTTTATTGATGAAATTCCTAAAGATGTATATGTTCAACTCAACAGCGATCGACAATACCTTTATCCATAGCATTATATACACTAAGGCAATGGTGTTGATTAGTGGACTTAGACTAGGGATTAGTTAGATCAGTTAGTTTACTTTGATTTCAAAATTATAATACAATTGTAAATTTGCTGTAACTACCCATATTAAGTAAATAATTAATAACCTACTTCCCTTTTATGAAATCATGAATGGTCTGGATATAATTTTATACATAGTGGACATGTAATAAGTAAATTAATAAATAATCAAGCAGAAATAAGTATAATTGGTAACATGTTATCCACAGTTAAAATGAGCATATAGGTAGTTTAGAAAGTTGAGTAGAAGCGAGATATGATGATAGGGGTAGAATGTAATACCGATGCGTCTTGAATAAGTATCATTGTAGCCGTTAGTGGAGTTCCTCGATAATGATGAAGTAGAGAATTCATTCAGACGGTTGTAGATACAGGGGTGATAGATCATGTCGGAGGATTTAACTATAAGAATATAGTAATACAATAATTAGGTACTAACTTTGGTTCGAAATAATATTTGTAACGGGTATAGATACTTATCAGTACATACAGGGTGTTTCAAATGTCTTGGTACCGCTTCTAATAGAGCCACGAAAACAAACTAAGAAATCAAAAAATTATCAATCGGGTCGCTAAAAAAGTAATATCGAAATCATTCTTAGATAATTTAGTGAGTAGTATGCCAAATCGAATTAAAAAAGTACTAGAATTGAAAGGTGATTATATTGGCAAATGAAATTCAAAGTGAATGGAATTCAGCATGTATTTTATGTAGTATTTAAGTTAAAATGTTCAAGGGGCCAAGACTTTTGAAACACCCTGTAAAGCAGCGGTTCTGAACCTGGGGTACGCGTAGCACCCCCAGGGGTACCTGAGGTAATTTTTTTAAATTAAGCAATATATTCATGCAGTCCATCCCAAACCAAACCAACAAAATAAAACAAAAATTAGAGGGTACGTGAAACCTTAAAAAAAAAGGTTCAGAACCACTGCTGTAGAGCCTCAACAAATAGATATCAACTCTCGGTATCACTCATTGTTTTAGTTATAATTGGAAATATATCAACCGCGGAGTTAGACCCTAACGGAATTGGACGAACAATGGTTGGAAATACAATTGTGGGGATCACTTGGACTGTCGGTGCCGCCGAAAACAGTGGAATGAAATATTCAAAGATTCACTGTTAAAATGTATTTCACCTATGTCTAGGTCTGATGAGTCAATTTTTTATCTGCTTGGGTGGTGCAGTGGTTAGGGCGTTTGAATACCAAGACTTAGGTCGCGGGTTCTAACCTCACTCTAGTCATTTGCATTTTACACTCAATTACATTGCTTCGGTAATGTAATCTGAGCCTACACTCTTGCAGAACCTTAGTGAGCTAAAAGCACTAAGGATGTCATCTCGTTTAAAGGTAAAGTTAGGTCAGGTGCTATCTTTCTTGCCTACTGTTAGCCGAGTGTTTCTCTGTAACACGCTATCATATGCACACAGACATGCCATCATATGCATACACACACGCCGCATGCACACATTCAGCAACTATCAGTAGGTTTAGCACCTCACCCAGATTGTAAACCCCCTGAGAACATATTTGCATGGATTCGGGGGGTATATAAATCTATAAACTTTAACTTTTTAACTTTTTAACTTTAACCTCATTGAGGATGGTCTCAACTTGGCGAGTGTCATTTGTAGAAATTCGCGAGGTCGGAATTGTGACGTTTTTATCATCAAATGCTTTGATATATAATTCGTCGTTAATTGACATGGATCAGTCATGAAATGTCCGATTTCTGAAATAACTATCTCAATAAAAAATAAGAGTTGCTACACATGAGCTATCCAGCCGTTTCGTAGGTCGATTAAATTTAGTCTAGAAAGAAGATCTGGAAATGAACTAACTAAGAACTTATCTACCTTTTCTTCGTTGTCAGTAATGCTCTTAGAGTAGGCAGATTCCATCAGCAAACGTTCTTTGTGATCCAAAGATAGTCTCTTAGCTTGGAATTGGTTTCACATAGATAGGAAGGTTGGGGAATGTACTGGGTATTGCAGTTTATTAAGAGCTATTCTATCTCTGGAAACTGTAACAGTGCCTCATTGTAGGTAATGGTTCTCTCAAATCTCGATGTCATCTGGCTTGAAGTGATGTACACATACCTAAACGGTTAGTAGAAGTGTAAATCTGACGATCAGTAAATGAAACATATTTCTGAAACTTACTCTCATTTGCCTGTTTGCAGTCCTTTCGTGGCGTGGAATTTCTCTAAACCATTCTTCAGTTTCAGGTTTTCAGAGGTAGATTCTGCTTGACTTCTATAATTAGACTTGCAGCCTGGACATGACATTGTCGTTCCGAAAAAGTAATAATAATTTGATAGTTTTAGATTGAGTTTGATTTGTGCATATGAAAAGACAGTGATTTGTAGAACTTTACAACAAGGTAGCAAATAAATATATAATTAATGTGGTTGATTTTAAAACAATACAAATAAGTAGTATGTTAATGTATAAAAGTAATGTGGTTGGTTTAAATTAGTTCGACCACAAATTCTCTGTAGTGCTATCCTCAAACTATTTTGATGTACATCGCTGTAGAATTCATGAAAACGATTAGTATATAATGTACGAAGTCCACTAATCAGCACCATTGCCTTAGTGTATAGAATGCTATGCTTTATCAAATGGGCATGCATATTCAGAAAGGAACATCTTATCTCGAGAACTGTGGTATTGTCAACAAATCGTCAGGTGAGCTTCATCATGCTAGATGGCTAACCAAAGCGAATAGGAGCCTTCGTTTATACATCTCAAAAAGATCTCCGTCAGAGGATCTCAAAGTTTTGATTTTGTATTATTACATTTTATATTCCATGTTGGTTCTACATAAAACAGCTTCGATATGCACTCAAGGTGTGAAAACTGTTTCAAATTAATATCTCTCGCCAAAATCTCTCTCCTGAATGCAGAAACATTGTGTATTCTGTTCTCCAGAATAACGGTTATTGGGCACATGTGGAAAATATATTGTTAGCGGTTTTATTTGATGAAGATTAAATAAACAGAGGAATTGTCCAAGAGAAGATTTTAGATGCAAAGAAGCTATCAAAAGAAAATATTTCCCTCAGAATCTTAATTAACTTTTCCGCAGACAACTATCTCTCGATGGTTGATTGGAAATCAGTTGATCTAATATCACCTCCTTTATTATAAAATTTAAGTGAGCAGGCTATCCTAAGTGCTATTGAACTTCCTCTCAATAATATTTACCTGTACCTATGTCATTCATACACAGCCAGTGGAAAGGATTGTTCAATTAGTTTCGCAGGTTTCATCAACAGTTTGTGATCATTATGAAAGGCATGGTCAAATTCTAAACACACTAAGTAACAGGATATAATTCCCCACATTCAATTCGAAAAGTGTATTTATTGATTGTTAAGCTATTATTTCTAAGCTTCTTATAAGCTCATATATTAAACGACAATATATTTTGAATAATATATTGGGAACCAATATTGTGAAAATTACTTAGCTCTAAACACTATAATAGATACATGGGTCCTCATTCACTAAACTGAAATTCTTAGAATTTTTCTTAGAATTCGCCGTAATTCTTAGAATTTCACTTGATTCTAAGAATTGTTCTTAAAAAATTTCAATTTTAAGTCGAATTCTTAGAATTAATTCAAGTGGTATTCAAAGTCAATTTCTGGAATTTCTCTCCACTCAAGAAAAATTCTTAGAATTATTTTAAATGGTATTGACAAACATCTAATGTCAAATTCTTAGAATTTTTCTTAGAACTTGGCAAATTCTTAGAAAATCCTTGAATTCTAAGAAAAAATCTTAGAATTTATTCGAATTCTAAGATATATTTTAAGGGAGGTAGGGGGTTGACTTAAATTCATTCTAAATCGTTGAAGTTCGAATTTTTTTGATGTACATAGTTTACAATGTAAACCA
Source organism: Aphrocallistes beatrix (assembly GCA_963281255.1). Lineage (NCBI taxonomy): Eukaryota > Metazoa > Porifera > Hexactinellida > Sceptrulophora > Aphrocallistidae > Aphrocallistes > Aphrocallistes beatrix. Next base: position 1,432,845 of record OY725505.1, read on the forward strand.
CTCGCTAATTGATGATGAATATAATAGCTGTCTCTTAAGGTATAGTTTGCATTGTTGAACACCGTTAGTTTCAGAAAAACCATTGGCTTAATTTATGAAATGGTTCGGTGCAACGCCCTAAAATCTACGCTCTTCAGCTGCCTCAAATGTTGTAATTTTTTAAAGGATTTAATAAAATTAACATTAACTTTGAATAATGTTTAAAGAAAATTTCTAACATGCTATTCTTAGAATTCTTCTTAGAATGGCACCAATTCTAAGTATATTTCTTAAAATCCGTAAAAAATTTCAAGGTTATGAATTCTAAGAAAAAAATGCAATTCTAAGAACTTTAGTGGATGAGGCCCATGGTCAATTGATCACATTATATTACCATTGATATTTAGTAAAAGGTAAATTTCCATGTGTACCGCTTTAATTTAATGATTTAAAGTCAACTAGGAGTAAATATCAATCACAACTGTTGTTTGAAACAATTTTTGGGAAAGGGACTTTTCGTCCGAATTTTGGTATAGCTATCAAAACAAAAATTCGCGACCTGTAGTTGGATTGTAATCCGGTTTTATTTTATACTAACGTTGTTTACAGGCATAGCGGCAACTTTTGGCAGCCCATAATAAAGATACAAGGGGAATATTGTTTTCAGATCACCTTAATGTAATCGCCTTTCTTCTAAACATTTGCATTATATATTCTCTATAGGAACCAACGCAAGGTTTGATGTCCATATCTTTAAAACATATTAAATAAGTAAAAAACAACTGATATTTGCGCCAAAGACCCTCCAATATGTAGTCAATTTTTAGTAGCTAAACTTTAAGGGGGGTAAACTCATAAAAATCAAAATAGCTACCTTATAGCTAGTACGATTAGGTGGTAGACCATTCAATAATACGATAAAATAAAAAAATATTTGGCATTTTTTTAACGTCAGGCATAGTTCCTCGAGTGCGGATTCCTTATAATATGACCAACAGAGGTGCTTCAGACGCTTTTTGGAATTAATTTTAAATTATATCATTCTTACGTTGTAGAATTATACTTTAAAAAAATTAATTTTGACCCTACCGACATAGTTAATTATACCTTTATAAATAACTAATGAATTGAAAAATTCCCAATTAAATCAGAATTTTGTGCAAAAATTTTGTCTTTCTTAATTATGTACGCTTTTGCATCGGATTGAGTTTACAATTTGGAGTTTTGTGGAAAAGTGCCCACCAAGCACCCTTTAGAGGCCTTTTTTATCTAAAGTGCACGTTTGAATCAATTACTTTGATATCGAATCTTAAAAAAATTCCCAATCTCAATTTCTAGTTGTCAAGGTGACTCAGAAGATATAAATTTGATCCAAAATATCCTTGCTCACCAAGACGCTACACAGTATCCTCTACAAAAGCCGTGCTTTCGAAATTTAGCGATGTCTTTTATCTTTGATATTACTTTTAAAATTCAAAAGTTGCCCAAAATTTCCTGTTTTTTTGAAGCTTCGTTACAACCTTAAAAGCACTTTTTAAAATTTAGTAAAAGTTAAGTTTATCTAATTGTTAAATAAATAATAAGTGTTTATACTTAAATAAAACTAAGTATTAAGTAATTATACCTAGTTTTTTGTAAACTATGTATTTAGTTTAGTATTTGAAAGAATTGTAATACTAGTACTTAGTGAAAACTAAGTATTTGCTTAGATTAAGTATAAGTACTAGTTTAAGTTAAGTTTAAGAAGTTCAGTGAATAAAGCCCCTAACCTCAGACGAAAATATCACCTCATCGTGGAATCATGACGCCATTGTCACCTTTTAATAATTAAAAATTTCAGTTTTCCGACTATAACTCAGCCATTTCAGGTGATAGAAAGCTGAAATTTTAATAGAATGTGTATATTAATATACCTCACATATGATGCAACTCTTATAAAAAGGCGATGACTCGTCACTCTGTTATAACGTCATCATTACGCATCAAAAAATGAAACATCGACTTTGGTGATTCTTCGAATGATAGTATTAACGATTATACCAGTATGACATACGTAGTTAGACATGTTATCTATCAGCCGCGCAGCGCGCTTGTGGTTATTAAATCACAATTAACCATTGAAAATCAATGAATTAACTTTCATTCTTATAATTCGAGATATACGATTACCACAATCAGTAAAATGAACGTACACGTGTGTAATAAGATTCTCTAGATATTATTCCTTCGTGTTCCAAAGTGCTCACTTGTCATGATCTATGTTTGCCACTGCCACCTTTATTTTTTTCTGTATTTAACCAATGAATCCATGGATTAATAAATGTTATCAATATTAGACGCCCACAGTGTGTTTCTGATTTCATTGATATTCTGTAGGCCGTGCTACCCAAATACACTATCCGTGTTTGTTTTTAATAATAAATGAAGAAAGTTATTACTGTGTTATTTTATATTATGCTATATCTTTATATAGTCAAGTTTTAATGGCCATCAACAGGTTAATTTTCACTCCTTATCTAAAGGTTTCATGGGTGAGTGCGGATATCGTGGGGGTTTTGCAGAATTAATTGGATTCGATGACCAAACTATTTTTCATTTAACCAAGCTACTCTCTTCAATGTTATGCCCTAACATTGCAGGACAACTCTTACTTGACACATATGTCAATCCTCCAGTTGTTTCTGAGCCATCTTATCAACTTTATTTTGATGAAAAGAATAATATAATAGAATCTCTTAAGCGACGTGCTGAAAGATTATATAATTCTTTTAGATTTATAAAGAATATATCTATTAATCCAGTTCAGGGAGCAATGTATGCTTTCCCAAGAATATATTTACCTAAAGGTGCTATTAATGCTTCAGTGAACAATGATAATCCATTGTTGCGTTCCCCCGATGTTTTTTACTGCATGAAATTATTGGAAAACACCGGAATTGTAGTTGTTCCTGGTTCAGGATTTGGACAGAAGGAAGGGACATTTCATTTTAGAACAACAATATTGCCCCAAGAAAAAGATTTTGATAATTTTCTTTTTAAATTTCAAGAGTTCCACGAGGAATTTATAAAGAACTTTTCATAATTTTCTAGAAATTTATCAAGATAATGGACCCATATTCTCTTTTGGTGTTTTATCCTTATATTTACTAATATATTATTGTATACTGTTATTTTTGTGAAATTTTGTGAAACATTTTAATAATTATCATTTATGTAGCATTTAAGTTATCTTATTATGCTATATACAGGTATCCCTCACCGTTCGCCGGGGTTACGTTCCTGAGAATCGTCGCGAATGGCAAAATTGCGAACGGCAAGACGTTAGTTCAATGAGAATAGTGGAGTGACGTTCCTAGATTATAAAAACGACGCTAGATACAGTTTGCTAAATACTTTATTGATTCAATTGTTGAGCTGTAATGCTGATACAAACACTGGTACAAGTGAAATTGTAGTAATAAATGAAGTGATAAATGAAAGATATAGATCCCCTAGTAGCAAACCAATGTACCATACCTAAATAGTAAAGTCTAGCCTTTAGTACTGTTGCGTGATATCTTGAGATCCTAGTATAAAGTAACCATGGATGATTCAGTACCGTGATATCTTGAGATCGTAATATTTTGATATACTATATGGTAGCATTCTGAGATTTTGTTTGGCTTACTCAAATGGCCTTGTGGTTCAATTGGTTTCATTGTGACACTAAATTGCGGCATATGACAAAATTTGGTGGCACGCGACACAATTTCCTATGTAAAACCCCATATGGACCATGGATCAATTATATTTTAATAATTTATGGTCCATATGGGGTTTTACATAGGAAATTGTGTTGCGTGCCACTAAATTGTGTCGCGTGCCATCAAATTTTGTCATATGCCACAATGAAACCAATTGAACCACAAGGCCATTTGAGTAAGCCAAACAAAATCTCAGAATGCTACCATATATCTCAAAATATTACGATCTCAAGATATCACGGTACTGAATCATCCATGGTTACTTTATACTAGGATCTCAAGATATCACGCAACAGTACTAAAACTGAATTGTAGATACATATTAAGGTTATGGACTTATGGTAGCCCATGAAACTACTAAATAGAGTAACGAAAACCGCGAATAGTCGAGGGAACGAGTTGCGTATAGCAAAACAAGACTCAAAATATTTTCCGCGAATAGTCGAAACCGCAAATGGCAAACTCGCGAACGGCGAGGGTTGCCTGTACATTTTTTTCTTGTCATTAATTCATCTTACATACCAGTACCAGTTATTCCTTCATCTTAATGATGTGAATTTCTAATTGATTGTTCACTGAGAGCGAACGATTTTAATAAATAAAAAACTCATTTATTCTAAATACATACTTGATAAAAAACTCAAGTCTTTTAAGATGTTAATGCCAGTACTCTCTGCTCAGAATTTTCTGCTATCTTAACCAACCCTATATATTATCTTGATATATACGTTGTAGTCATAATTCAACCGTTTAATTAAATGAGCTATCAAGATTCATTCATAAAATGCTATAGTTCCAATATGTTAAATTCCTATACTGAGTTTAAAATATATGCGTCCTGATAACTTACTTGAAAGGTTTGCTTATAACTACTATTCTTAGGTTTCTAAATGAATATATGCATTCTGATGTTGAATTATCACCAACAATACTCTTACTTTCAAACAAATGTGCGACAAATTTTTTTAATTTAAACTGAAAGTTTCCAAATAGTGCCTATCTTAGACAATTCCATATAATGAAGTCATAAAAATATTCTACAAACATTCAATTGATCCGCTTTTAGGTGATAAATTAAATGCAGTATACCTACTCAGGGTTGGCAGGTTTTGTCCATGTGGTAAAACCATAATGCATAGCCTACTATAATAATAAGGCCTCAGAGTAACTTGCGAATTTGACACTAGGGATGCGGTAGAAGATGGTTGAACTAATACATGAGCTGCCTTAAATAATTAACAAAGTACAATAGAGCTTAGGAATGTATTACCAGGATATATAAATATGGTGTCAAAGTACCCCTTTCCATTGTCAAAATTTAGATTAGTCACCATATGGTTGCGCAATAGGGTATATTTGTGACAAATTTGGTGATTTTCAGAGGTCGTTTAAGGGCACTTCTAAGTGTTTTTATTATAAAATTTTTCGCATAGAACTGAGATGCGAATGGGTTAGAATTACATTGCAGTGTTGCTATGGAAACGTGTTTTGGTCAGTTTGGATCATATCTTGAGAACCACAAGAGCTAGACATTTAAATGTAATTCCATTTGATAGGAAATATACTACATCCTATTAAGCGATAATTAATTTCGACGTCTAAATTCAATGGTCTACGAGTTATTAGACAATTGATCATATTGGTCACATTTGGTAATTTGTCGAATATCTCGTAAACCATTGAATTTAGACGTCGAAATTATATTATTGCTTAATTGGAAGTAGTACATTCGCTATCAAATGGAATTACATTTGAATGTCTAGCTATCGTGGTTTTCAAGATATAACCCTAAGTGACCAAAACACGTTTCCATAGCAACACTGGAATGTAGCAACATTCCATGAAAAACTTTTCGTATCAACGCACTCACATCTCAGTTCTGTGCGAAAAAATTTATAATAAAAACACTTACATAGAAGTGCCCTTAAACAACCTCTGAAAATCACCAAATTTGTCACAAATATACCCTATTGCGACGCAACCATATGGTGACTAATCTAAATTTTAACAATGGAGAGGGGTACTTTGATACCATATTTATATATGCTGGTAATACATTCCTAAGCTCTATTGTGCCTGGTTAATGTTTTAAGGCAGTTCATGTATTAGTTCAACCATCTTCTAACGCATCCCTAGTCAAGTTACTATGAGGTCCTGTCCAAAACCTCCTGACTGGACAAAACTGGTCAAAACCTAATTATAGTACTAATTAGAGCATTAGGATCTTTCGATCCATGATCGAAAGATCCGGATCGCGATCCTTTTTTTGAGGATCGAGATCGGATTGACGATCCTTTTGGAGGATCGAGATCGGGATCAGATCGAAACTTTTACTGAATTCGATCCGATCCTTTTTCTTTTTAATCCCCAAGTTGGAGGTGAAAGTGTTGAAATTGATGTTGATTAAATATATTTTTTAATGTGTTTATGGTTTGAATACTAACTTAAGCACTAAGTACGCCCCAGGCTGCCGGACATTGTACGCCGTTCATGCCATAAGGCATCTCCTTCCAGGAGGTGTACAGCAAATGACAGTCCTCTGAATATTATTGAAAGGATCTTTTGGGGATCGTGATCGGATCAAAGATCCTTTCATAAAATTAGGATCGGGATCTGGATCTAGATCCTTTTTTTGAGGATCGACTAATGCCCTAGTACTAATGCACGTTAGTTCTTACTTGTATATTTTATAAGGTGTATATAAATATGCTGAATACATAATTGTTGAAGAATATAATGTAGAAAAAACAAATTTTCACACTGAATCAATGGACCTTCCTCCTTGTGCCATTTCAAATTGGTCAATTCAATTAAGATAAACAATCTGCACGATAGCATTCAATTTAAATAATATCACAAATGCTTTCGATAATTATACTCCTGTAGAAAGAACATATACGTACTTGTATGTACGTATACTTTATTAGATTTTAATTGGTTGAAACCACACATTTTATCACTTTACTGTTTCATCGTAAACCAGTGCCAATAGCATATTAACAACCCAAAATAAGATATCTTAACAAGTTTTAAAAGTTTTCAGTATTTTATTATCCAAGGATATAGTATTGACCAGTTTTGACCAGTTTTGGCCGGTAAAAACTGGGTTTTTCCCACTGTCTGTCCAAAACCAGTTTTGGACAGGACAAAACCCAACCCTGACCTACTATGGATTTAAAACTATAAAGTATAATTGATTTTTAAATATTTTTACTAGGAGGGCGCACTATATATCAGTATGACAATTGAAAATAAATAAATAAATTGAAATCTAAAGCATGAGAGACGTCTACAAAAGTAGACATAACGGAAAACTACTTGAAATATTCAAAGGCTGAAATTACAGCTGGATCAAAATGGCAAGAATAATATAGTAAATTACGATTATAAGTAATTTATCCACAATTAAACTTTCAACAAGTGATCATCGTGACAATATTGACATTATTAATACAGTCGAACCTGCTATAACGGCCACTCTATATAACGGTCAACTGTCTATAGAGGTCACCAATGAACAGTCCCGTCCGAAATTCCATAATATTGAACCTGTGTATAGCGGTCACCTGCTCAACGCGGCGACCCGTTTGTAGTCCTTTACCCTTGAACTGTGTAATAACGGCCATCACCTTTTTATGTGTTGATTACATGACCTGTTACAAACGATAAATAAGTTTCTTGTAATTACTTCAAGTAATAGATTTCTAAAAACTTGATATTTATTGCACTGCGTTAATACCTTTGGGGATTAAGACAATCACCTGTATATAATGTCCAATCCCTTGAGTGGCCGTTATATACAGGTTCCACTGTATATATATTTATATATATAAGTGAGCTCCGCTTGCATGCGGTGTGCGGTTGGCGGACACTGTGTCTGCCGGAGGCGCCCTTTGGGCGCCTGGGGTTACATTGATTAATTAAAAGGGAGATAGCAAATATGCCTGTCCATGTATAATCGATATCGCTCGAAAAATCACCAAATTGCAATTTCTAATACTAAAAAATGGTCACAATGAAGTCATAATTCCATGATGAACCGACTTTTTCATCTGATGTCAGAACTTAGTGGAGCCATAGCCAAACGACTCCCACATGCAAAAATCAGCTTTCTGTGCCTGGCAGTTTCTTCAATCAATTCGTTACAGATATATATAGTAAATATATATATATATATATATGTTATGGGCAATATGAGAAATTGGTCATTTTGCATAATGTCTAGGCAATATGCATAATGCTATTTTCTGAGTCAATATGCATAATGTCCAGACAACATGCATAATGCTTCACTCATTGGACAATATACATAATGTCCAGAGACAATATGAGTAATGATTGAATTTCTCTGCCGCTAGTTATATAACACCGGTCGACACAATTCCACTTGTTCACAAACATTGGTCTTGCTCCTAGCAAAACATTATGAATGAATGGGTACGATTAGGCCATCATTAATATTATTAGAAACTTATCTCTGCTCCACCGCCCGCATCAAGTTTACTTACCGCTTAACTATAGTTATTATTTAAAACATTACAGTGAATTTCAACTACACGATATATTTAATAGTTAACGGTTAGTGATTTACCCTAACATGCTAAACATATTTAGAAATAGGGTCATTGAAATATTTCCATGTATCAGGCACTTCGCATGATGATAACGCAAACAATAATGAGAGAATGATAATGAAATGCTACTCAATCATAGGCTATGACTCAATTCACAAAATTGTTACAAATTAATTAGTAGAAATAGGCTTCTATTAAATTTAACCTCTGATCAATAAAAAGTATCTTTGTACAATCAACATTCTATTTTCTTCAATATTTCGTTATATTTTGTGATTTTATGAATCAAAACTGTGCATCGAACAAAAAAATCTAAGTTACAATGTCGAGAGTCAGTATTCATTCATTGAATTATTTTTAATTAAAGTGACTCTAATTGGGTATTTGGAGGTCGAGAGTCAGTATTCGGAATATTAAAGCAGTTGTTGTGGCAGTTGAACATAATGGCACCTACAAGCTAGGTACAAAATATGGCCTCTTGAATTCACATTACACCAGAAATCAATTTACTCCATGCCTAGATCCTAAATTTTTGGAGATAAATGATGTTCAAACAGAGAAAGAGATTTCTTTGCGACAAGTAGCACGTAATGAATCCGTTGGGACAGGTCAAGGGATGTTTCATTGCTCTTGTAAGAAAACATGTCTTCGTACTACGTGCAAGTGTTATCGTTCAATTCGACTTTGTCACAGTAGGTGTCACAACAACTAAAGTTGCAGTAACAAGTAGAGTCTTGAAAATAAAGACCTTATAGTACTACTAATGAGTTAAGCATACACATAGGCCAAATAGCTGAGTATCATCGAAGAATGACTAGACAAAACACATTAGGAGTGCATCCCAAATTATTTATAATTAGTGATTTACGTATATTATTCGTATCATTAATTGATCAAACATCATTTTATATGTCTTAATTTTACGAAAGTGTTTAGTAAATAATGCTGACAACAAGAAAATTTGTATAATGCGTATGGAAAATTGTATTTCGTATATTGTCCAATGAGAGAAGCATTATGCATATTGTCTGGACATTATGCATATTGACTCAGAAAATAGCATTATGCATATTGCCTAGGCATAATGCAAAATGACCAATTTCTCATATTGCCCATAACATATATACAGTACCCGGACAAAAGTATTCAACCACCATATAAACCTCCATACAAATAGTATTAAAGTGGCTCTATTCTTAAAGGAATATGTGCATAAACTGTAGGGAATATTCTATTTTTTAATCAAATTCGTAAACTACACTCTCTAATTACTCATAATTGATAGTCTCAACTTAGTTACTAACTCCCAAGTTAATAAAGATCAATATTTGATACTTGATGCTACTTGTACCAAGTCACAGCCATTATAGATGATGCCGATTAGTGACATAAAGTGGAGGTTGATAATTTTCTACATAAGAATAAGTAATTAAGTTGAGATGCTCAATTATAAGTAATTAGAATGTGTAGATGACGAATTTAAAATAATGGAGAAATTTCTACAGTTTGAGTATATGTTCCTTTTTTAATAGATCCAATTTAATATTATTTGTATGAAAGTTTTCGCGGTGGTCGAATACTTTTGTCTGGGTAGTGAATCGCTTCTACATACACAATCAACAATTAGTATTTCATTTCAAATAGTTATTGCTACATTATGAATACCAGCTATACTACTCTAGTATTTAATAGAGTATCCCTCTTCTTCTGCACCTACAAGGCATTGACTTCCAGCAGGGTTCTAAAAATTTGGGAGTTAGAGAATCCCAAAGTTCCTGAATCCTAGATTTGAGGGCTTCTATTGACTTGGGACGCTTTCTGTCTAGTTGATGTTTCATCCAGGCAAAGAGATTTTCAATTGGATTAAGATCGGGGCTTTGACTGGGCCAGTCAAGTAGTTTGTTTGGCATATTTTTGGCCATCCACTTTTTCGCCTTTGATGTATGTTTTGGGTCGTTGTCCTCGATTAAGAACCAACTATTCCCATGAAAAACTTTAGCTTGGACAGGTAAATGCCACTCTAATACAGGGCCGGCGCCACCTCATTTGAAGTGGTCCGGTTGAACTTAACTACGAAAGTTCAGGTTCAATCAGATGTAGGATTATAGGATGTGACTACTGATAACTTATAGTCTAATACGAGCACAAATAATTAATATTAGTAACAGGAGTGACTAAAAACTAGCAAATGTTGATTGTCGAGCCTCATTTCTGAGAACATACTCATTAACAATTGGCTCAAGTTGGAGACAGTCTGTTCGATCTTGGTGATAGTGTAAAATCATTAAATGGTTCAGCAACAAGCGGACCTAACCGGACCACTTTAGCTTTTTCTTAAAAGTGGTCCGGTGAAAACCGGACCAACCGGACCGGTGGCGCTTGCGCTGTAATATGTTGACAAATAATTGAGCGTTCATAATCTGTTGAGAAATGCATAAGGGAAACGTTCCTATGGAGGAATATGCGGGTATATGTTAACTTTTGCAGAGTGTTTTACTGTTGGTTGGAATCGTTTGTGGCCCTGTTTTGACCACATCTTAACTCTACCACCTAAAAGCCAGAATGATGCCACATCGCTAAAAATTGCGTTTATCCACCATTTTTTTTCATTCTTTTTGGCCCATTTAATTCGTTTCAACCTAGTCTTTTCAGATAATAAGGGTACTGGCTTGGGAAAACCGTTGTTGTACCCTAAATGCGTTAAGCATCGATGAACTGTACTTTTGGAAACGTATTCAATCTTGTCTGAGATCACAGAGGCCAACTCACGTACTGGTCTAGTTGAATCGTGTCTAATATACTGTCCCACAGATTTTTTAATTGCATTTCGCTTATAAAGCGGTCTCCCTGCACCCCTTTTGTGCTGTAATGACTCCTCATCCTTGATTTTCTTAATTACACGATAAACTGTAGCCTGTGAAACGCCAAGAAGCTTAGTAATTTCTTTTGGAGTAAATTTTCCTTCTGTTAAATATTGTTTCACTTTCTCTCTAGTTTCAAGTTGAACCATTTCGGATACTATAATCTACTGACTTAAAGTAAAAACAGAAGTAAAAGTCAAACAAATTTCTAAATTTTGTCTCATCATCATGATGTATCACATTTTTGAGAAAAAAAAAAGAAGGTGTAACGGTCTTAGAATTGGAATATTTATAATGTATATGTTCAGCAAAATTTGTAACACTGTTGTTTCTATTGCGTTTAATCAATATGGTTGTATAAAACTAAACAGAAATAATTTCTCAATAATTATGGGACAGACTGTATATACGTATATATATATATATCCACTGAACCCTGGTTCTGTGGATGCCTAGGTTTTCCGTGCACTATTCTACAACTGGGCCACAGTTATCGTATCATTTTTGCCAAATTGACATTTTTGAATTCTTTCCCGTTATCACTCTGCAATGAGGCGCATGCATTTGTTCGAATTGTTATGTTGTCACTTGTTCGAATATCTGATGTTGTCACTTGTTCGACTCTGTTTTTTTGAGGAGTTGTCACTAGTTCGACTCTGTTTTTGGAGGAGTTGTTACTTGTTTGACTCTTTTTTGGAGGAGTTGTCACCTGTTCGACTCTGTTTCTAATGGAGTTGTATCACGTTTCCGACATCAAATGCCTACTTTTCCGCTCATTTGGTTTACATTCCTTTCTGAAAAGGTCACAGTACCCCATCCACAGGGAAGAGGAATAAAATGCCCAAATTCACTTGAACTCTTTAAGAACAAGTCGAACAAGTGACAACTCCTTTAGAAACAGAGTCGAACAAGTGACAACTCCTTTAGAAACAGAGTCGAACAAGTGACAACTCCTCCAAAAACAGAGTCGAACAAGTGACAACTCCTCCAAAATCAGAGTCGAACAAGTGACAACTGCTCCAAATACAGAGTCGAACAAGTGACAAAATCAGATATTCGAACAAGTGACAACATAAAAATTCGAACAAATGCAGCGTCCCCCTCTGCAATATATGAGGGGAACCAATAAGACAGAAAATATCAAGAAGGGTTGCTGAAACTTCAGTAGCTGTTTGGTTTTAATATGCCGAAGGACCACAAATTTTGTTCGGTGATCCTGATATACGAGCAAGAAATTATACGATGAGTTCACTGCTTAAGTAGCTTGCATGTCTATGAAGTTGACTTGGCCTCTAGACTCGAAGTCAGTACTCCTAATTGGTTTTGTGACAACACTTTTTGTTGATTTTTTCCGTTTTGTAGTTAACGTTCTTGACACATCCCGACAAACGAAAGTACGATCTTCCTGGAAAACCCGGTATAGCCTCTTTTCAGCTCAACAAACAAACGATCCCTTCCAAAATATTTGCCATCCTCGCTATGTACTTTTCCGAAGAGGTCGGATAGATTTTCCTTGGAAACAACTTGCAATAATTTGCCGTGTTGTTTAACTGGTAGAGTTTGCTAAATACGTTATTGATTCAATAGTTGAGCTGTAATACTGATACAAACACTGGCGGAAGTGAAATGGTAGTAATAAATGAAGTGATAAATGGAAGATATAGATCCCCTACTAGCAAACCTAAGTACCATACCAAAATAGTAAAGTCTAGCCTCTAGAACTAAACCTAAATTGTAGATACGTATAAGGTTATGGATTTATGGTAGCCCATGAAACTACTGAAGAGAGTAACGAAAACCGCGAATACTCGAGGGAACGAGTCGCGAATGGCAAACTCGCGAACGGCGAGGGTTACCTGTATAAAAAAGGTGACAAAGACGTCATAATTCCATAATGAATCGACATTTTCGTCTGAAGTTAGAACTTAGTAGAGCCATAGCCAAAACACTCCCACATGCCTAAATACAGCTCTCTGTATTTGGCAGTTTATTCAATCAATTCGTGACAGATATCCTTACTTTTGAAACTCGATTACTGTTTACATATATACAAGCGCGCTTCGCTTGCTTGCGCTGCGGCTGGCGGACACTTTGTGTCTTCCGGAAGCGTTCTTGGGGCGCCTGGGCTCACGATGATTAATCATAAGGGAGATAAAATCTCTAAATACGTCTGTCTTACTGTTATAATCCGATATCGCAAGAAAAATCAACAAATTTTGATGCGTATTGCTGACATCATATGAGTGATCATTTTTTGCTGATAGTTGTTTCATATTTGAGATATATTAATATACACATTCTATTAAAATTTCAGCCTCCGGTCACCTAAAATGGCCGAGTTATGTTCAAAAACTGAAATTTCTAATTATAAAAAAGGTGATAATGACGTCATACTTATATATACTATATATATATCTTTAACGAATTGATTGAAGAAACTGCCAGACACAAAAAGCTGATTTTTGCCATGTGGGAGTCTTTTGGCTATGGTTCCACCAAGTTGTTAGGTCAGACGAAAATGTCGACTCATCATGGAATTTTGACATAATTATCGCCTTTTTATGATTAGAAATTTCACTTTTTCGACCATAACTCGGCCATTTTAGGTGAACGGAACTTCTATCATCAAAAAATGATCACTCATATGACGTCAGCATTACGCATCAAAATTTGTAAAATTCATAAATTTGGTGATTTTTCTTGCGATATTGGATTATAACAGTAAGACAGACATATTTAGAGATGTTATCTCCCTTATGATTAATCACTGTGAGCCCAGTCGCCCAAAGAGCGCCTCCAGAGGACACAAAGTGTCCGCCAGCCGCGCAGCGCAAGCAAGCGAAGCGCGCTTGTATATAATTAATCGAGTTTTAAAAGTAAGGATAACTGTCACGAATTGATTGAATAAACTGCCAAATACAGAAAGCTGTTTTTAGGCATGTGGGAGTGTTTTGGCTATGGCTCTACTAAGTTCTGACTTCAGACGAAAATGACGATTCATTATGGAATTATGACGTCTTTGTCACCTTTTTTATACAGGCAACCCACGCCGTTCGCGAGTTTGCTATTCGCGGTTTCTACTGTTAGCGTAAAATTTATTTTTGTTGTTTTGCTATTCGCGACTCGTTCCCTCGAGTTTTCGCAGTTTTCGTTACTCTCTTCAGTAGTTTCATGGGCTACTCTAAGTAACCTTATACGTATCTACAATTTAGGTTTAGTTCTAGAGGCTAGACTTTAGTATTTAGGTATGGTACATTGGTTTGCTACTAGGAGATCTATATCTTTCATTTATCACTTCATTTATTACTGCCATTTCACTCCAGCCAGTGTTTGTATCAGTATTGCAGTTCAACTATTGAATCAATAACGTATTTAGCAAACTGTATCTAGCATCGTTTAATAATCTAGGAACGTCACTCCACTATTTTCATTGAACTACCGTCTTGCCGTTCCCGATTTTGCCATTCGCGACAATTCTAGGGAACGTAACCTCCGCGAATGGCGAGGGATACCTGTACTTAGTAATTTCAGTTCTTCGACTATAACTCAGCCATTTAGGTGATAGAAGGCTGAAATTTTTAGAATGTGTATATTAATATCTCAAAATTGATCCCGCTCTCATCAAACAATGATGACTGCTGTCCCGTATCAAGGAAAAAATTATTGGTCAGGTTGTTATAAATTTAAATATAGTGCGTAGTAATTAGCTCAAATATGTGCTGAGATTTCATTTATGTTGATTTGTCTTTCTTACATAAACTGAAAAATCCATGACTCAATGTCTATACAAGCACCTTAGCATTTATTAAAAAAATATTGAAAAATATTCTATAAACTAAAAAAACCCCCGGGTATCCGGATATTAGCTTGGCAAAGGATTCGAGAACCGGGTATTAGAATTCGAGGATGCGTCGACACCTCTAGTCATAACAGAGTGATGAGTATCATATTTGAGATTTATTAATATATGTCCACATTCTATTAAAATTTCAGTCTTTCATCACCTAAAATGCCTTTGTTAGTTGTTATAGTCGAAAACTGAAATCTCCAATTATAAAAAAGGTGACAATGACGTCATAATTTCATGAGTGGACATTTTCGTCTGAGCTCAGAAATTAGTGGGCCCATAGCCAAAAGTCTCTCACATGCCAAGAATCAGTTTTCTGCCTTCGGCAGTTTCTTCAATCAATTCGTTACAAATATATATATATATATATATATATACATATATGGGGAATTCAAAAAACCAATCATTTCACCACCATTGACCGATTTGTCTGAGATTTGCTGTGCGACAAACTACTGATATGTCTTTACTTTTGTGAAAATTTCAGATCAATCGGTCATGTGGTTTTTGGGTTATGACGTCACAGATTTTTGAATTCTTGCTGTTTGACTAAGGATTTTCACAATGGTAAATCACCATCCCATTTAAAATCGAATAACTCGAAAAATATTCATCAAACTCTTTCATAAATTGCTATACTTATGTTTTTATATATGGAAAAATACGAAAAACATGAGTAAATTAAGTTTTGAGTTCCTTTTCTATGTGAAAACTGGAACTGAAACCAACTCCGGAAGCAAACCGAAACTATGACGTAGCAAAAATGTTTATTTTGGAAACTGTTTTATTTTTTGGTATTTTACTGTTTATATTCATAATTCATTGTATAAAAAAATTCATTTGGTTTCCATATGTTCTCATTGAGTTATTCACATTTTCGTACCTGTAAACGCTTTATATATATAACTCGAAATTTTATCCCTTTTGTGAAAATATTTAATTGACCTGACAACTCTCAATTTCTACCATTTAAAAAATGCTTTTATGTCTTCTTCTATAATATCGCTCATTCTTACAACATTCTACAATCGATATGTGCATTAGGAATTATAAGTCTGTTGTAAATTTGACCGCAGACATACTAAACACAAACAGTGCAATGCTGTTGTTGTTATGTAATAGGAATGCAATAAATGTCACTAATGAGTTGAAAAGTTAATTTAAGAGGACTAATATTTGCTGAACAATCCGATATTTAGTCCGACCATAGCACTCTGTATATAAAGCCTTACATTCACATCACAAAAATAGACCAGGGATGCGATCGAAGATGGTTGACCAAATGCATGATCTGCCTAAAATCATGAACGACGCAGAATAGAGCTTTGAAATGTATTACCAGCATATATAAATATGACGCCAAAGTATCCATATCCGTTGTTAAAATTTTGATTAGTCACATATGATTGCACAATAGGTTATATTTGGGACACATTTAGTGAATTTCAGAGGTTGTTTAAGGGCACTTCCAAGTGGTTGTTTATTAAAGTCTTTCGTATTGAACTGAGCTGTGAATGGGTTGATGCAAGAAGTTTGAAATTTTTTCATGGAATGTTGCTACATTCCAGCGTTGCTATGGAAACGCATCTTGATCAATTGAGGTCATATCTTGAAAACCGGAATAACTATGCATTAAAATTTGATCTCATTTGATAGCCAATAGACTACTTCCTATAAAGCCATAACATAATTTCCATGTCTAGATTCAATGGTTTACGAGTTATCAGACAATTTTTCATTTTGGTTACATTTGGTAATTTGTCTAATAACTTCGAAACCATTGAATCTAGACGTGGAAATTATGTTATGGCTTTATAGGAAGTAGTCTATTGGCTATCAAATGAGATCAAATTTGAATGCATAGTTATTCCGGTTTTCAAGATATGACCTTAATTGATCAAGATGCGTTTCCATAGCAACGCTGGAATGTAGCAACATTCCATGAAAAAAATTCAAACTTCTTGCATCAACCCATTCACAGCTCAGTTCTATACGAAAGACTTTAATAAACAACCACTTGGAAGTGCCCTTAAACTCTGAAATTCACAAAAATGTGAATAACCCAAAGAGAACATATGGAAACCAAATGAATTTTTTTATACAATGAATTATGACTACAAACAGTATAATACCAAAAAATAAAACAGTTTCCAAAGCATACATTTTTGCTACGTCATAGTTCCGGTTTGCTTCCGGAGTTGATTTCAGTTCCAGTTTTCACAAAGAAAAGGAACTCAAAACTTAATTTACTCATGTTTTTCGTATTCTCCATATATAAAAACATAAGTATAGCAATTTATAAAAGAGTTTGATGAATATTTTTCGAGTTATTCGATTTTAAATGGGATGGTGATTTACCATTGTGAAAATCCTTAGTCAAACAGCAAGAATTCAAAAATGTGACGTCATAACTCAAAAACCACATGACCGATTGATCTGAAATTTTCACAAAAGTAAAGACATATCAGTAGCTTGTCGCACAGCAAATTTCAGACAAATCGGTTGATGGTGGTGAAATGATTGGTTTTTGACATGGAATTCCCCATATATATATATATATACACTCGAATCTCTCTTATCCGGACCTCCGATATCCGGGCACTTCTCTCAACCGGGCAGCCCTTTCGACATTTAGTCAATATGCATTGTCCTATTTTCAAGTAAGTTAGTAACCACAATTCCAGCAATCATTATCATGTAATATTATTTAATGAACTTTGATAATGAATTTGGAAGATAATTGCGACATCTAATATATTCAGTGGTAAATACTGCTTAAAATGTATTAATCAATCGCAATGGAATAGTTTATTTTCCTTTATAGAATATCTATTTTACAATCACCTCTCTTATCCGGAAATCAAATTTTGATAACCTCTAAGTTCCGGGCACTAGATATTGTTTAAACTCTGACAGTTTTAACACTATAAACTGCTAATCAAGTTGATTTCTGAGTTACGGGCACCTCCCTTATCCGGACCTCCAATATCCGGGCAAATTCTGTTATCCAGGCACCCTCCGGTCCGGCACTGTCCGGATAAGAGAGGTTCGAGTGTATATACACACATAGTACATACACATTAATCGAGTTTTAATAGATGGATTGGTATGGTGGAAATAGTTCGAACCAAAACCGGAAATAGTTCGACTTTTCAAAAAAGGAAATAGTTCGAATAAAAAACACCATTAATCCTAATGATAAAAAGTCGAACTATTTCCTAAATCCACAATTCGAACTATTTCCTTTTTGAAAAGTCGAACCATTTCCGCATTACCTATGGATTGAAATAATTAAACACAAACTCAATCAAGCCAAAATTCAATGTGAATACGAAGTTGTTATAGTTGAGTATTAGTCCCCACTCTTGATTAGTTATTTAGTTTACACTTCGTTACTTAGATACCAACTGTATTCGACCACCCAACTAGATTAGTCAAGTAGGATACCTCTTATATACCGTTGCTCACTTATTACTCTATTATTTACTTTCTGTATTCATTCAAAATTGTAATATTAAAGTTCACTTCATCTGATACTAACCTATCGTACTTAGCCGTAACAAAGTCAATTTGGAAAACATAATGTAATTGTTTTTTCGATGTTAATAATAATAATGATAATATACATTTATATTGCGCAGATTCCATATTAATATGTTCAAGTGCGCTGCACAATTCAATAAAAGTAAGTGGATGATATGCATGTACGTATTTGTGTGTATGTATGTGTATGTATGCTTGTAAGGTATGTATATATGCACTGAAATTAATTTAATGAGTATTTATTTAAGTAGATATGTCGTCCGCGATATGGAAGAGATGAGTTCTCAGGAGTTTTTTGAAGACAAGAAGTGAGGGGGCATTCCGAATGCTCGGAGGGAGAAGATTCCACTCAACAGGCGCAGCTAAAGTGAATGCACAATCACCCAGAGTTTTGGAAGATTTGATAGTAGGATGTTCAAGGAGGATGGCGTTGGATGATCGTAGAGTACGATTGGATGACTTAACCTGTATGAGCTGGATGATATAGTCTGGAGCAAGAGAATGGATGGCTTTGTAAGTTATGAGGAGGATTTTGAAGAGGATACGATGTTTAACAGGCAGCCAGTGGAGGTTAATTTGAAGAGATGGCGAAAAGGTACGAGAGACATTGTAGATAAGCCTGGCTGCACTGTTCTGGACTCACTGGAGTCGAGCTAAGAGGGATGAGGGGCAATCATACAAGAGGCTGTTACAATAATCAATACGAGATGTGATAAGAGAATTAACAAGAGTTTCACAGACTTCCCTAGAGAGATACTTTCTAATACGCCGGTTTTATAGATGTATTAGAAGCAGGAGGAGGCAACTTTGCTGACCTGAGTAGACATTGAGGCGGTCGAGCCAAGTTCCAAGATTCCGTACTTCTTTGGAAGAAGAGATTCTCGACTCACCAACAGAGATGCCATCAGTTTGAACCTTAGATAGTTGTTGACGAGTCTCTATTATAAGGAACTCAGTCTTGGTGCCATTGATAAGGAACCTATTGGGGAGGAGCCAAGACCGAATGGCAGAGATGCAAGATTGGATGGCAGAGAAGGCAGAATCTTCAGAAGAGATGGAATCGTGTTTAAAAGAAAGATAGACCTGAGTATCGTCGGCATAGCAGTGCATGTCGGGGAGGTGGGACTTAATGAGGTCGAATAGAGGACTAGTATAGAGGCTAAAGAGAAGCGGACCAAGACAAGAACCCTGAGGAACTCCGTGTTTAAACCGGGATATTGGAGGAATCAGAACCCTTTATCGAGACGAATTGAGTCTTATCTGAGATGTAAGATTCAAAGCAAGACAGAGAAGGGCCGCAAATGCCGAAATGAGACTGGAGAGGATTGAGGAAGATACTAATATACCTAAAATGAAGATTTTGCTCAAAATAAGCAGATCTGACTTTAACTGGAAAACTTTTGTTTGAAGATAAATCAACTGACCAACCTGACCAAACAACCTGACCAACCTGACTAAACAACCTGACCAACCTGACCAAACAACCTGAACCAACCTGACCAAACAACCTGACTAACTTGACTCTGCTCCAAAACTTGGTCAGGTTGAAACCTGACCAACCTGACCATTTGCTACGGCCCTGCAACTCATCACTCTCAGGACGTCATCATTACGCATCAAAAATATGGAAACTGACAATTTTTTAAATGTTTGAGTGATATTAATTATAACAGTAAGACAGACGTATTTAGAGATGTTATCCATCATAAAATTAAGCAATGTGAGCCTACGCACACGCAGACCGCGACTCCGGCGGACACTTTGTGCCCGCCAGCCGCGCTGCGCAAGCAAACAAAGCGCGCTTGTAATATGTTTAATGTATTAAAAATTGAATAATTTACTA
Organism: Aphrocallistes beatrix; assembly: GCA_963281255.1. Lineage (NCBI taxonomy): Eukaryota > Metazoa > Porifera > Hexactinellida > Sceptrulophora > Aphrocallistidae > Aphrocallistes > Aphrocallistes beatrix. The sequence goes on from OY725505.1 coordinate 1,453,235, forward strand.
CTTTATTTAAATAGATGAAATGTCCTAGGGTATTGCGTCTTCATTTACCACGAATGAACATTTTTAGTTCCTATGCTACCAGTATTATACCTACAATCTCAATTTTTCTACTTTTATCACGTAACAGATAGCAACCTTGTTTTGATAATTTGGAGGAAGTAGAACTCATAATTTGAAATTCAACTTTTTGGATCAGCTCCAGAATGATTTCTACTCTTTTGACGCATATATCTGTCTAAATGAAATCTAAAAAATCTATACGAAATCTAACAAGTGTTCCTAAAAAACTGGTCAAAGTCGAGAAGCAATTTTTATTTTTGAATGGTCGGTCCTTTTAAAAATCTATAGAAAAAGTACAAGCTATAGATGAATTTTCAAACAGCACTACACGTGTCTTCCAGGTACGAGAAGTGCGGTATCTAAGCTATCTTGCAAATTCAACCTGGCAATGGAACTGGATTACTCATAATCTATTATATATGGCAATCTTTAAATGGTAGATGTTAATTCCTAAACTAACTTGTTGCATTTAATGGTGAGTTTACTGGCGGAGTGATGCCGTAAATCTTTTTTCTGAGCACTTCTCTTCAGACTACAATATCCCAATATCAGAGCAGTTGGTGTTTCAACAATTTGAATTGATAAATTAATGTGAAACCCTGGCCCAGATAATACTTGTTCCAAATTGTTCAAGGAATTCTAGATATTTTTGCTCGACCTTTGGCTGTCGCCTTTTGCATATGTATGCCTACTAGCTACTACTCATTGAGTGGGAAATGTATGATGCAAAATGCATTTAACAAAAAATACGGAGAGCATGCTTCTTAAAGTTACAAAGAACAACTCCTGGCGCATATAAATTATCATTAATTAACTTCTTAGAAGTACTGTGAGTGCTTTTAGAAAATAAGAAATGCTAGCTATGCAATCAAATTAACTAGTATTTCATTTCAGGAAGTTCTATTTCCATAGAGTTTGTTTAAATTTCATTCTTGCATTTATCAGCAAATTAAGGTGAATGAAAGATAATAGCAGCGCTTCTACGGATGTCTGCATTATAATGCTTACATATCCACACAATATTAGTATATTTTTGTTGAGTTTCTTACCTAGCCTAGTTGTGTTCCCGCAAGTGTAAACAAACCTACCCAAGTAGAATACTTTGTTATTCAATTTAAGTAGGCCCTTACGGTTATTAGTTAAAATTTATCTTAAAATAGCTATTCTTGTCAGTTAATTTAAATAAATTATCTATTTGACGTAGTGTTTACTACTTTATTAGTTCTCAAATAAACTTTTGTTGAACTTACTTTTCATGTTTAACATTCCTAACATACTTGTGTTTAAATAGAATTCATTCTGTTTTCTTGAATATTGATTTAGCTACGCCGCGAGTGACGAAATCTAACCCGCGTCAACACTTGCAGAATCCTCATGAATTCTTCTCCAAAGTCACAGGAGAAGCCATGGGGCAACTTTCACTAGAACGGGCAATTGTATGTTGGAGCAGAACCTTTAAATGAATTTGCATCTAAACACATATAGGATGTGTGGCAGGCATAGCCCCTAAGTATTGGTACCTCCCCAGCTATGGAGCCTATCGTACTATACTATCGTACTATTATAATCGAGATCGCACGATAAATCCCCCGGATGGCTTGGGGTTTTTTCTATTTCTAGTACATATCCCGACTTTTTATGTTTTCCCCGCCAAAAAATGGCTCAAACTTGAAATGACGCGACACATTCCAGGGGCAACGGAGAGTGAAAAAGTTCTCATCCCATATCTGTATCTTAAATGATAGTGAAAATAGGATATTTTCGATTTGTCCATTGTATTCCTTAGGGGATCAGCTCTCAATTTATATATTAGTTTATTTTAAGAGGGCAATTATTGTGGTTCCTACATTAGATTCTTGTATATCGGTTTAAGGTAGTTTCTTTGAACGTGATCTTTGGGGTTCCCTTTGATATATTTCAGTTCTGAGCAAATCTAGATTAAAACTGATCCTTCCATCAAATTCTACGCATCAACTAACATCTATATTGACTTCTCTAAAGTATTCTAGTTTAGTCTTAGGAGACAATGTGTTTACAAGTAGTTTACTACTCCTACTTTTGCCCCACTTTTTAAGTCAAAATTAGTCAAAATTCACTAAAGGTGGCATGACATTTCCACTACGAGCAATAATATTGAACACCTGCCGTTTACTTTTCACATTGGTTCTTAAGGATACCGCCCTCGAAAAACCTTGCCTGGCGTAAAAAAACTTTTTATTGCTAAATTCATTGTATTACTGATCGGTCTACCATCTGATAGCACTATTTGGACGGTATTTTTTTTATTTTTTGTGAGATAACACCCTAAAGTTTAGCGTTAATAAAAATTGAAAAATTATTGGAGGTTTTTAACTCATTTACCAATTAGTTTTTAACTTATTTGATATTTTTTTAATGTTATGGACCTTAACATTGTTTTGGCACCTTTGGAGATTATATAACACAGAGATTTAAAAGAATGGGCAAATAAAATCCAAACAAAATAGCGCTATAAGGGAGTTCATTTATATCATTGTTTCTCAAACTAATTTAGCACACCGCCCCCGAATCAGGATTTTACTGTCGACACCGCCCCCTCCCCTTACTCATGATCCGTAAGCCATCAACAGTGTAATTATTATATTAATTAGTCACAGAAAACGATTGACAGTGTGATTATTGTACTTTCTAGCTCTTACAACTACAGTGAATGTTGAAATTTGTTTCAAAGATTGACCATCAATATTCTGGAATACATATTTTTTTGAGGTTCAAATATCGTAGATGTATTGCTAACAAAACACATTAGCGCTCCCCCCAGCGACCCCTTACATTATCGCGCCCCCCAACAACCTTTCAGCGCCCCCTGGGGGGCTCTACGGCCCACTTTGAGAATCACTGATTTATATAATGCTTGGGAAATCGCAAATTGGTCTCAGATATTTAGCGATCACTTGATCAGAAATAAAATTCTGATCGTTTCAAAAAAAAATTTGTTCGGATCCGACCATTTGTTCCTGAGATATCGCTTATTATAGGAAAAGTTCGGGCATAATATCCCTCTAAGGTCCCGAAAGAGGCCGATGTCATATCTTAAAAACTATTGTAGATATATAATATATTATATCCTTAAATACATGGATATATGCGAAAATATATAGGTTCCTTGAACATTCCTTAGTCAAAAAATAAATAATTCTCGACTTATCATTGATTTAATTGTAATACAAATTCTATGGAGAACTTTGAATCTATTAGAAAATGGCGAATATAATCATTAAATATGTATCCAAATTTAGCTATTATGCTAAATAATGAATACAATTGTCGTTAATAATGTGTACAGAAAAATTGGAGAACTTTTGATAATTATTTTGAAGGTTCTGGCCTTGGACCTCGCAGATTCGGTCAAAAACCCCCATTTAGGGCCCAAAAAGAGATATCTCTCTATCTCTGTAAATATAAGTCCAAATTCTTAGTTCTCACTTCCTAATATACTTTTTATGAGTGTACATATATGATTCTTTGATAATAATTGCACTACACCCTATGGAATGTTAAGTTTTAAATTTTTGTCATATGATGACGTAGCATTTTTCGAAAATCCTAACTTCGAAACTAAAAGTCGTTGACTTTCGCTCTAACTTCCTAATATACTTTTCGGAAGCTCTTTAACCATTCTAAACTGATAGATTATACTTCGTAGTGCCAGGAATATGAATTATTATCTACAATTATCTCAAAATATTCGGAGTTAGGGGCCACAAGGAAATTTGTGGATTTTCAGGGTACTTTTGCTATTTTTTGTAAATATTTGATTCTAATATACCTAAATCAGCAGTATAAATGCGAATAAACGTCTGTGAATGCTTTTGTTCATTATTAATAACTCATTTTACATTCTTCTTAACACCTGAACTTAAAATCTCTATATCTCGGGACTTTAAAATTTAAAAATTGACCGTCTTTACAGAATTATTTCTCAAATTTGGTTTGAGATAGAAGTTTGAAAATTTCAATAGTTGTTCCATATCATTAGGCGATGAACGAAGGACCACCATTTCTTTGAGATATTCTAACTCGGTTATTTTATTCCTGATTTCCCCAAAAAAACAGACATTTTGCAGTTTTTTGGCCCTTTTTTTTAGGACACCGATAAAATTTACAATTTTTGTCATTCTAACTTTCTTCTGGTCCTATGAAGTTGCAAATATGGTAGACTATCTATGATTCGATTTTGGAAGCATTTGATCCTTGGTATGTCCTAAACAATTCCTTGAGTGCTCAAATTTCTACCATTAAGATGTGCTAGCGGAAAACGAAATAAATAGACTTTGAGACACTGTATCTCAAAAACTAGAAATGAGAATCAAAAACGGTTTGGAATGTGCCAGTATTTCTTGATAGAGATCCCTCCCCACGCTTAACATCTCTTATAGCTCTACTTTCATCGCATGCTGTAAGCCAAATCATATGTTTTTTCTAGGGCGGTATCCTTAATTATTTAACCTTTTAATGATCCTATTTTACAATTTTCACATTTTTTATTCTCCAAATTTTGTTTCATGCCATTTTCAATGAGAAGATTCCAACTTTTCGACACTATTCTAAACCGATGTACAAAAATTTATTGTAAGAACTTCAATAATTGTCCTCTTAAAATAAACCAATATATAATTGGGAGCTGATCCCCTAAGCAATACAATGAACAAATCGAAAATATCCGATTTTCTCTATCACTTGAGATACAGATATGGGATGAGTACTTTTTGAATGGCCCAAGCAATTTCCATGCTACGCAAGTGCGCGAAGCTTGCTTTTAAAAAATTAGAACAACCGTAAATATATGTTATTATTATTAATAACTACTAGCTTTTTCGCATCAACCTTTTGAAATAAATGATCATCAATTGATTGTTGAGCGGCTTTAGCGTGTAAACACTGATTATCCCTGCATGCTGTTCATAGTAATGCGATCAGTTTCTCTGAAAGTGGGTGATATTAAGGAGATTATTGTTAACCAACCACTTAGTGTAAGTATCTAGTCTATCTCGATATAGAATGACTGGCTCTAGTTATTTGTCCTCTTATTTAAATTCTATTTCTTTGGATTATTCCCACTATAATTTCCTTACTAATACACTTGATCTCAACAATGACGTCATAACAGAGTGATGAGTCATCATTTTTAGCATAAGCAAAAAGACTCCCGCATGCCAAGATTCAGCTTTATGTGCCCCACATTTTCTATTTGATCTATTCGTAACTGATATATATAAACTAATAAAGCATTAATCAGAGTTTTAAAACTAAAGATACAAGGAATAATATTATTCGTAAGTGCCGGATGTATCAACTACTTTCAAAGTGAGATACAATATAATTTGTACTTTTGATTATCTATTTCTAATATTCAACCATAGCCTACTGCATAGCCTACTCTAATAATGCCTCACAGTAAAATAACCAAGGATGCGGTAATAGCCGAATGGATTAATACACGATTAGCCTAAAATCGTTAACCATGCAGAATAGGCATTAAGAATGTATTATCAGCGTATATAAACATGGTATCGAAGTATATATATCCGTTGTCAAAATTTCGATTAGTCATCATATCATCGCGCAACAGGTCATTTTAAGCACTATTTTGCCAATTTTCTAAGCTGTTTTAAGCCTACTTCTAAAAGTTATTAAGGTTGAATTATTGTGTAGAACTAAGATTAGTACGAGTTGATTTGAAAAAATTAGAATTTTTTAATGGAATGTTGCTACATTCCTACGTTGCTATGGTAAAGCATTTTGATCAGTTTGAGCCATATCCTGCAAACTGTAAGAACTAGGTCTTCAAATTTGATCGTATTTGATTGGCAATTGGCTACTTCCTATTAGGTAATAATACAATTTAAACTTCAAATTCACAGACTATGGAGTTATGCGACAATTTAGTATTTTGGTCACATTCTTAAAATCAACCCATAACTCAAAACCCGTTGAATTTAGAAAGTAAAGTTGTATTATCACCTAATAGGAAATACCAATTGCCTATCAAACACGATCAAATTTGAAGACCTAGTTACTACAGTTTGCACGAAATGGCCCAAACTGATCAAAATGGTTTACCATAGCAACGCAGGAATGTAACAACATTCCATTAAAAAATTCTAAACTTTTCAAATCAACTCGTACTAATCTTGGTTCAACACAAAAATCACACTTTAATACCATTTAGAAATAGGGTTAAAACAGCTTAAAAAATCGCTAAAATTGTCCTTAGAATGACCTGTTGCGCAATGATATGATGGCTAATCGAAATTTTCCAACGGATATCTGTACTTTGATACCATGTTTATATATGCTGGTAATACATTCTTAATGCCTATTCTGCATGGTTAACGATTTAGGCTAATCGTGTATTAATCCATTTGGCTATTACTTCATCCCTAGTCCATGATTTTCAGTCTACTGTGAGGCATTATTAGAGTAGGCTATGCCTACTGTATATAAGGCCTCACAGTAACTTGCGAATTTGGGACTAGGGATGCGTAGATGGTTGAACTAATACATACATGAGATGCCTTAAATCATTAACCACGCACACTAGAGCTTAGGAACGCATTACCAGTATCATAGGCGTCGGACCCACCCGGCCACCCGGCCTTCGTGCCGGGCGGGCCCATTTCCGACGCCTATGACCAGTATATATAAATATGGTATCAAAGTACCCATATCCTTTGTTAAAATTTAGATTAATCACCACATATGGTCGGCGCAATAGGTTATATTTGTGACAAATTTGGTGATTTACAGAGGCCGTTTAGGGGCACTTCTAAGTGTTTTTATTATATTTTTTTGCATAGAACTGAGATGTGAATCGGTTAATATGAAAAATTTGGAATTTTTTCATGGAATGTTGCTACATTACAGTGTTGCTATGGAAACGTGTTTTGGTCAGTTGGGATCATATCTTTAAAACCGCGATAGCTAGACATTCAAATATAATTCCATTTGATTGCTAATAGGATATTTCCTATTAAGCGATACTCTAATTTCGACTTCTAAATTCAATGGTTTACGAGATATTCGACAAATTACCGAATGTGACCATTATGATAAATTGTCTAATAACTCGTAAACAATTAAATTTGACAAATAAATTATATTATCACTTAATAGGGAATAGTCTATTGGCTATCAAATGGAATTACTTTCGAATGTTTAGCTATCGCGGTTCTCAAGATATGACCCCAACTGACCAAAAAACGTTTCCATAGCAACACTGGAATGTAGCAACATTCCATGCAAAAAATCCAAATTTTTCATATCAACCCATTCACATCTCAGTTCTATGCGAAAAGTTTTATAGTAAAAACACTTAGAAGTACCCTTAAGTACTGCTATAAGTTGTCGAATAATGATATCTACATGTTATTTAATATAACAAAGCAGTTAAAACTAATGGAAATTGAGGAATATACGTAAATTCTTTTGAAATCCTATATTTTCTGAGACTTTCTTTGAGCACTTATAAATGTGACAAATTTTTGTTAATTCAACATAGAAGCAGAAACTCAACGGTTTTGATAGATCTCGAATAGTAGAACAAAATGATCTGATTTTTAATTTATCGAATAAATAGAGAATTATGAGAAAAGTAGCATCAAAATTACTAAATAAAATTCCTTGGGTGTTTTAGTGTGAATTTTTAACAATTTTCAAAATTACAAAAAGCTGTCGGTTCATTTGATTCATCATGAATTATGAAAGAATTTTAAAAGTTTCTAAAGGATTGTAAGCATATTGTATCCGATTTATTCCCTGTACTAATATGATCAATTTTTTAAAAAAATATTATCTGTTGAACTATTTTAATTATTAACTAAAAAATATGGAATTTTCTACGTTCCTGGCCGTGGCTAGGAACCCTCAGCCAAAGAATTCTCCAAATGTGGTCAATATATATATCAAATTGCTGGAAATTCAATGCGGGACACGAATTCAGAATTTAAATGAAGATCTGACATGGTTCAATGAAGTTATTGATCTGGGATTCCGGCGGATACAATCGAATGTGGTTATTTTTGGGCGACCAGTCGTCAATGACCAGTTTTTGCACACTTTTAATGATGAAAATTTATGATATATTGTCGAATAAGGATATTTGCGGGTTATTTAATATTCCAAAGCAGCTAAAACTGATGGAAATTGTGGGATATATATAAATAGTTTCTAAATCCTATTTTCTGAGACTTTTTTTCAGGAATTATAAATATGATAACTTTTTGCAAATTTATCATAGGAGCGAAAACTCAACGGTTTTTAATAGATCTCGAAGAGTAGAACATAATGAACAGACAATTTTGATATTACGAATAAAAAGAGAATAATGAAAAAATAGTGTCATAATTGCTAAAAAAAAAAATTCCTCGGGTGTTTAGTGTGAATATTTAACAATTTTCAAAATTTCAAAAATCTGTCTGTTCATTAGATAGATCATCTATTTATAAAAGAATTTCAAAAGTTTCTAAAGGATTGCAAGCATATAGTGTCCGATTTCTTCCTTGTAAATTGACCAATTTTTTTTAAAAATTTTTTTCTTTTTAATTATTTCGATTATTAATGCAAGTTTTGCAGATAAATCTTTTTTTTTTTTTTTTTTTTTCTCTTAAATCTGCACTGAAAAAATTAAATGAATCGGTTGAAAAAGTCAAAAGTTAACTATTATAGAAAAAGTCAACCTTAAAAGCTACCCTGTAATTCTAAAAATCGAAATTAATGTTCAGGGATCTTAAAATGATTGAAAAGGGCTTTTGGCATATTTTGATAAAAAACAAAATGCCCCTTGGAAATAGTTCGCGGCCATCAAATTTAGTCTCGAGGCCTCGGGTTGCCTAACACTGATCTATACATTCGAATTAGTAATAGTTTAAGATTTCTGATAAATTTATCACCATCATGTATAATATTAAAAAGGTCATATGTGACCATTGTGGTATTGATTTATTATTTGAATATTTGATTAGAAATACTGCACTGTACCTAGGGTTGCCAGATTTGGAATTGTTCAAAACTGACAGATCAACTTGTCTATTCTAATTAAAGTACAAGCACTTTAAATTCAATTCCCAGATGTTATTGTCGAAATTTATAGTTCCTGGTAAACGGGTTACTGTGTTTTAGGCCAAGCCTGGTATGACCAGAAGTACAAAAAACACAGCAAAGCGATAATATACAGGTAGCCCCAAGGTTATGTACTTTTTTTTTTTCTTATGGTCCAGTGTGCCAGATTTGTGTTCCCAATAATACCACTATTACTGGATCATTTTACTTGAGTGAGTGCTTATGTGAGGTTGAGAAATTCTACCATAATCGGCAGCCAAGGACTGGGACTCGACGATTTAGATTATTGCATGATAATGTCCGACCCCACAAAACCAAGCTGGTAGGGGAAAAGTTGGAAAGTCTGAGAGTTGTAGAGTTAGATCATCCTTCCCTACTCACCAGACCTAGCTCCATGCGACTTTTGACTCTTCCCTAAGCTAAAGAAACACCTGTCAGGGAGGGAATTCGAAAGCCGGGCTCACCTCGGATCGGCGATTTTTCAGTATATGAAAGGTATACCACGAGAAGACTTCAAAAAAGATTTTTGATTGGATTAAGAGGCTAAAACTAGTTATACAGCATCAAGGAGAGTATTTCGAGAAATTACAGCATTGATATTAATTATATTACTAGTTTTGGGGAAAGTATACTATGATAACGACTACTTATTGAACGCCCGTAGTACAATTTCACAAGTTCCAGTGTTTGCATCAGTATTACAGCTCGACTATTGAATCAATAACGTATTTAGCAAATTGTTTCTAGCATGCTTTTCATAATCTAGGAACGTAACTCCACTATTCTCATTGAACTAACGTCTTGCCGTTCGCGATTTTGCCATTCGCGACAATTCTCAGGAACGTAACCTCCACGAACGGCGATGGATACCTGCAGTATGTGTTTATGTGTACAACATCAAATGGGGGGTGATTACTTGTCAAATATGGTTAATTAAATGTGTTGAATAGTGAAAATCAAAATTATTGCCTTCTGGAGCTTATAATAAAATAAATCAAAGCAAGGGTAACCCAAATGAACTCGTAAAAGAAATGTGAAATAATAAATATGAAGCACTGATAATTGAATATTTCCCAAACTTGGAGTATCTCAAAACCGGACACCGGCCAAATTAATCGAAAACCGGATTGTCCGGCACAAAACCTGACGTCTGGTAACCCTAACTGTAGCATTTCGGATATCTGATTTAAATATCCAAATGTGCGATTAAGTGCAATTTCCGGAATTAATCCTTACTATTAAAACTCGATTAATGTGTGTGTATATGTTGCAGGCGAAATGCGTTTCGTCTGAAATATTACGCGAAACGCGTTTCGCCTAGGAGGTGGACGTTTCAATACAATCATGGGTAGTTAATATATTATTATTTAGGAAATGATACGAGATTGAATCTATTTTCGAATAAAAACAACAAACTGACTTATATCGTGTTTCATTTCTTTATTTATTCACTATACATGTATATTAACCGAATTACTGTATATTAACCGAAAAAAACGAAAAATATACTTTTAATATATAATATCCAAATGCATGTTAGTAGAATTTAGGTGAGAAATACAGAGTTTAAAATGTAAATAAATTAATTAACGGCTGTTCAGAATAGGAGTACACATTTTTTGACAGCTGTTTTGTTAAATAATCTTCATCATGCTTCATTCTTTAACATATTGTGATGTCAATCATTGAAATATGCCTATCGGAACAAATTATGGTTTCTTGTTGTGTGTAAAAAGTACTAATTCCAAGGACACAACAAAACCATTCACAGTTCAAAAACTTAGAATGCTAAACCAAAAGCAGCAATTTTATTTATCCCTTGATGAGCATCATACATGTTCATCTCTTTTAACTAAAGAGAAAATTTCAGACTTTATCAATGTCCTCTCTCAACCATGTCCGTCCAGTCGAGGGGCAGAACGGCAAAGGTACTATAGGCTGAAAAAGAAATATATTATCAAGGAGTTTCATGATACTAAGTACCTCTATGAATTCCATTTACCAAATCCTTTGCGAATTGTTGCTAAAGAGGATCTTTTGATTTATTCTACCGAGTTCACTCGGACGGAGGTAGACATCTTGGGAGAGATCGACTCTTTACAGAATTGAAAACTCAATACACAGGATTTTCCAGGGATATGGTTTTATCATTCGTTAACTTTTGTCAAGAATGCCAACTTCAGAAGAGCAGAAAATCTTTGAAGAATATTGTTACACATCCCATACGTAGTCAAGATTTTGCATCTCGTGGTCAAGTAGATCTCATTGATTTTCAAGCTAGTAACGAGGTAAATTTGCCATACAAATTCCTTTTAGTATACCAGGACCACCTCACTAAGTTCATAATTCTTCGTCCACTAAGAACAAAAACTGCCGAAGAAGTTTCGAGAATTTTGTATGAAATTTTTTGTCTGATTGGTCCCCCTCACATCTTACAGAGTGACAATGGTCGCGAATTTAAGAACATTAATCTTGCCAGCATGATAAGAGAGTTATGGACAGGCTGTAAAATTGTTTATGAGAAAGCCAGACACCCTGAGTCACAAGGTTCAGTAGAGCGGGTTAATCGAGAGATCAAAAAGGTTTTAGGGTCGCTAATGAGGAAAGCCAACGACCCCTGTTGGATAAATTATGTCTCTCAAGCTCAATTCTCAATCAACACGAGCCCTCACTCAACTCTGGAAAATCGAACTCCGTACCGAGTTTTATTTGGTAGAGATCCAGTTAACGGACTTACAAACCGAAGAGGAAATGAACATGTAAATTCTAAATTAAATTACGAATATAAACATAAAATTCAAATGTTTGCGATCCGGGATCCCAGGATTGGATACTAATCCAGAAATTAGATAAAATCTTAAATTATGTGAATGTGTTTCAGAAGTATTGATTTATTAATTCTCAATAGTTATGTTGCTGCACTATCGGTCTATCGACCGACACTTTTTAATTATAAAGTTGTTAATAAATTTGGAAATATTTGGAGACTCAGACGTTGTTATATCGCCATTCCTGCGACCTATGTAGTTATAATAGATTATATCTCACTTGAATTGCATCCTGTCGAGAAACCTCATATTATTTATATACTGAATATTTATTCAGAAATTCTATACTTATTAAGTGGTACATTATGCCACCGTACTCAAAAGTAGTTCGTCTCCTGCCGACGAACTACTTTACTACTGCCAATAAGTAATTGAGATAGTTCTTGATTTTAATCCTACTTTACCATTAAGCTTAATCTACTAAAGCATGTTACATTTCCTCTAGTGTATATAAATAGGATGCATCAGCAGTCAATGAAAAGATCAAAAATAATTGATATTGGGGAAAACGTACTGCTGCCAATTCCTCAAGTCGACAAACGATCTCCCTTCGACCCCCAAAATCTGCCTGGAGTTGTCTTGAATCGTACTGATGAGGGCTTTTATCAGATCGGTACTGCCACAGGTAAATTGGAGAACCAGTATACTGGTGGCCAATTTGAACTGTCTCTTACTCTCTTCCTTAAACAGCAAGATGTGCCCAATAAATTCGTGACTTAGCGTGAAGCCATCCTTCATTCGTCTCTGGGCAAATACAAACAGTTCTGCAACTGCACAGGAGGATGTATTTCAAATAAGTGTAAATGTAAACGGTCAAAGAGAACATGCAGTTCGAAATGCCACAAAGCACTTACCTGCCATAATAAATAAATTACAACTGAGTAATGGAAACAAGCAGTTTCGTCGAGGTTGATGATGACATTTATACATTCATTTACTCTTTCTCTACATAGTCATACCTATAATGGCTTTATTTCTTTCTACTTGTGAGATTTCCATAGTTCACATTCCATTCGGACTTTGAGTTGCAATGATTACGCTCAGCATTATATCACAAAAAAGGAGGAAACCAGCTCGTTGCGTTTTTAAAGCAGAATTAGTCCAATTCATGCTAAAAAGTACCGTAATTTCACGTTAAATCTTCAAAAATCCCCCTTCAATTCCGCTGCCTTCTTCGGGTAATTAATATACAGTAATTCGGTTAATATACATGTATAGTGAATAAATAAAGAAATGAAACACGATATAAGTCAGTTTGTTGTTTTTATTCAAAAATAGATTCAATCTCGTATCATTTCCTAAATAACAATATATTATGGCTGGCCTTTCCTATAATTGCCTATAAATACTTTTGACATTTTCAACCGATTCATTTAATTTTTTCAGTGCAGATTTGAATCGCAGAGATATCTGCAAAACTGCATTACACTAGTAGAGGTTACTTAAATATTTTTTTTAGAAATTTTTTCAAAAATCTGGATTTTTGTATATTTGCTAAATACCGACCTTAGTACTTAATAAAACTTCTTTATTTCGAATTTTAGACTCTTATGGAGAGTATATCTTCCAATTCTTTATAGTTCTCTCTTACAAAGCATTAGTGCAGATATAATGTTTATTCTCTGTTTTCTCAATTTTCATTTTTGGAAAAAGTAACATTTCAAAAAAATTTTTGTGCTAAAGCAATTATTAATAGAAGAGTTAATTTAGTGTTATTTAGACATAGCATTGTCCATTTTTGGCATCTATCGAGCCCAAATTTCAATATCATTTCTATAAATTCAAATTGAGGTGTTTTTATGTAAAAAAAATGTAAAAAAATGGGAAAATCGGCGTTCATAGATAATAAAATTAAATAATTTGAATATTGAATACTGGAGAGCTAAAATCCAACGATAACTAGTTGAGCAATATCACATTGAAATAGATTCAAAGCTCAAATAAGAACTAACAACTAGTGAATCCTTAGGAAAAATTATTTGCGCTGTATTATCGTCTATGGGAGCTAAAATTAGGAATCCAAAAAATGCAGCAAGCACATACAATATTCAATGATTTTGATGCTACTAAAAATACTATCTAGTATAGACAAAACCACGTGCCTAATATCAATAGTGTGTACTGAATGACTATAGAGTTGCCTATACTTCATAATACTATGGATACCTCTACTAGCTTAATAATTGAAAAAATGCAACAGATAAAAAAATTTTCAAAAAAATTTGGTCATTTTACAAGGAAAAAATCGAACACAATATGCTCACAATCCTTTAGAAACTTTTCGAATTCATTCATAAATCGATGATCTAACTAATGAACAGACAGATTTTTGAAATTTTGAATATTGTTAAAAATTCACACCAAAACACCCCAGGAAGTTTATTTTTAGTAATTTTGAAACTATTTTTTTCATAATTCTCTTTTTATTCCTAATATCAAAATTCTGTCTGTTCATTATGTTCTACTCTTCGAGATCTATCAGAAACAGTTGAGTTTTCGCCCCTAGGTTGAATTTACAAAAAGTTATCAACTTTATAATTGCTTAAAAAAAGTCCCAGAAAATAGATTTGGAAAATATTTATATATGTACCTCAATTGCCATTAGTATTAACTGCTTTGGAATATTAAATAACATGCAAATATCCTTATTCGACCACATATAGCAGTACCTAACTTCAAAATATGGTATATCAAAATTTTTCTGCATCAAAAGTGGGAAAAACGGGTCATTGCTGACTGGCCACCCAAAAATGACCACATTCGATAGTGTCCGCAGGAATCCGAGATCAATAACTTCTTTCAACCATGTCAGATCATCATTTTAATACTAAATTCGTGCTCAGCACTAAATTTCCAGCAATTTGATATATATATTGACCATATTTGGAGAATTTTTTGGATGTCCGTGCATATCAACGGCCAGGAATTTTTTCACATTCCTGGCCGTTGCTAGGAACCCGCAGCCAAAGAATTTCTCCAAATATGTCCAATATATATATCAAATTGCTGGAAACTTAGTGCTGAGCACGAATTTAGCATTTAAATAATGATTTAACATGGTTCAAAGAAATTATGGATATGAGATTTTCCGTTTCAAAATGTGTCCTTTTTTGGGCGACACCAGGTGGTAGAAATGGCTCTAAGTGGTGAAATATTAGCATTGAAATTCTAAAAATCGAAATTAATGTTAAGAATCCCTTTAGGGATCTAAAAATGAATAAAAAGGTCTTTTGGCAAATTTTAGACAAAATGCCCATAGGAAAGGCCAACCTTAACTACCCATGATTGTATTGAAACACCCACCGCCTAGGCGAAACGCGTTTCGCATAATATTCCAGACGAAACGCATTTCACCTGCAACATATATATATAAATATATATACAGTCGACTCTCGTTAACACGTACACCAAGGGACCGTGGAGATTTGTACTCCTTATTCGGAGTACGTATTAACCGAAGTAAGTACATATAGCCACATTTGTCCAAAATATTTAATATACATAGTGATAACTACGTGAGAGTATGAAATTGTACTTGTCAAATAGAGAACTCAATATCCATGTTGTATTAACGAGATTCGACTGTATTTTCATTGAGAAATATCTGTCTAGTATCTATCTACGTACATACTACGTACCATATTCAAAGTGCTCGTAGGCACACACCTATTCGTATTATCCGTGTTCGTATTAACCGATGTATTTAGTATTGAAAACGCACTGAAGGGGACCCACAAATCGTACTAATTATCCGATATTTCGTCTTATCCGTGTTCGTGTTAACCGGAGTTCGTTTGTATATATTTTGCCATAGATTAGGTTGGGGAATCAAAACTTGTACTTCTTATCCGATTGTACTCCTTATCCGTGTTCGTATTAACGAGAGTCGACTGTATATATATATCTGTAACGAATTGATTGAAGAAACTGCCGGGCGTAGAAAGCTGATTTTTGGCATGTGGGAGTATTTTGGCTATGGCTCCAGTAAGTTCTGAGCTCAGAGCAAAATATCGACTCATCATGGAATTATGACGTCATTGTCACATTTTTAAAAGTTAAGCAACACAGTAATTCGGACATAACTCAGCCATTATAGGAGATAGAAGGCTGAAATTTTAATAGAATCTGTATACTAACAGACCTCACATATGATGCGACAAAAAATGATGACTCATCACTTTGTTATGACGTCATCATTACACATCAAAATTTTAAAAATTGACAAATTTAGTGATTTTTCGAGTGATATCGATTTTAAACCTAAGAAGGACATATTTAGAGAGAATATCTCCCTTATAATTAACCAATCTCACCTCCAGGCGACTGAAGGGTGCCTCCGGCGGACACGAAGTGCCCGCCAGCCGCGCAGCGCAAGCAAGCGAAGCGCGCTTGTTATTATTATAATTGAACCTAATCCTGAATGATCCCTTAACATATTATTGGGATATGACACAGCACATGTATATCAACTCAGGAAAGTAGCATTACATTTTATCGAATCTTTTATTTTGTATGATAAACTTCATTTCCATAATCTAGCCATTGTTTTCCCTAAATGAATGATTTTACTGTTCTATCTAATTTATCTTGGACTCTTACCCATCAGAGATATGCAGTAAGTATTTACAATTTTTCAATTTTGGACGAAAAACACCCTTTATTTGGTTTTTTCTTATCATTATTTGTTGGTGATGAGTTAATACTTATTGAAGAGTGCTTAGGATGGTATCGTGGTTATAAACTCCGTATTCCAAGTAAAATTGGAATATTTCCATCATCCTTTGTTCATATTATTGATGGTACTTTGATTGACGGAGGTAATTTTCAATGTTTATTATCCTTTTTTCAATAGTTGTATTGAGATTTCTAATTTATATAGTTATTTGAAATTATCCATGTCCAGGTATTAGAGCTAACCTTCTTTTATTACAATTATTGATTATTTAGTATGTTTTAACTATTATCAATATAAAGTTGATTAATTATGCTCCCCAATTGGTACTTTTTTGACGCAATAGAATGGTAAAAAACTTTAATAATTTTTTTGTTTTATTTGATTGCTACCAGCGTCATATATTATTTTTTTATTATTATGATCAATATTATTGCCCCCTTCATTTTATGAATTACAGGTTTGATAAGTATCAATATTTTTTTCTATTTTAAATAATATTTTATTGATTTTTATTTTTTATGATCTATTTCACATTTTCTTTTATTGTTTTCCTAATATATCAACTACCGTATTTCCCTGAATAAGCGCCGGGGGCTTGAATAAGCGCCGGTTTGAATAAGCGCCGGGTCTAAAGGGTGAGCGAAATAAATAAGCGCCGGGGCTTGAATAAACGCCGGGGCTCGAATAAGCGCCGGGGCTTGAATAAGCGCCGGGGCTTGAATAAGCGCCGGGGCTCGAATAACCGCCGGGGCTTGAATAAGCGCCGGGGCTCGAATAACCGCCGGGGCTTGAATAAGCGCCGGGGCTCGAATAACCGCCGGGGCTTGAATAAGCGCCGGGGCTCGAATAAGCGCCGGGGCTCGAATAAGCGCCGGGGCTTGAATAAGCGTCGGGGCTCGAATAAGCGCCGGGGCTTGAATAAGCGCCGGGGCTCGAATAAGCGCCGGGGCATTCTAGTTCTCTGAACATCATATCAAACCATAAATGTATAATAATAATTTCATCCTTTAAATCACAATCTAAGCTGTTGTAACCAATATCGCATACTACGTAGTATGGTATCATTGGTATGCGTGACCTACATTTTTATTTTAACTTTGTTTGTGTTTGATTTTGAACTAGGTAATTAGGCATGTTTTCTTCCTATTTGTCATATTAGAGAACATATAGTAGGCTTAGATGATGGCAGAGAAGCGAACAAAACGAAAACTTCATAGCTACACCGTTGAATTCAAGTTGAAGGCTGTAGACTTTGTCAAACTTGGCAATAGTAAAGAGGAAACAGCTCGCAAATATGGTGTCGACGCTAAACGTATCCGGGAATGGTGCAAGGATGAGGACAAGTTGAGAGGTGCCTATGATATTAGGAACTCAAAGCGCCGTAAGCTGGATGGTGGTGGTCGGCCACCTTTGTTAGAGACAACAGAGGAAGAACTATATGGATGGATAGATTATATGAGAAGTCAGAGGCTGAGAGTAACTCGTAAGATGGTGCAGACAAAGGCTCTCGAACTCTACGGTGGCGAAGAAGACACCTTCGTTGCGAGTCGCGGGTGGTTACGAAACTTTTTTATTCGAAACAAAATCACTCTCAGACGTCGCACCACAGTTGGGCAAGCAATTCCTGATACAGTTATCCCTAAGTTGACACTTTTCATTCTCTTTGTGCGTTCGCTCATCCTTCGACAACGTTATGAGCTCTCGCATATCCGGCGCCATGGATGAGACTCCAGTCTGGTTAGACATGCCAGCCAATACTACTGTGGACTTCGTGGGGCATAAATCCATCCCCATCAAGACCACTGGCCACGATAAATGTCGCATTACTGTATGTCTCGCTGCTAAAGCAAATGGTACTAAATTACCACCGTTTATTGTGTTCAAGGGTAAGCGTCGTGTTCATGATCTAGAAGCGATAGAAGGAGTTATATGTGTGATGAGCGAAAATGGTTGGATGAATGAAAAATTAACTCACGAATGGTTACGAACCACATGGGGAGAATTAGCCTTTGGTCGAAGATTAATTCTGTGGGACAGCTATAAGTGTCATATCCAGGACAGTACTAAACAGCTGGCATCACGACTGAACACTGACATGGCAGTTATCCCCGGGGGCTGCACTAGTCTGATACAAGCGCCTGATGTATCTTGGAACAAACCATTTAAAGATAGATATCGCGAATTGTATGAAGAGTGGATGCGAGGTGCTGAAAAAGAGTACACACGTGGTGGCAACGTAAAAGCTCCCTCTAAAGTTTTAGTGGCCACATGGGTGAAACAAGCTTGGGAACCAATATCCACTGATGTAATCATTAAGTCATTCAAAACTTGTGCGATTACGAACAATATTGACAATTCTGAAAATGAGATGATAAAAGTCACTCGGAAAGATGAAGTACTATTTAGTACCCGTGATGAACTTTTTCGAAAACTCAAAGAACTGACAGATAGCAGCAGCTCAGACAACCCAATTGAAAATACACATGAAATAGATTCTCAACAAGATGAGGATAATGAGCTGATTGTATTGGATGACGAAGCTTGAGTGACTTCTTGAAACAACATTGTCCCTTTTTTATATACCTACCTACTAACTAGCATTCTCAGTAGTGGCATATATACAAGTGCCTTTTAAAACATTACATTATCCTTTTTTAATAGAACTAACATTCTCAGTTGTGGCAAAAATAAAAGTGCCAGTCAATGTAGCAAACAAAAAAAAAGAGCGCCGGGTCAAAATAGCGAATGAAAAAAATAAGCGCCGGGGCTTGAATAAGCGCCGGTTTGAATAAGCGCCGGGTCTAAAGGGTGCACGAAATAAATTAGCGCCCGGGCGCTTATTCGAAGCAATACGGTATATTGAGAATCAAATAGTTTAATAGTATATCATCGATTTAATTTGGCTTAAATTCCGCATGTTTATGATTAATTGCAATTGAAAAATGTAGGAAAATTTTTGTAAGAAATTTATATAGATACACTCCCCTACCAAAGATATTCGTACACCTCAAACTTTTCCATCAAATAGTTGTAAAACTAATCTATTTATGAAGTCATCAATATTTAATCTGTAACAAATACACGAATTTTTATTTTAAATTCGTATTCTTCACATTCAAATTACGAACCTTATAAGCTCTCAACTCAATCACACTCCTTCAAAAAAATATTTGAATATTTACTTCACTGTGCCACATGCCATAAATTAATGCCACTATATATGATATATATGATGGCGTTAGTGGCACTAAGTGTCACGAGTTAAAAATATTCAACTTTTAAATAGAGTAATTGAGTTGAAAGACTTTAAAATGAATAAATCGAGTGTGTAGAATATGTATTTTAAGCCAATTTAGTCAAACTGTTACTGATTTTTTACATTGATTCCAAAAATTAATACGATTTATACAATTGTATGGGAATTATTGGGGTATACGAATACCTTTGGTAGGGCAGTGTAGATTAAGTATTCTGCAGTTAAAAACAATGTTGGCTCCTTCTCGACTCTAAGTCTTTTCCTTATGTTGTAATGTATATAGCATATTGTTAAATATATCCGCTCTACTCCTGTGCTTGATGCCACAGCTGGTTAAATTAACTTTTGATAATATGAAAACCATTGATGAACTTTTTCACTATAATATGTGTGATCATTATAATTCATATAGAGTCGAGTCGTTAATACGAACCAGTGAACTGTCAGGACTGTAAGTTAATTGTATGCATTTGTACAGGCTGGGTAATCAAAACTTTTTCGCTTTAAACAGTACTTCGCCTTATCCGTGTTCCTATTAATGAGAAGCTACGGTATTTTATTATATGATTTAAATCAATGATTTATATTAAACAACCCTGCCCTTATTTCGCAGGACTTTGAAAGCTCACGATAGGAATATCTTTATTATAATACAGGCACGGTGGAATCACATTTTTATTGGCCTGGCCAACCTGGATCGACATATCTACCAACTATTATCCGAATGCTCTCCTGGTATTAGGATTTTGCAAGGAACAATGAGTCTTGTTTAATATGATAGAGGGTCAATTATTACTTGTATATCAAATAACTACTAATTGTACTTGTTTATCTATCTAGTATTGCATACATTACATTTCAACAAGCTTTGCATTTCCCGAAAGAGACACATGAAATATTATCAAGGCTGGTACACTTTCCAAAAGTAGGGAGTCTGATTAAAATCTCTGACAATTTCTTTAGCAATATTTATTGTATCCACAGAATCTGTCTAGTCTTTGTGTACATAAAGTTTCAGCAAATGATTTAATCTCTCTTGATTAATTGTGTTCCTAAGGTTTGTTTTCATTCTTTTGAGAGCGCTAAAAGCTCTTTCGCTAATAGCGTTTGTTGATGGCTTAACTATTATTAATTGTAATATAGTACATAGTTCTGATATCAATCCTCTATGGAGACGTAATCTTTCACAAATTGTAACTGGTTTCCTGATTTATTTAGAAAATTGCAGCCAGAGTGTTTAAATGAAGCTGAAGTTTGGTAAGGCACAGATCTGGCCCATAGAGATTAGTTACAGCCAATAAACAATCGTCACATTCTTCCTTTCTTATGATTTTGAGGAGCAGATCTTGCAATTTTTATTGGTAGCATATCCAGTGTGATAAAACCGTTCTTTGATTGGGAAAATTATGAGATCCACTGCTTCAAGATAATTATTTCTAAATATTCCTTACAATCATCAAAGAAATTTGACTCTGCAATATCTACTACAATATATCTTCTGGAACTTTCGGTTTCCTGAGCAGTTTAGGGCTATTTTTTCAATTTTTCTAATAAATGAAACAGCCATAAAATAGAGTAGTTCATTTTGCATGTGGTGGAAGTGTATTTATTTGTTTTGCTGCTTAGCTAGCTTTCTATTCTTTGATCTTCTTCGCCATGAAGCTTCAAAAGCTGAGTATAATCACAAATGTCTATTTCTTGATTTTCACCACGTAAAGCTAGACCTTGCCTAACCAGGACCTCAAGTTAGATCATATTTAAGTAAACATTGGCGGTTGTCTCTCTTATCATCAGCATTTTGTATTGATAACTGCTCAGCTACGTCATTGTAGCATGAAGGTATTCCTGCCATTACTTCCAAGGCAGTCATGTGTATAACAGACGACTAATGTTTTTTTATTCCTATTGCATCATCATTCTAGTTGCAGAATCATTTCTATATGAAAGCTGGATCTTCTGGTTTTAAATTTGCCTTCTTACTTCTTAGGCACATACTCACAAGTTGCAAAACAGGTCTTCTGCCATTTCAAGAACCATGAGGACTGACAAGAACCCTTTGTTATCTGCGTTAGTCCAAACTCACGTATCGGATATAGATGAAGGGTGATTAGGATCAGGACCGGCTCTGCCGGCCTTGCTATATATTACATAATTCATGTAGAAATAGTGTAATGAGTAAATAAATAGAATGAGATTTATATACCCTAAACTCTATTTTTGTTGTTGTTCTAGGGAGTTTGGCATTCTGGTGTTGTTTTAAGCTACTACATAATTGTCGGTAAATTAATACTACATAGATTGCATGATTGCATTAAACGTATGATGTTACCAATTATCGGCTATCAGTAGCAAAAAAGATAATACCTCGTTTACTTAACGTTTGACATCATTAACGCTCTCTACCCACTAAGGTTCTAAAAGAGTATAGGTTCATATTTCACTTCAAGGCAATTTAATAATGGATTATGAAAAACATTTGTCTTAACCAATGTCAACGCATGCATGGGACTAACTGGGGGATAGATAGAGGCAAGCGCCCCATTCTGAATCTTACTCAACCCATCAGTTAACCTCATCAGTCATCAGTAGGTGCATCACTTTTGTCCAAGTTTTATATCTTAAAAAATAACAATTCAGGGGCAGATAGTCTATAAACTTGCTTTCCATAATTACACTAACTTTTGCTTCAAAATTTGATGCCGATTTTCAATGAGAATAAATTCATCCTTATTGCAGCTAAACGAATATTATTACGTTGTATTACGAATCAAAATTGGTTTTAAATGGGTATATTCATAAAGCAACATGTACTTTACTGGAAGAGAAATATACTTTTTTTATTTCAAATTCGTAATCTACACTTTATAATTACTCATAATTGAGCGCTTCAACTTAAATAATTACTTCAAGTTTAAAGAATCTACCTTTGATACCTGATGCTACTTGCCCTAATCACTGCTATTAAATATGAAGGAAATGAGTGACACCAAGTGGTACAGTTTGATAATTTTCACCACATATGAATCAGTGTTTATGATGAAATCTTCAAAGGTGAGTAATTCAGATGTGTTATCTCCCTTACAATTAATCATTGTGACCCCAGGTGCCCAAAGGGCGCTTCCGGAGGACACAAAGTGTCCGCCAGCCGTGCAGCGTATGCAAGCGAAGCTCGCTTCTACTTTAGAAAATGAAAATTAATCGTATTGAATAGTGATTATATTGCGAATACTTATTTTCTTTGGAAATTGATTATTTTAATTTACGACATATGATTATTTGTTTAATGATCAGCAAGCTATGTCGTCTCTATGAAGAAATACTCAACCGTATTAGTGATGGCGCTATTGCGCAGCCGCTAGTCCTAACAAGATTCGAAATAATTACTTACGTCTCGCAGCTACTACTGGCCAGACTACCATTCACTGGCTAAAATCTATTCTCTGGCCATATTGTGTTGACTTTGGAGCCCAAACCATTTATCAGAATGATTTCACATCGTATATTAGTGCGATTAATGGGAGTGTTTGTGCC
The DNA here is from genome assembly GCA_963281255.1 of Aphrocallistes beatrix. Lineage (NCBI taxonomy): Eukaryota > Metazoa > Porifera > Hexactinellida > Sceptrulophora > Aphrocallistidae > Aphrocallistes > Aphrocallistes beatrix. Next base: position 1,476,684 of record OY725505.1, read on the forward strand.
AAGAATAAACCATAAAGCAGATTTCCGCACTCAGCATTTCTATAATTTATTCTTAAGGTAGGGGCGACGGAACAGATCAGTTTTTTTCGCTGCTGTCAAATATTAAAAGAAAAGCGAACAAGCAAATAGACCGACTACCTTACTAATACTTCAGTCTTCTCAAAAATTTTTAAATATAAATGAAAATGGAGCAATACTCTCCCCTTCGAAAATATTCGTTGCCCTCAATATTTACATCAAAATATTTAGAACTAATATACGTATTTAAAAAGTCATATTGAATCTCTAATTTTGACTTTAAATTATTTTTCTAACCTTATAAGCTCTCAACTCTATTACTCTCCATCACAAGCAGAAATAATACAAATTAACTACACTGTGCTATCATGAATTAATACCACTATACAGTTTGTCCCATAATTATTGTTACACTCGAGACGCTCACTAAATCCCTTCAAATTCCAACATAGCATAAGATTTGGAAGTAATAATGCATTAATCTTATTACCAGAACAGTCTTGTTCAATAATTGATACTATACCCATTATTTTCTATGACTAACTTGCATCTGCACTTCATTGACTTGTAATATGGTTCTAAGAATTCCGGAGTTATAGTAGATTCCCATAGTTCTCGAACTATGGGAATCTACTATAACTCCGGAATTCTCCGACTTAAGTTCCTCTAAAGTTCGAAAACGATTCCTCGATAACTTCTGTTTTAGCCAGGCGAATAAGTTCTCAATAGCATTGATATCTGGACTTTGATCCATCATATGTTTCTTCATATTTTGACACATCCATGTCTTCAGCACACGAGATGTGTGTTTGAGGAGAATCCAACTATCCCCATGGAATGCTCTCGCTTGATCGAGTAAATCCCACTTCAGTATTTCAACAAAGAATTGACCATCCAAGTTTCGTATGAAAACACACAATGGAAAGGTGCCCATCGATGAGAAAGCAGCCCAAATATGCAGATTGGGTGAATGTTTCACCGTCGGAATAATGGAAGTTTTCTTACCCTTTGTCCACATTCGTAACTTTCCATTTCGTAGCCAAAAAGAAGCCTCGTCACTGAAAACAGCACGATACCAGTGTTTATTCATATTTTGTTTAGCCCATTCCATCCTAAAGAGTTTTTTTTTCAGATACATGGGGACACGCTTGGCAATAGGCTTACTATAATCCATGTCTTTCAAGCACCGATAGACAGTGCTCTTAGACACCTAAGCCCTCGCTTCTGGCTTATTTCTGACGCAATTTCACGAACTGGCTTCTGTTTGTCATGCTGAACATATCGTGCGCAACCATAACTGATTTTATTCCTAACATTGGACGGTCTACCTGCACCTTTCTGGTGTTTCGAAGGTCCATTCTCTTCAAAACGTTTCTTCACACGATATACAGTGAGCCGAGACACCCGAGCATCTTTGGAAATTTTTGAAATGCATGATATTCCACTGTTCAGAAGTGTTGTTATTTGTTTACTTTTCTCTTCTTGAGTCATTGTATCTAATATCACATGAATGAAACGATTATTCAACGTAAAAAGTTATAACTATTGAGGATGAGAGAAATTGTGATTGGTCACCAAGTGATGACTTCATCGAAATTTCGAAATTTCAAAAATGAATTGCGTCATCAAATTTTTAATACCGATAAAATTTGATATACGTAAGTCCTAAATAGATAAAAAAAACATAAACTGGAGCAATTAAAAGAGGCAGAGACATATAATGGTAAAACAAACTTTATGGTTGACATTTAATTTATGTGTAACAATAATTATGGGACAAACTGTATAGAAAGACTAATTAAATCCTGAGAGAATATTTCAACATGCAAACGGTGAATGATGAGGACTCCTAGAAGAGACTCATCATAAAAACTGCAGCTAGACCTATCAGAGTGAACTCAAGTAAAAGAACTCACCTGTTATGATGAGAATCTAAAAGCTCCTAAACTTGAGTTACACTCAGCCTTAGAGTATGTTCCAACGAGCTTGCATTGTTTTCTGCAACATGTCCTTGTTGGGAAGGACACTCACAGGAAAGCAGCAAGTATTGGGCAAGCAATTGCCCAAGCAGTGCGTCCAAGGATTGTGATTGCCCCATTACAGCTTGGCTTAGCTGTCCAAATGCACCACCATTTCATGTAACGTTTTTTTATAGGTTGTCTCTCAGCCATGGGCTTTTGCTCTTCATATTCTTAAGTTCACGGATTCGAGAAAAATGCTTCGGCTTCTGTTGCAGCAGATATACTGGGTGGTGGCAGTAACGGATTAGATATGACGTTGTTGTTTGCGGTGGACAACGTGGATCATAATACCGTTACTTTGGACAGAAAGGGAACATTCCAAGGTATAGGGATGATAGCAGTGATGACACCAGGAAGGCAAGCTCGCCAGACTATTTTCAGACGAAACAATTCGGATTTACTTATAGCTGACCTGACCAAAGTTGATGTTAAAGAACACCAGTTCGTGACACACACACGCCGTAGTATTAAGAACGCCGTGTTGCACATCATGAGCGGAAAGGCAGTTCAACGGGCATTCCGTGGACATCTAATAGATCATGGTCTCACACAACAAATTATAGACAAAGTCATCACCGACTAGCCTGGGTTTGAAAACCAATTGCAGCAATTAGGGAAGTTATACACTAAAACAGTGATGGGTGAATCTGATATAATTCACTCATCCAATCCGATTGCTTGAAAGAAATTGTCCACTTGTTTCCGCCTAAACATTTGAACTATCCGCTCAATCTGAAACAAGCAAAGCTGTGGCTAAGTTATCAACAAATAGTGGGCGTTTCCCGTGAGCTGATTGAAACAGATCGTACAGGCTCTTGGCAGATGCACTTCCATGCTCTAGCCACATGTCATATTTGCAGCAATTGGAAACGCAAATTTTCTGAAATCTGCCTATCTGTACCTCCAGACCATGAATAATCTAGAAAGCGAAAACCCGTTTATATCCCATAAATTCTCGAATGGCTTTAGCGTAATCAGGCGTAGTTACGAGATTGGGCAGGTCTCGGTTGCGATCTGGTTATCGAGCAATCTCTTATGCAGTCCATTAAAAGCACAGGGGGGCTCCCCCGAGGAAGCGGAATGACCGAACATCAGCGAGTTCTTTGGACTATGTCTTCACATGTGTCGTCAACCTACAATCATACGATGGACGGTACAGCACAATAAAGCAACAGCATCCAGAATGAACAAAGATCATGAAGACCTGAAGAAAATATTTGAGAAACTCCAGGCATTTTCTCCTTTCTCTGATGAAGCATATTTACGTAACATAATTACTGGTGTTGATCCGCAAACAAGGGTGTCAATGTTCGTATCCTGTTCACCATCAGCAAGGACATAAGTGTTTTCCTTTTCGTGCATAAGAAAGTTGAACGTTAAGAAAATGGCATCAGCGCGGGCAATCAAAGTGACGGAGGATAGAACAATTGACCCAGCTTTGTTGTTCCAGAGGTTTCTTGTAGTATCGCAATCAGGAGACCTTTCGCTAAATGAGGTAATGGACCATGAATTTTCACCATATCCCCCATCACTATTTGAGACTAAGAATCATTTACGGCAGCCAGATAAGCCACAATTTTGTGACGCCCTGAAAGAACATCTCAAAACCCATTCGGAATGTTGAGGTTTTCACTTATTACAAGAGCGCGCTGGTGGACACCTTGTGTATACCGGAGGCGTCCTGCGGGCGCCTAGGCTCACATTGAAGATGCATAATGATGACGTCATAACAGACTAATGAGCAATCATTTTTATTATAGTTGTATCATATGTGAGATATATGAATCTACACATTCTAAAATTTCATCCTTCTTTTACTCAAATGATTGAGTTTAAGTTAAAAACCGAAATTTCTATTTATAAAAAAGATGACAATGACGTCATAATTCCATGATGAGTAGACATTTTTGTCTGAGCTCAGAACTTAGTGGAGCCATAGCCAAAAACAAAAAATATGCTTTCTGCGCCTGGCAGTTTCTTCGATCAATTCGTTACATATACACTCGAACCTCTCTTATCCGGGCAGTGCCGGACCGGAGGGTGCCCGGATATCGAAGGTGCCCGGATATCGGAGGTCCCCGGATATCGGAGGTCCGGATAAGAGAGGTTCGAGTGTATATAGATATATTTATACAAATCTTAATCGCGTTTTAATAGTAAGTATGAACCTACTACTTATAAGGTCTCACTGTAACTTGCGGATTTTAGACTAAGGATGCGGTAGAAGATGGTTGAACTAATATTATATACAGTTAACTCTATTAATATTGTTTATAGTTAACTCTACCTAATGGCTCTATTGTATTTGACATTTGAAGAAAAATTTTAGTTTGGATAGTCCAGTTATATGAGGAGGTAAATTCTAGGTTTTCAAATGTCATAATATGTTTTTGACTCCTTCAAATTTTTGGATTTCGATTTTACCCGTAATGCAAAGGAAATGACCTATTTCTAAAAATGCATGATAATTTTATCAATGTTGAGAAATGTTGCACGCTCTATGACACATTTTTATCAAACATTTTATGTTCTAAAGTTATCCATAATCAAACAATATGCCGGAAAAAACTTTAAGTGACGATTTTACAGGTTTTTGTCAAATTTTTCTACAAATTGCTTTCTAGATTGAAATCTAAGAACATTATCAAAAATCCACCCCAAAACGTCATTTTATAATATTGAATAGGATATAGATAGATGTATACGAAAAATTAACAATATAGCATCATCCTCTTCAACAAGGAAAATATTTGAAATTTTGTAAAATATTTGAAATTTTGAAAATTGGCAAAAATATGAACAATAGTGTTTAAAACATTCTGGTTACAGAGATTGTCCATTTATGATTGTAATTGGTTTACATATACTTTAGAAGTATTAGAATAATAATACAACATAATTTAAGTGTTATGGCAGTTTAACATTTGTGATAGTGGACCATGCATGCTGAAAACCAGAAAATTATTTATATACTTTTAGCGAATCGAGATGAATATTCATTGAGGAACAAAACTAAACAGTAACAAGGCCTTTATATGTGTAAATTAGTGAATGTAATGTTTTCTATTCCTGCGTTGTCAATGAATTTCTTTCAAACATGGTCAATATATACAGTGTGTTCGGAAATTATTGAGACTAAATATAATTATCTTAAACTATTCATTGGTGAAGTAGGGCTCTTAGCTACGCTTAAATTAAGTTAATATACATGTCCTTAAACGAAATTCAAAATTGAATCCTGACAACTTTAATAATTAATCTTTTTTCCCTTATTTTTCAAACAAAGCTGAATTCTTTTTGGCATTGAACTGCAAAAAGGCCGGAGAAATTCTGGATCAAAGGACTCCCAAATCTCCCGTATAGACTCTTTTAGTTGGTCTATGGTTTTAGGATGTCGTACAAGTAGCCTTCTCTTCAAAACCGCCCAAAGATTTTCGATTGGGGCAAGGTCTGGACTATTTGGTGGCCAATCGATTCGAAGGGGGACAAACTCTGCTTTCCACCCCTTGGTTGCCTTGCCAGTGTGTACAGGACTGTTGTCTTCCTGTAAAACCCAACTTTCTCCGTATTTCCCTTTAGCCTCCTCAATAAGACACTCGCTAAGAGTGGAAATGTACACAGCTTGATTAAAGTTTTCGGTAAAAATTTTAAGATGTGTGGTCCCCATAAGCGAAATCCCACCCCAAAGATGAACTTTAGAAGGATGTTTGAAAGTCGGCAGAATAATTGGCTGCCCATTCTTCGTCCACACATTAACCCTTCCGGAATCAAGCCAAACTGAGCACTCGTCAGTAAAGAATGTTTTGCTCCAGTCAAAGCCTTTCATTTCCTTACACCATGCGATTCTTTTGGAGACATGGAGGTCAGTGAGAGCTGGGACTCGGACAGCACGTGTGTTCAGGAAGTTCTGCCTCATTACCTGGGCATGGAGGGTGCTGATGGATACATTCACTCCTAACTTTGGTAGAATGGAACGTAATGAAGTCCTCGGATTGCAATTTAGAATGGAGGCAATTCTTTTTTTGTCATTTCCCTGGATTTTAGTTGGGCGTCCAGCTCCTTTCTTATGCTGGAGGGTTTTTTTCTCTCTGATAAGGGATAAGACACGAAAAACAGTCGGCTTGGGAATGTTCGTCCGCCTAGAGATTTCCATTCCTCTGGTAATTCCAGCTTTATACAAGGTCTCTATTTGATTTCTGCGTTGTTGTTGTGTAGAAAACATCGATACCGAATAATTCAAATTGAAAATGAAAATCGGGTAGTAAAATATTTGTTAAAAAAAATAGAAGATTTTGTTTGTTTTGTCAATGAAATTTTTTTTTGATAGTGGATATCTTAAATCTGTGATGAATTTATCTAGTCTAGCCAAGTCTAGCTATTCAATAACACTGATGGTTATATAATATGTGCTTGTACTAGGAATATATTGCTAATTGAAGGCAATTCGAAAAAGTCTCAATAATTTCCGAACACACTGTAGCTCAAAATTTCGGAAATTTTGTCCTCAAGGCGAAAATAGATGTTTTAAAATGATTGAATCTTATTCTTAGAAGAAGTTCTGCCTAATTATGTTTATTCAGAAAAAGTCTATTATCATTATTGCACTTTTGAGGAAAAAATCTTGAAATTCTTATTTTATTGACTCACACCTCATTGTATGTATCATCATATCGCAATATATTCTTTTTTTCTTATTTTTCATAATTTTTCTAAAAATCGAACTAATCGCTCCCTCAGGTAGCGTTAAAGTTTGTGGCAATAATTTCCGGTTATACTTTAAGTAAGCATTTTTGTGCAACACAGAACTACAAAGTAACCTTATTGATATTTACTTCCAGCTCTCCGAATTTCAGTTTACAGTCGACTCTGCTTTATTGGGTCACATCGGTCAGTGGACATTTTGGCCCGATTAAGCTGGAGCCCTATTACCGAAAATAATTAGTATTAGCTTTCATGTGTGAGAGCTATTTCTGTCCTGCCAAAAGTGACTCGATTAAGGGGTAGACCCGATAAAAATGTGACCCTATTTAAATGTAGTCGACTGTATTGTATATATCCTATTTTCCAATTTTCAACTTTAGGTCGTCAATGGTGTGATTTTATTAAAACTTCGGTAATTTTTTCCTTAGATTTTGAAGTTTTCAAATATGGGTTTGTTTAATTGGTTAATTTACCATTATCATTTTGATTTAGGTACTGAGGATGCAACCATTGTTTTAAATGAAGACCCTGTAATTCACGAAATTGCTGAAAGTTTGCGTTACTTGGATTTGGTATCTAAAAGACTTTATTTAGATGGTGACTATAGACAATATGATTTGTGTTATGAAATTATGAGTTCTTTAACTGTAAAACGGCGTAATTTGATGAAACCAGATCTCCCATTTAATCAAAAGAAAATTCTTAAAGATGATGTTATTAAAGAAATGGAACTTGGAAATAAGCAACTTGGTAAGTATTTAAGGACAAGGACTTTTCATGGACTTTCGTAACGCGACTAGCAAACACTTCTTATTCGCAGAGTATCACTACGGGCGCCTGGACGCAATCAATAACTCAGAATCGCCCTATTGACACAATATAGTATTATTTTCACTAACCATGAATTTATTCAAGTAAATTCCACAGCCATTAAAATGTTATCAATCACATAAAATTTAATTATCATTTTTTGTTAACATTTGAAATTTAGCCGATACAAACATTCCTATTTATTATGCATATTTCATCCTTTGTGATAGTTATCAAAGATTTTTTTAAAAGTTTCAAATAATGTATCAATTTTTGAACTATTATTAATTTTGAACTTTTTAATGATATAATACGCTTATCCAAAATAAACCTTGTTTATTAATTTAAATTGATTCCAATTTTGAGGTTCTATCATCTATAAAATAGACTTAATGATATATTTGAATTTGTGCATATTAGTGGATAATTTATAATTTAGATTTCAGAATTGAAAAACTGAAAAAATCTCACTTTGGGACGCAGATGAGGTTGAAAATTGTATTTCTGGACTCACTGCCCCCCAAGCACTATTTGGAGGCTTTCTTAACTTCAATTATCCAAAATTTCAAAATTCTCTACCCTGTATTATACTAAGTTGACTAATTCATTAAAAAATGGCAAAGAATTATGAATTATTCGAATAATTCATAATTCAAGCATGAATTAGTCAACCAATATGCTAGGTTTACTAATTCATGAATTATTGAAAAATTCGAATAATTCAAAATTCCTGAAATATGATCTATTCGAATAATTCATAATTCAGGAATTATGAATTGTTCGAAAGTTCAGAATCCTAAATTATGAATTATTTGAAAAACTCATTCATATAATTTATGATATTCCCTTGTAAAAAATTTCAATTTTGAATAATTCTTCTCTGGCTTGATGAATTATGAATTATTCGAATTATTCGAATTATTCATTAATTCATGAATTAGTCAACTTAGGTATTATAATGGAAGCATAAGGCGAAATGTATTTATCCTATTAAAAAACTTTAAATAGACACAGCATCCTCTGCGCAATAACATTTTTTATGAAATGTCTTTTAATGTAGTTATGAAACTTCAAACTGATTTAAAACCAAATTTTGCTTTACTTAGACCGCCGAAGTTACTTCCTTTTAAGATGTTATTCTACTGATATAATGACTATCTTTTGAGCAATGCTGCCATCTATGATTCGAGGTTGGAATTTTGTCAAAATATAAACCTAAAATTATTGTGCAATACAGGTTTTATCGGTTAATAGATAGGCATCCAAGAGTGCTTGTGTTTAGTGAGGTTTTTGTTTGCAATTCTAAATCTATCCTCATTTTGTCTGAAATTTTCAATTTTGACCTCTACACCATAATTTACTCTTGGTAAAACTTTGCTACTTTTTTGTATAATTTCGATTTCAATTTAATGTACACAAGTGCTCTTCACTTACTTACGCTGCGTGATTGGCGAACACTTTGTATCCGCCGGAGGGACCCTTTGGGTTCCTGGGATCATAATGTGTAATTATAAGGGAGATAACTTCTCTAAATATGTGTGTCTTAGTGTTATAATTGATATCACTCGAAAAATAATCAAATTTGTCAGTTTTGAAATTTATCTCAGTTTTACTTTTGTTAAAATGTGTTATGTTTCACCATGGATTTGAGGTTAGGTATTTTGTATAATATTGAGTTCAAATTTACATAGCCAGTTAGAATTAGAGGGGAAATCAGTAAAGTTGTGTCACCAATCGCGCTAATTCTGCGTAATTTTTGCTCTCGTGAACGGCTATAAATTTTCTCGAATCCGCTACTAAGTAACCCTCGCAAAATGTTGATACCTAATGAATTCATTTAACCTTCACCTTGGTGAATCACATTTAATTTGACACTCGAATTTGTTCTAACCAGGGTAAAATTTCCTGTCTAAATTCGTGTTCTACACATTCATAATGAGTTCTAATTATTGCACTAACAATGTTAGTTAAATGTCTACTGAAATTACTGAAAAACTAACAAAATTAGTGGAAACTCTCGGAATTTTCTGAAAGTCTTCAAAATTAATAAAAAGATTAACACAATTTATATGATTAAATTGTTTGACTCACTTGACTTTAAGATAGAATCAATTTTTTTAAGAGTTTTTGTTAGAACATTTAACAAGTCTCAGCCCATATTCTATTTCTCAAAAGACAGTATAATTTGACGAATTGATTGACTTAATATTTATTAAAATATTTACCTCTCTCTCAACTCTGGATATAAGCCTGGACGCACACGTTCAGGCTTTGGCAGTGGCGCCAATCCTCTTCCTCTTGCTCTTTGATTTCGACATCTAATGTTATTATAAGAATTTGAGAAATGAATAAAATAAGCGCGCTTCGCTTGCTTGCGCTGCGCGGCTGGCAGACACTTTGTGTCCGCCGGAGGCGCCCTTTGGACGCCTGGGGTCACATTGATTAATTATAAGAGAAATAACATCTCTAAATACGTCTGTCCATAGCCTACTAAATATAAGGCCTCAGAGTAACTTGACCAAGGATGCGTTAGAAGATGGTTGAACTAATACATGAGCTGCCTTAAATCATTAACAAAGCACAATAGAGCTTAGGAATGTATTACTAGCATATATAAATATGGTGTCAAGGTACACAAATCCATTGCTAAAATTTAGATTAGTCACCATATGGTTCCGCAATAGGCGATATTTGCGTCAAATTTGGTGATTTTCAGATGCCGTTTAGGGGCACTTCTAAATGTTTATATTATAAAGTTTTTCGCATAGAACTGAGATGTGAATGGGTTAATACGAAAAATTTGGATTTTTTTCATGGAATGTAGCTACGTTCTAGTGTTGCTATGGAAACGTGTTTTGATTAGTTGAGGTTATATCTTGAGAACCGCGATAGCTAAACATTCGAAAGTAGTTCCATTTGATAGCCAATATACTATTTCCTATTAAGTAATAATATAATTTATTTGTCTAAATTTAATTGTTTACGAGTTATTAGACAATTTATCATATTGGTCACATTCGGGAATTTGTTGAATATCTCGTAAACCATTGAATTTAGACGTCGAAAATATATTATCGTTTAATATGAAATAGCCTATTAGCTATAAAATCGAATTATATTTGAATGTCTAGCTATCGCGGTTCTCAAGATATAGCCCCAACTGACCAAAACACGTTTCCATAGCAACACTGGAATGTAGCACCATTCCATGGAAAAAATCCAATTTTTCGTATCAAACCATTCACATCTCAGTTCTATGCAAAAACTTTATAATAAAAACATTTAGAAGTGCCCCTAAACTGCATCTGAAAATCACCAAATTTGTCGCAAATATCACCTATTGCGCAACCATATGGTGACTAATCTAAATTTTTACAATGGATTTGGTTACCTTGACACCATATTTATATATGCTGGTAATACATTCCTAAGTTCCATTGTGCTTTGTTAATGATTTAACGCAGCTCATGTATGAGTTCAACCATCTTCTACCGCATCCCTAGTCCCAAATTCGCAAGTTAATCTGAGGCCTTATTATAGTAAGCTATGGTCTGTCCTACTGGTATTATAATCGATATCGCACGAAAATCTCCAAATTTATCAATTTTTAAAATTTTGATGAGTAATGATGACGTCATAACAAAGTGATGATTCATCATTTTTTGATGATAGCTGTATCATATGTGAGATATGTTAGTATACAGATTCTATTAAAATTTCAGCCTTCTATCTCCTATAATGGCTGAGTTATGTTCGAATAACCGTTTTGCTTAACTTTTAATAATGTGACAATGACGTCATAATTCCATGACGAGTTGAAATTTTGCTCTGAGCTCAGAACTTAGTGGAGCCATAGCCAAAAGCAGGTGTTGGCAAACTCCGGCCTAGCTTGTATTCCAGTCCGGCCTAACGTATCGACTTCCTTCAAGGTGTTGCATTTTCTATGGCCTGCACTGTGTATATATTAAAGTACCTTATTATAAGAAATTAACGCTCCATGAAATTAACGAGAATGAAATTAAGGTCATGGAAATCTACGTTCAAGGAAATTATCGCGAAGGAATTTACGCGATTTGGACAAATTCGCATTAATTTCGTGGAGCGTTAATTTCCTATCATAAAGTATACTCAATCGTCCAATTAGAACACTTCGCGTGTTCAATGCTGATCAATTTTCCTTTTGCTTATATTTCATGGTCAGAATACCGACATATAGTTTTATCGTATCCCCTGAAATGGCCTAGTAGTCCGAAAGTTTGCCGATACCTGGCCAAAAGACTCCCACATGCCAAAGATCAGCTTTCTACGCCTGGCAGTTTCTTCACTCGATTCGTTGCAGATATACTATACTATATAGTATACTATAAATATATACAAACAAACATTAATCGAGTTTTAATAGTATGGATGATCAAATCAAATCTTTTCTCGTAGATGACTGACTTCTAATTGATTGAAATGGCCCATAGCCTATTGTATATAAGGCCTCGCAGTATCTTGCGGATTTGGGACTAGGGATGTGGTAGAAGATAGTTGAACTAATACATGAGCTGCCTTAAATCATTAACAATGCACAATAGAGCTTAGGAATGTATTACCAGCATATATAAATATGGTGTCAAAGTACCCATATCCGTTGTTAAAATTTAGATTAATCACCATATGGTTGCGCAATAGGTTATATTTGTGACAAATTTGGTGATTTTGAGAGGCCGTTTAAGGACACTTCTAAGTGTTTTTATTATGAAGTTTTCTGCATAGAACTGAGATGTGAATGGGTTAATACGAAAAATTTGGAATTTTTTCATGGAATGTTACTACTACATACAAGTAGTTTTCAGGATATAACCCCAACTTGCCAAAACATGTTTCCATAGCAACACTGGAATGTAGCAACATTCCTTGAAAAAATTCAAAATTTTCGTTTGAACCCATTCACATCTCAGTTCTATGCTGAAACTTTATTATAAAAACTCTTAGAAGTGCCCTTAAACGACCACCAAATTTGCCACAAATATAACCTATTGCGCAACCATATGGTGACTAATTAAAATTTTAACAACAGATATGGGTTCTTTGACGCAATATTTATATATACTGGTAATACATTCTTATTGTTCTTTGTTAATGATTTAAGGCAGCTCATGTACAGTATGCTATGGATGGCACTCTCTCCTGTAATAAAGCATCTAGTCTCGGGAATGATTGCCATATAGTCACCATACTTACGAAAAGTTCACAACACAATTAAACCAATGGAATAATCAGTGTAGGATGGTGAATAAAACACCTAATTTACGACCATCATAAATAAGGCCACACTCTATTGGAACCTCCAGCTGTTCATGAATATAAACTGACTGGATATTCCAATAATGAGGATCTGTGTCGGTAGCATAGGCGTCGGACCCATCCGGCAACCCGGCATGCTGAGTTGTCTATAGCGGTCACCAGTCCCGTCCGAAATTCCACAATATTGAACCTGTGTATAGCGGCCACCTGCTCAACGCGGCCAGCGGTCACTCGTTTGTAGTTCCTTACTGACCTTAAAACTGCGTATCATTGCCATCACCAATCTATACGGCCATCACCCTTTTCACCTCTATGTGTTTATTACAGGACCTGTTGCGAACGATAAACAAATTTCATGTAATTACTTGAAATAATGGATTTCTAAAAACTTGATATTTATTGCACCACGTTGATTTCTTTTGGGGGATTAAGGCAATCATCTGTATATAACGGTCACCATAGGCGTCGGAAATGGGCCCGCCGGCCCGAAGGCTCCGGGCCGGGGCCGCTACATTCACGGCATAAATAAATATCACACTCACAATGAACTAACAAAACTCTATAGAAATCGACTACAGTAGAACTCGGTTAGTACGTGCTCGGGATACAACGTACTTCGGCTTAGTACGTACGTACTCATTTCTCTGAACCAGAATTCATTTATTATATAGATTCCTATGTAATATCAACTCGGTTAATAAGTACTTTTTCCCGCTTCCCGGAGGAGTATGTACTAACCGAGCTATACTGTATTATCATAATCTACTCTACTGTATTGAGATAATGGTTTCCCAATACTGGAAACTCTCTACTGAGCCACCTGCTCGCTTGTTGCGCATATGTTCGAGCGTCCCTCACGCGCCCGAATGAATTCGTCAGCAATAGACTCTAAGTCTAACTGATCCGTAAACTTCTTGTTCAGGTGGCACAGTCATAGGCGTTCATCCCAGTCTGTCGCATGGTCGTTCGCAGTTTGGATTTGAAGCGGGACAGACCGCTGAATGAACGCTCCGCAGAGCACACGGTGGATGGGAGTGATAAGATGATCACCAGGAGTTTGCGGTACCCTAGAAGCTCCAGACCTAGCACACGACGCATGACTTGTCGCACCTTCTCCAGCATTCGCGTTCCATCGCCTGAGTCAGCTTCACACTTTGCGAGAATCACAGTGCGTTCGGCCTTGAACATGTCCCAGTTGATATTCCCGTGCAGCGCGACTAGAGTTTCGTCGACATCCTCAGCGGTTGTGAGAGCCTTCTCCATGTGGCTGACCATCACCATGTCCTCGATGTTGTACTTGTTCTCGATCCATCCGACGCAGCCCAGCAATAGCTTCTTGTGAATGGAAGCTACGTACTGCACCAGCAGCAGTTGCTTCCTCTGCTCGTCTATCACGTACCGGTGCTTGAGTCCCCGACGAGAAGCACACTCGAGCTTAGGGGACTCCATGGGAAGGTCCATTCCTGCAGCTAGGTCCTTGGTGGATTCGTAGAAGTTGACGAGCGTCGTCCAGTCATCAGCCTTCTTCTTGAGCTCAGCTTTGGTACTCGCAATCAAGTCGCGCACGTCGATGATTGAAAGGTTCGGAGACTGCATGAGCCGATGCGGCACAGAAACAACGCCGTACACATCGCTAAGGACACGCAGGGTGTAGAAGTGGCCGAAGTTGTCCAGCTGGTTGACAAACTCGCGGGCCTTCGCAGGTTTGAGACCAGACTCACCAGAGCGCGGATCCGTCTTCTCGTCAAACGACACATTCACCTCTGCGGGATCTGGCCCGTCGAAGTAGACACCAGCCTTTGCCGCAAAGTAGTCCAGCAGCAGCTTATAGTTCTTCAGGACGCTGTCCACCGCCACGTCATTGCATAGCCAGCGTGTCTCGCTCAGAAGTTTGATTCTTCGGAGCTTTGGTCTTCTTCTGATGCTCTCCTCCCTTCGAACCGTCGATCAGGTCTATACACACCCGAATCCACTCATTCTCGTAATCAGCGTCGTCTGATTCGCTGTGCTCCGATTCGGTCTGGTCTCTGTCGTCCTCGTCCGGTTGCGCACCGACTTCCTTCTCTCTCTGCTTCTCCTTCTGAAACTCAATCCATCCCTTCGAGCGCTTCACGTGCCGAGCTATGCTGCCAACCACAGCCATGGAAGGCTTACAGGCCGGAATGTCGTCGATAGCGTGCCTGACCCCTAGATTGAGAGCGTGGCCAGCACAATAGATGAACAGGGCTTTGGGGTACTTAGCCTTGATACGAGTTTTCACACCCGATAATCTGCCCACCATGGCGGCTGCTCCATCCAGAACTTGACTCACACAGTTCTCAGCGAGGTTCATTCCGAAGCGCAACAGACTGTCTTCCAGCAGTTTCACGAGCGTGAGAGAGTCTTGCTTGGCTGTAGCATGCCACCCGAGAAACATCTCCTCAGGCGTGAGCTGCTCGTCCACCACTGTCTGCTCAACTCCCGAGGCGTCTGCGGTTTCGTCGATCATGAACGCGAACTTTTTGTTCCGAAGGTGCTCGCTGATCAAACGCATAGTGGAGATTCCGATCAGCTCGCACATCTCGTTTAGAATATCCACACTTGTGAACTTCGTTTTGTGGCTTCTCGACGTCCACCATTTCATGTTGTCTTCGTGGCGGCACAGATATCCAAGCAGTTGCTGGAAGTTTTCTTCGGTGTGCGAGTGTCCACGCATCGGAATGTTCTGGCGAAGACCCGTACGCACCATGTCCAGCAGAGACAGCATCGCGCGCCTCCCTCTGACGGCCTCGAGCACACCAGTTGCCTGCAGTTTGTGGAGAACGTTCGGCCTCACCTCGTAGGCGTGCAGCGCCTCCTTGTGACCGGAAGAGTTGTCGTGGCTCGCCCACGTACCCTTGTTTCCCGTGACTCGAGCGAAGTTGTCTACTCCCTCAGTGAGCTTGTTGACGTTATGGGCCTTCACGTAGTACTTGCAGAAGGCTCTGCCCTTTTCTTCATCGTAGTACAGCGAGGCAAACTTCTCACACCAAGCGTAGTTGAACTTGCTGCCACGGGCCGGTCTCGTCAACACCTTTAGCACCCTGCGGCGGAGCAGGTTCTGCTCTTCCTCATCAGACGTTTCGTCCACGGTGCTGTGCTCGGGATGCGGGGTCGTCTGCTGCAGATCCTCGGTGCCACGATAGTGACGATACTGTGGAGCCTCATCCCCGCCGCTAGCGAACGCAGGCTGTTTGACTGCAGGCTCCTCCGCGCCAGACAGTCGCCTCGCCGCGGGCTTCTTCATGATTGGGCCATGAGTGCACGCATCTGATCGTTGGCCTCTTTGTTCTTCGTCTCATTGGCCAGCTTCTCTTTTCCGCTCCTCCTTTCTGCTTTCGCAACTGACATAATGACTCCGTCATTATGTCAGTTGCTATGTTTTAGTGAATACAGTAGTTAAACAGCATGATACACGGTTCTAGGACTTTGAAATGTATCGGGTAAGCTTGTACCCAGCCAGATAGGCCCTCCGGGCCTATCTGGCCCATAACCGACGATGCCGGGTAGAACCGGGCAGTCCGGGTAGAGCCGGGGAAGAGCCGGGTAGAGCCGGGTAGGGGCCGGGTAGAGCAGGGTATGGGCCGGATAGGGCCGCCCGGCCCATGCCGGGTGGCCGGGTGGGTCCGACGCCTATGACGGTCACCTGTTTATAACGGCCAATTATGTCCAGTTCCTTGGATGGCCGTTATATACAGGTTCCACTGTATATACACTGCCTGAACTAAAGTATTCGTACACCCCATAATTCCCCATACGAATAGTTATAATACTGATTTATTTAGCGAGTCAAGGTATTTAATTGGTAAGAGATACACTTAATTTGACTTCAAATTCGAATTCTCCATATTCTAATTACCCCACTTTATAAGCTTTTAACTCAATTACTCTCCTTCAAAATTAAGTATTTTCGGCATTTGCTATCCTATGGCACATATCACGAGTTATCACCATTGTAGATGATGGCATAAGTGGTACGAGGAGGCACAGTCTGAGAATATTTAACCTTGTGGGAGATTAATCGAGTGGAAAGATCATAAAATGAGTAATTAGAATTTGGTGAATTCGAATTTAAAGTTAAATTAAGCGTATCTCTAACCAATTAAATACCTTGACTCGCTAAATAAATCAGTATTATAACTATTTGTATGGGGATGCTTTTGTACGAATACTTTTGTTCAGGCAGTGTATATACACATTAATCGAGTTTTAATATTAAGGATATGTTAGTTATGTTCATCATATTGTTTTATGCACTTGAATAGTAGCAAGTAGCAAATAGATAATTTTCTTAGTTCAAACTCAAAATGTCCGATAATTCCATCTGCGTTTATCTATCAGGGTTGAAAATGAACAGTTTGCAACCAAATATCAGTATATAATGCTATCATTTAATGATTTCGTGTGATAGTTCACACTTTAATACTACAAGTATTTGTATGGAGGTTTTCGTGGTGGTCAAATGTATAATATATTTGCTATATAAACAGACATCTAGACAATATATGTATGTGCAGCGGTATGACACATGAAAATATACTTTTTTTACACTCCCTGGATTAAGGATTCGTACACCCCAATATTTTTCATCCAAATTGTTAGAATTCTAATTCATATACAGTTTATCTTATAATCATTTAGAATCATTAAAATTACTCTAACGACAACATCTATTCGACTAAATCAAGTGAGCAATATGCCAAAATATTCGGAAATATAAGTAGTTCAATATTTAATTTTTTTCTTTGATCATCTAGTAACATTTGACATCTTTTTGGCATCGATTTCCAATAAGGCTCAAGAAATTTCGGGCTAAGATTCTCCCAAATGCATACTGACTTCGCCTTGAGTTCGCTAATAGTTCTCGGGCGTGCTCTTGCAAGCTGATGTTACTTGGCCAGTCTAGCAGTTTGTTCGGCATTTTTTCTTCCATCCTTCGTTTGGCAAGACGTCAAGTGTGTTTCGGATTGTTGTTTTGAACCTAATACCACCTCTTCTCGTGAAATGCCTCTGCCTGTCGCAACAAATGCCATTCAAGGATTTTTAAATACAAAGTAGTATCCATATTCTGAGTGAAAACACATAAGGGGAAGGTTCCCATTGAAGAAAAAGCTGCACAAACGTGTACTTTCGCCGAGTGCTTCACTAATACTGGGATTTTTTTTAATCACTTTGTGTCCACATCCTGATTTTTTCCCTAGATAGCCAAATTGAAAACCTCATCAGCGAATTTTTACCTGGACCATTCCTTTTGTTCTTTTTGGCCCAATCTACCCTCTTAAGCCGGTCCTTCTTTGACAACATCGGTACAGTATATGGCTTTGGCTTCGAATAGTCCATTCTTTTCAAACTACGTGGTACGGTGTCCTTCGACACAGATGATCCTCCTTTGTTTATTATTTCAGAGGTAATTTTGCGAACAGACCTGGCATCATCTTGTTTGATATATTGTGCGACAGAACGAGCGATTTGGTGTTTTTTATCCCCAGGACTTCCCCAACCTTTTACATGTTCAAGTCAGTCCCCTGCTTTCAGTTTATTTTTCACATTGTAAACTGTTGCCAATGAAACGCTAGCCTCCTCACTAATCTCCTTTGGGCTTAACTAGTTTGTCTCTAATTGCTTTCGAACAAGGTCTCTCTTTAATCTCTGAGCCATGAAATGTTATTCGAAAAACATTTGAAGGCTATGAAATCTTAGAAGGAAATTTTACCAAATTATAGAATTATGACGTCATCGTGTTGAGAGAGCAGAATCTCAAACTAATGAAATGTAAAATAATTCAAATGAGTAAACTTTGGTGACTATTTTACTTATTCACGTCTACTTAGTGAGTATTGAACTCAAAATAGTAAGATTAACTACTATGGATTGAAATGTAGCATCAAATTCTAAATAATTAAGAGACAAACTGTATGAAGTCGATGAATTACTCAAACTCTCAAACATTAGTGCAGATTCTATTCCCTAAAGTGGTTGTAAGGTTGCTCATGTTATATATCTCTAACAATGCTCAGTCCCTAGGCGAAATATCAAATATTTCTTTCATTATTTTAGTTTCAAATTTTGAGTAATTCATTGATAATTCATGAATTAGTCCTAGCTTACATGATGGTGATGAATTACATCTTGTGACAAAGGTTGATAATTTTATTCATTTGGATGATCAATTTGTCTGAATTCTTCAAATATGACTAATTTGTATGAGTCAAAGCAGAATCTTAGTATCTCTTGAGTTGCATTCTCAATATCTATAACTATAACGAATTACATACCAAAGAGTTGTATTGGACAGAGGCAACTGACTGAACTATTTGAGTTATTAGACGATTTATCATATTGGTCACATTTGGTAATGAATCAAATATCTCGTAAACCATTGAATTTCGTCGTCGAAATTATAACATCGCTTAATATGAAGTAGTCTATTCACCCTTCAAATTGAATAACTTTTGAATGTCTAGCTATCGCGGTTTCACCAAATCAAGTTTTCATTGCATGGAATTTAGCATCATTCCTTGAAAAAAATCATCATCCATCATCCAAGTCATGATGACTGTGCAAAAAATCGAAAATTGTATATTATTTTATTACCTATATGATCTTTATTTTGCGAATGAGATATGAGTGAACATATGATTGATTTGATTAATACGGATTTTTATACAATGTTTCCCCCGTATGACGATGATGCCTTGTTGAGTCATCAATAAATTTTTTAAGAAAAATTAATTATTGAATAAATTTTACCTCCAATGCATAGGTACACTGAGAGTGTCAACATGGTCTAATTAATACACTAGATTCCCGCGTTTTCTTGCAGTTATGCGTTATTGAATGAGTGCAAATAACGTGTGACAGATTGCATCTTCCTTATAATTAATCCTTGTGACCCAAGGCGCCCAAATGAGCTTTGGGCTGACACAAAGTGTCCGCAGCCCAAGCAAGTGAAGCGCGCTTGTTTTAAATACGTAATTGACTTCTTATTTCTTAGCTAAATATGCTCTCGCCTTAATTCTTTTGAACTATCACTGTAATTTACTTAATTTTCTACACTCAGCATGATTCTATATCTACCTTAATATTCTCAGTATTTACTTACCATAGTTTTTTCTGAACAATATAAAATGATGGTTTAAGGCTGAAAATATCTTAAGGCGAGTAAACCCATTGAAGTCAATTTAACTGCATGTATCAATATTTATTATTTAGGCATTCAATTATTGCCACGTGATTCTGATGGTCGTAGTTTTGATATACCTTGTCATGGATTTTCTGATTTATACTATTCGATGCATTCAAAATTTGGAGTTCAGATGGATAATTTGAATAATATAGAGATTGGAATAACTTCTGGAAATGAACAAACAATTTCTGGACACTTTCATCACCTATTCTTCTCACTACGAGCTGTTGTTTTTCAAATGGTTGGTTAATGAACATGATTGCATTGCTGTATACATAATACTTTTGTTTTAATTGTGTGTTTTTCTACATATGGTGTAAATATTAGTTAATTATTTATGACGTTTGGGACCTTGCTAACCTCAAATGAGTTACAATCGCCTAACCATTCGGAAGAACTCGAAATGAGAACTGCTGAACTTTTTGATGTAGTCAGAGATGTAATGGAAGCCTCCTAAAGGTTCAATCTTGAAGAAAAGTCTCTTAACATCACACTTATTATCCTCTGGAGAGTCCTGTAATATTGAATGAAAGAATACTAACTGTTCAGAAGCTATCCAATGCAGAAATTATCAAAACAACTCGCCAAAATTGAAATTTCGATTTCTTAAGTTTCATTCAGAAGTGGCTTATTTTCACCTCAATGAGAAGGTTACTAGTAAGAACAATCCATTTTCGAGGTTTTCAGAAGCCAATATATCCCGATAGATGTACATACTATGCGTACTTTTGTTGGTGCATTTTGTATCTTCCGACCATTTCTTTTTAGAAAATGGTGGAAATTTTCTAGTAGTTGAAATAACCCTACCCCTCCTTATTACCCAAATTGTGGTTTCACCAGGTTAAAGCACCTTCCAACATTTTAATAATAGCTAGAGATTTGCTAAAGTCACTCGACCCCGAGCATTTGGACATATTCCAGCTTCGGACAGTCATACCCCCCCCCCAGTCAGAGTCTTCCTGATTTACATTTTTGTAGTTATTTGAGAGAGAAAATGTAGAATACTATATCTCATTTTTATAAAAATTATTTAGCTGCATGATATCCTGCCAAATATTTTGAAATTCCTTGCCTGTACAGTAAACTAGCAGAAAATGACTTAATACATTTCTCATAAATCCTATATTGAACCATATATACGATTAACATTGATTTATAGACACATATGTTAGGCATCTTTTATATATTACCATATCTTCAGATTTAGATGAAGACAATTTAAGAATTTACGCAAAACGGGAATTTAGTGGAAAGCTTTGCAGTTTCTAATTTCTGAAGATTTCATATTATTATGCGACTAAAACGTCATGTTTGTGTTTAATATAATGATATCCCTCAAAAGATACCACCTGTGCCAAAATTATTCGATAACCGTTTGTGTATTTATACCATCATCATGATTAAATATAGATACGGACTGGAAGCTGATGTTAATTTTTGACTAAAGATACATACATTTATGAAAATTTTATATTGACCCCAAGTCTCCCAAACTTGCAGGATAGAGTTTAAAACATATTACCAAACTGTACACACATGATTTCAAAATATACATTCTTTTTAAAATTATAATTTTATTACATTATACATAATTGATATTGAAACCAAATTTTGCCTATTTTATTTGTTTTAAGCATATTTTAAAGCATTATTAGAATGTTATTATCAGCAAAAATTTCGCGAGACCTTGTGGTTAAAGAAATTGTCGATTTCAATGGACTTTTGTTATAGCGATGTTTTTCTCACCATTACGCTAATTCTTGAAAATTTATCGGATGATATTGCAATCTCATTTTAATTTTTAGTATATTGGGCTACTGTATATTAATTCATAATATATTTCGTAATTCTAAATTCAATAAACTACAATATATAGGACAGTATATTGTATTTGTCATATTTGCAAGTTGTGACATTTTACTTATCAATGAAATTTAATGTTGAAACCTAGCCTTTAAAACTAACACGATAGCGTAAAATAGTATAAATGCAACGCAAGAATGAAACAATATTAAATTGAAAATTTTTTGTTTTAACTCACTGATCACTTCTTTATTTTCATGAAAATCATTCTTCTGCTCAGAAAATGACAAATTTTGGCATGCATTGTAATGTGGTGACTCATACTAATTTTGAAAATGTATATGTATACTTTGATATCAGTGTGCACTATACAGCAGTATTCGAGACTTAATAGCACAATTTTGCATGTCACACACGCTATTCAGTCCCCGTCCTAAAATATTAGTCTTGTTTCCACTCATTATACTAGCAAATGACCGTCATTTAATAACAATAATCTCATTGATCTATGCAATAATCAGAATTCCTTTTCATTATTTTACTTATATTGGTGGTCTGTCTAGAAACTGTTTTGAGATCAATAAACGCATCCTGCTACTATTTTTCAGAAATTATTTTAAAAATAAATGTGTGTTCACAGCCCCATTGAGCAGATCCATTAGGCGAAGTTACTCCATATTGCACATAATGTTAATATATTTTAATATTCTAATAAATCATTCAATTTAAAATTTTAGTAATCATCATCCGTAATTATTTTTAGTGTGCTTCCTATATTATTATATTGGATCTATAATCCAATATAATAATATAGTAGCACAGTACTAAAATGAGTGCTGGTGTCCGGCCAACTGGCCGGCCATAAGTGGTGCACATATCAGAATTTAAAAGATATCACTCTGAATTTTTTTGTGAAGCTGCGGACATATATGTAGATGTGCACCTGCTCATATATACCTACTCATACGGTTTCAATATATGCTAAATCATCATCAATACGTAGCATTTTGTATTTCATTCTTTTGATTATTGCACAAAAATTAGCTAGAAACTTGAGATTGGTAACACTGATGAAATATGAGGCCCTCTCTATTTCATTCCTAGATCCATCGGACATAGGACCTCTGAGCAATTTGCGGTTAAAAAATTTGCCGCATCATTATTGGCTAATTTAAATGATAAATTCCTATTAGAGCTCAAATTTTAATAGTTTGAATAACAATTGTTCAATAAAGTGTTCAATATAGATATCTCAAAAAAATATGTTAACTAATTATGCTGACATCATAACACAGCCAAAATTTACATCCACAATTTTCATCCTACAAACTTTAATTGATGTAAAGAAACGCCCCTTACAGACGGGCTTGAAGTGTGCTTCTACATTCATTGGATGATGACACAATACATATCATCCCAGGAATTTGGAAACACACTTCTATCCCTTCTGTGAGGTGCTTTTTATTTATTTATTTGGACATACTGCTAGGATTGCGCTGCAACCAAATTCTTTATGTTATCTTTTCAAATCAAAAGTTGGGGAGGTTATTATGATTTATTTAAATGCATTGAATTAGATCTAGCCCCAATTAATCAATTATTTCAAAAGCAACTTTGTATTAAATCCTGCAATTTCGTTGAACAGCAAAATTATGTTTTGTGATATTTATTTTACTGATTGTGAGCATAACTTCGCATTCCTAACTAGAATATCCAAATTTAAAATGCTTGTTCATCATACAGAATGATAATTGTATGTAATTATTTACTCTTTGCATGGTAACCAAATAGAATGGAACCTCCACAAACGGGGCATGTAGAAACGGGGTGAAAAATAGCAGCAAATTCCTTGCCCCCACGAAAATAAACCCCATAAACGTGGCTGCCCTATGGCAATGACACATATCACGAAGTGGCTCAGTTTGAAATTTCTACTTCGTGGGAGAGTAATCGAGTGAACACCTTTCACTCGATTACTCCTCCACAAGGTAAAAATCAAGTGAATAATTCGAATTTGTAGTTTAATTAAATTTTATCTTACAAATTAAATGCTCTTGACTCGTTCGATAGCTTAGGATTAAAACTATTTATATGGTAAATTTTGGGGTGTAAAATCCTTTTTTCCTGGAAGTGTATATACAATAAGATAAACTGCTCGTAATGATTGTGTTTTAAACACATTTGAGTTATTAAGATTTTTGGCATGATGAAAATTAAGAGATAAAAGGCATTAAGAAATAAATTTGAGAAGATCAAGGAACTTACCGTATTATTTGTTACAAGCGAGCTTCGCTTGCTTGCGCTGCGCGGCTGGCGGACACTTCGTGTCCGCCGGAAGTTCCCTTCGGTCTCCTGAGGTCACATTGGTTAATTATAAGGGAGAGAGCATCTCTAAATATGTCTGTCCGAATGTGCTAATCGATATCACTCGAAAAATCACCAAATTTGTCAATTTTAAAATTTTTGATGCCTAATGATGACGTCATAACAAAGTGATGAGTCATCATTTTTTGAAGTCGCATAATATGTGAGGTATGTTAGTATACATATTCTATTAAAATTTCAGCCTTCTATCCTTACTATTAAAACTCGATTATTGTATATATGTATATATATATATATATATATATATGTAACGAATTGATTAAAGAAACTGCCGGGCGCAAAAGGCTGATTTTTGGCATGTGGAAGTTTTTTGGCTATGGCTCCAGTAAGTTCTGAGTTCAGAACAAAATGTCGACTCATCATGGAATTATGACGTCATTGTCACATTTTTAAAAGTTAAGCAACACAGTTATTCGGGCATAACTCAGCCATTATAGAAGATAGAAGGCTGAAATTTTAATAGAATCTGTATACTAACATGCCTCACATATGATGTAACTATCACCAAAAAATGATGACTCATCACTTTGTTATGACGTCATCATTATTCATCCAAATTTTATAAATTGACAAATTTGGTGATTTTTCGAGTGATATCGATTTTAAAACTAAGATGCACATATTTAGAGATGATTTCTCCGTAATAATTAACCAATGTCACCTTCAGGCGCCCGATTGGAGCTTCTGGCGGACACGAAGTGTCCGTCAGGCGCGCAGCGCAAGCAAGCGAAGCGTGCTTGTCTCCTATAATAGCTGAGTTATGCCCGAATAACTGTGTTGCTTAACTTACGTATAAAAATGTGACAATGACGTCATAATTCCATGATGAGTCGACATTTTGGTTTGAGCTCAGAACTTACTGGAGCCATAGCCAAAAGACTCCCTCATGCCAAAAATTAGCTTTCTGTGCCCGCCAGTTTCTTCAATCAATTCGTTACCAGATGTATATATATATATATAAATAAATACTAGTATATAAATAATTATGCATTAATCGAGTTTTAATGGTAAGGATTATTATTATTAGGTACAAAAGCAATAAAAATGTACTCTAACGAGTTTCAACTTCTATTTATACGTTTCTTCTGCCTAATGCATGCTGTTATTTGGAGGATAATTGACTGGGGTGAATATTAGCTGCTGGTTGGTTTATTATGTAAGAAAATTATGGGTCTGGACTAGTCTAAAGTGTTCTTTACTGATGAATGCTCTATATGGATGAATACTGGTAAGATCTATGTATGGACAAAGACAGTTAGCCCATCAACCTGCCAACTTTCAGACATCCATCGAAGCTCCATATTTGGGTGGGATTTCGGTAATGGGTGAAACGAACCCAAAATTTTCACCGAAAACTTCAACCAGGAACGATATAAAACCGTTTTACATGAGTGTCTTATACATGAAGCTAATGCCTTATATGGAAATCAATAGGTATTGCAAGAGAAAACAGTCCTATCCACACTGGAAAGGCGGCAAGGGCATGGAAACAAGAATTTGTCCCCAACCAGATCGACTGGCTGTCCAATAGTTCCGATCTCAACCAATAGTTATAGTTCCGATCTCAACATTACCATAATGTATCCTTACTATTAAAACTCGATTATTGTGTATGTATATATATATATATATATATATATATAAATATATATCTGTAACTAATTGATTGAAGAAACTGCCGGTCATAGAAAGCTAATTTTTGGCATGTGGGAGTATTTTGGCTATGGCTCCAGTAAGTTCTGAGCTCAGAGCAAAATGTCGACTCATCATGGAATTATGACGTCATTGTCACATTTTTAAAAGTTAAGCAACACAGTTATTCGGGCATAACTCAGCCATTATAGGAGATAGAAGGCTGAAATTTTAATAGAATCTGTATACTAACATGTCTCACATATGATGCGACTATCATAAAAAAATGATGGCTCATCACTTTGTTATGACGTCATCATTACGCATCAAAATATTTTAAATTCACAAATTTGGTGATTTTTCGAGTGATATCGATTAGCACAGTAGAATAGACATATTTAGAGATGTATCTCCCTTATAATTAACCAATGTGACTCCAGGCGACCGAAGGGAGCCTCCGGCGGACGGGAAGTGTTCGCCAGTCGCGCAGCGCAAGCAAGCGCGAAGCGCGCTTGTCTGTAACAGTTTGATAACATTTCACTCATGAATAGACCCACTTTATAACTATTTATGATGGAAATAGTAAGGATTTCAAATAATTTTGTCCGGTTAGAGTGTGTATTCGATTTAGATATAAAAACAAACACAATTGAATAATTAAAATGTAGTAATTTTAAAAAGGTTAATGTCCAGGATAGTCTAAAAAATCGACAATTAAAATATTCAATAAATAAAATGGCAAATATAAATATAACTTCCACATCGATTTTTAAAGCCCCCCCACTTTCCAAAAGTTGTCTACGGCCCTGAATATATACATATATCCTTACTATTAAAACTCGATTAATGTGTATATATATATATATATCTGTAACGAATCGATTGAAGAAACTGTCAGGCCCAGAAAGCTGATTTTTGGCCTTTGGGAGTCTTTTGGCTATGGCTCCAGTCAGTTCTGAGCTCGGAACAAAATGTTGACTCATCATGGAATTATGACGTCATTGTCACACTTTTAAAAGTTAAGCAATACAGTTATTCGAGCATAACTCATCGATTATAGGAGATAGAAGGCTGAAATTTTAAAAGAATCTGTATACTAACATACCTCACATATGATGCAACTATCATCAAAAAATGATGACTTATCACTTTGTTATGAGTCATCATTACTCATCAAAAGTTTAAAAATTGATATAGTTGGTAATTTTTTCGAGCGATATAGATTATAGCAGGCGGACAGACGTATTTAGAGTGGTTATCTCCCTTATAATCAATCAATGTGACCCCAGGCGACCGAAGGGAGCCTCCGGTGGACACAAAGTATCCGCCAGCCGCTCAATGCAAGCAAGCGAAGCCGTTTGTAAACATTAATCGAGTTCTAATAGTAACAATCGCGCTTCTCTTGTTTGTGCTGCGCGGCTGACGGACACTTTGTGTCCGCCAGAGTCGCTCTTTCTAAATATGTCTGTCTTACTGTTATAATCGATATCACTCGAAAAATCATGAAATTTTTCAATTTTTAAAATTTTGATGTGTAATGATGATGTCATAACAAAGTGATGAGTCATCATTTTTTGATGATAGTTGCATCATATGTGAGATTTGTTAGTATACAGATTCCATTAAAATTTCAGCCTTCTATCTCCTATAATGGCTGAGTTATTCTTGAATAACTGTATTGCTTAACTTTGAAAAATGTGACAATGACGTCATAATTCCATGATGAGTCAACATTTTCTTCTGAGCTCAGAACTTGGTGGAGTCCGAGCTAAAAGACTCGCACATGCCAAAAATCAGCTTTCTGTGCCTTTCAGTAATACATACTGTAGAACCAAGAAATCAAATTGCAATTCCATATCAGCGCATGGATTTTATTACATTCCTGGGAAGAATTCAGATTTTTGGATCAACCCTTCCCTATGCTAGGTTTACCTGGATTTAAATAATGTTAAGAATACGTTTATAACAGGTCAGACAATCGTAATATTTGATCTAATTGAGCTATTGCGGAAAATGAGATGACCGCTTTATGATATTAAAGTAAAATCTTCATTCTTTATCGTGTAAACATGAGAAATTTAGAGTTCAATCATTTTCCTCAATAGTAGATTGAAACCTGAAATTTATGTATTTACACTAACTACTCGGACAAAAGTATTCAACCACTACGAAAAACTTCATATAAATATTATTAAAGTGGCTCAATTCATATTGGAATAGTATATACTCAAACAGTAACAAATATTCTATTTTTGATTCGTAAACTAGACATCCGAATTACTAACTTTTTAAGACTTTGAATAAAAATAATTATTCACATGTAGAAATTTATCAGCCTCTGCCACTTTGTGTCACTAATCGCCATCATATATAATTGTCATGACTCAAGACAAGTAGCACCAAGTATCAAAAGTAGAAATTTATAATTTGGGAATTAGTAATTGAGTTGAGGATCTCAATTTTGAGTAATTCGAATGTATAGATTAGGAATTAGAAATAAAAAATAGTATTTCTTAAAGATGAGTACATATTCCTTTATGAATTGATCCACTTTAATACTATTTGTATGGAGGTTTCTGTGGTGGTCGAATACTTTTGTCCGGAATATAGATTCTTCTATACCTGATTCAAACAACAAATCAATCCGACATTGAATTCCTTATTTATTCACTTTTAGAAATATTACCGTAAAATTTTCCTTTTAAATTTTCAATTTAAAATCTCCTTAAAACCTTTCGGAGTGTAGAGATGAGTAATGAAGTTCATCACAGAAAGTGTACTGATGATGGTACAATGTATTCTTTTACGCCCAATCCTAAAGAGGTAGGTGCATATTTGATAAAATTTACTTTTTCATCCAAAACTGTGAAGACATCTTAGTAATTATAATAATGATGCTAAAGAGTTTTATACAGGGTGCCATGTAAGTTCTGTCCCAAGCTTTATTAGGTATAAAATTTCTTAAACTCAAACAATCTTAGTTATTATGGTCTTTAGAGATTGTAATTCGAATATTCTCAATGATTTTATAAGATTTTTCGAGTCTGAGAACTGGAACTGTGTTTTGTATGGTGAGTTTTGTGGAAAAAATATGTGGCTCGTAGCGAAATTCGAGAATCAGGGACCACTGCTTTTCAAATTATCTTTCTAGAGTCTTCAAATTCCAAAAAAATTAGCTCTCACATTTCCTCGAATATTTTAAATTTTTTGAAATATAGAATGTTTCGATCAGTATATATTGAGAACCTTTTGGATCAGATTTTTGGTGATGTAAAAAAAAGTGCCATTTTGGGTGATTTTGCAAAATGTACATAATTGGAAGTCGTGAAATAATAACTTTATCTCGTTTCTGATAATGAATTCAATGGATTTCTGAAATATTTCAATGGTGAATGAAAGGTATCTGGTGCTAAATCGTCATGGAACATCGATTTTAGAGACATTTTTTACAGAAGCAGTGGTCTTGATTCTCGATTTTCGCTGCGAGCCAGGACGCATATTTTTTTCACAAAACTCACCATACAAAACACAGTTCCAGTTCTTAGACTCGAAAAATCTTATAAAATCATTGAGAATATTCGAACTACAATCTCTAAAGACCATAATAACTAAGATTGTTTGAGTTTAAGAAATTTTATACCTAATAAAGCTTGGGACAGAACTTACATGCCACCCTGTACAGTGTAATATCTACAAAATACTTTAACTGTGATCAAGGGATTATCCCGGAGCGAAATATGCTGCTTTAGGCGTATGATTTATGCCCGAAAGTGTTCAGGAACGTAAAAATTTAGTATAACTCAATTTATCTATTTTAATTTTATTTACGATATAGGCAAAGAAAAATGTAGGGGTTGAGGCTAGGTGC
Source organism: Aphrocallistes beatrix (assembly GCA_963281255.1). NCBI lineage: Eukaryota > Metazoa > Porifera > Hexactinellida > Sceptrulophora > Aphrocallistidae > Aphrocallistes > Aphrocallistes beatrix. Next base: position 1,506,418 of record OY725505.1, read on the forward strand.
GTATCTCTGGAAGGCTCAATAATTAATTACGTAATTGTGGATGTTTAATTTCTAGTTACCTAGTTATATTGATATCTTCTGTAGCTGTTTGATACTGAAATGTTTGTTTCTATATATAATGCTTCAACTGGAAGCAGGATAAGCGAACAGTATCGCATATGTATGGATCAAAAAGGTGTTCCAAAAGATCCTTCAAAACTTCTAAAGACTTACGCTGTTTTTACTGATCTTGAATCAACTGATATTTCTCAAGATCTATACCTAATGATTGAAATGATCCGTTTTGGGCCATTTGAAACCAAAGAAGCTCAAATGGTCGGTGTATCAATTCCGATTCAAGGCGGTGGGGCAACCCAGGGCCCAAAAGTTGGCGATAAGGCGACTAGACGGTTGCAGGTAAATTTATTTTAACTTCTCTATTTTCATATTTAAAAATTGTGTATTTCCTAGAATAGTTGGTGTGATAGTCACTCATATATATTGCAGTCAGAGTAAACAATATATTAAAATTGTAAAAAGTTCAACATGTTGGCAAAAACTTTGAACTAGTGGTTTTGTGTAGGAAAAAACGTTTTTTTTTCTTTGTCAAAAACCTACTTTGTCTAGTAATACAGAATTTTCTGGAAAATTTCGGCTCGAATCTTTCGAATTTGAATAACTTGAATATTATTGACAATATCACGATTTTACGGAAATAGTAAATGGACTTAAACCCAGACAAATGTTGTATATAAGGCTGTAATGTTCTACTGATGATAATATCATCGAAATTTCATGATGAAAAAAATGATCAAAACAGTATTCGTTATAATATTAATCTAGAAGGTATTTATTAACTTCACTACGTTCTATTTAATTCTCAAATCTAATCTAAAATTACAGTCAACTCCGCTTAATTGGAGCATCAGATACAGAGTATCTGATGCTCCAATTAAGCGGAGTTGACTGTAATTTTAGATTAGATTTAGATTAGAACAAGGATTCAATTGCTACTTTCTTTACTCGCTACTTACTACCTTATTTTTTGGTGGAAAAAGATAAGGTAATAATTAAATTTTCTGGATGGCGTGCAAAAGAAAATTATCAAGTAAATTTCCCTGAAACCTTGTGAAACTTATACGGTTAACATCAAGAAAATTCTGGTCCCTCTAGGTTTATTCATTTCCAAAATAACCTTCCATTAATGGTGAATTGACTCCAATGATGCTCATTTGTTACATTGTATCAGAATCGAATAAGGGCGATATTATAATCTTAATATGCTCACGAAGATGGTATATGATGACTTGCTGCTTGGGTGTGATATCATGCCCATCACATCAACTTAAAGAAGCTGCGAAATCATCAAGAGTTCATTCCCAAAATTCCATTCGTTCTATTCCAAATAATACTGAAATTAGTTTTGCAGAGTCTTTTGATGCAGTATAATGAGTTGCATGCCCCAAATGCATTCGAAATTCCCCTTCACCAAGATTGTGAAGTAATTTTTGAGCTTTATTTTCCTCTAAGCATTCCAATGGGAGACACTGTTTCTGATGCCTAAACGAACTAGGATTTCATTTACCTTATCTAGTGTCTCTAGTTAAATATAAGAAACTCCACGATTATAGAACGTTTTGGGTTACACCCTGGAGCAGCCTGACCCTCTAGAATTGGGGGACGTTCACTACTAAATTTACCCTTAGGTCCAGCTTGCTTCTCTAATTGGTCATGTGCCAATCAAAATTGCTTAATTCTGAATTGTCTAACTCAGACATCGAAGTACTACTTTTCAGGTTCACCATGGACAAAGATATCTAGAACATGCAGAAATGATCATTCCCGAATGTAATCACAAGACAAAGTAGTAATTGACCCGAGAATAAGTAATTTAAATTTAGATGATTAAGTAAGACCATCAAATTGTTGTAAGTCTCCTTCACAAAGGCAGAGATAATTAGACATATCGCGTTCTTGGTATTTTCATAACTTTCAATGCTGCATGGGTTGTAAGCCAAACTTCAAGAAACCCTGCCCAAATCGAAGGAAAGCTTCAACACAGTACTGTTTCCATACTCCCACCGATTGATCATTGCTCTTATGCGTCACTGCACATTTCCACTACAACATCCCCTTCAGTCCAACCAGGCCTTCTGATCATCCATTTCGTACTCTAGCTGGATCAATGCAGCATCGAAAAGATCTTGCAACATTTCGCTTTCGTTTTATTAAATCATTTTCAGAGACGGTTCTTTGTTATCATCTTTAGATAATCCAACTTTATTCGAGTAAAGGATGCGTTTCGTTTCAAAAGCATGACTGTGTGAATAAAGACATGGGGCAATAATGAAGTTGAAAAACATGCAGTTTTTCATTGGAACAGCAACTCCATTTTTAAAAACTACAAGCGCGCTTGACATGGTTGCGCTGCGCACCTGGCGAGGCACATTGATTAATTATAAGGGAGATAACATCTCTAAATGCGTCTGTCCTACTGCTATAATCGATATCACACGAAAATTCACCAAATTTTCACATCTTTTAAAAAGTCTTATTTTATGCCAAAACCGAGTTCTCAACGGCGAATATAGGATATTTTAATATGTAGATTCCGAATTTCGCACTTTGAAAGTGATAATATGTGAATTTTATGAGTTACTACATAAGTTTATATACATATTTTCACACCTTCTGAAAAATTATCTTGCTCCAAATTTTTTACTGTTAAATATTAATAGAATTTCCAGACAAAATTAAGAGAGCGACATGTTTTTTTAGAAAATCGAAAAATGTTGCTGCATATCCTGCTTAACTATGAGAGTCCATTTTCATAATATTGTCATCTTAAAAGCTATATCTTGAAATCTCTAGTAATGTAGAAATTAAAATTTTATTATATTGGCTAGTAATTGAGCACTTTCTATTAATACAATTCAATATATTCCCCTTTCTAAAACCACCGTTTAATGGATCCAAACGCTTAATCTCGTTATTTTATTTAGGAACATAGTCAAACTAATTGCAGATAATACATGATAACTTTTCGGTTATTGGCGTTCCTGTTTAATTATGTCAATTTGCCCTCTGTAATTCTATTAAGCGGAGTCAACTGTATTTGAAATTCTCAATATATAAAAATTCGAGGTATTGAACAATGCATTTTGTTGAGTCATATTTCTCTTATTGTGTACAAAACTTTAAATTTAGTGGTTCAAAATCTATTGTGATAAATGGAGGGGAACTAGCCTATTATATATCAAATAGAAATAAATGTTAAAATTGCCAAAAATACTCTTCCATAGCATAAGCGTCGAATCCGAGGGCTTAGAAGGTGCTCGAGCCCCTCCTAGTAGATTCGAATGTGGCCCGCAATACAAAAAATTGTGCTGAGCCCCTGAAACCCCCAAATTGTCCATAGATTACGAAGAATTCGCAGCCTTTGTCCAAAGTAACGCGAAGATTATCAACGTTTTATAGCGAAATTTCGATCTTTTGATTCATGTTAATGACCTTTTTCTGACTATATTTGTACAGAAAAACTAAACCACTTTCATCTTCACTTGAGAGCTGAAGAATTCGCTCATCAGAACGTGGTTTTCCAGGGGAGTCATTAGAATATGCTCAACCATGATCACATGAGTGAACCCAACTCCAGTGCTGGCAGAACCTATCGGAATTAGTTTTAATGTATTCAAGCACTGATTTTAATTAGAAGTGATGATGTACCATCCGTATCATCATCATTCTCATTGTACTGTCATCATATCAACCCGAGATCTTAATTCATTAATAATAACATCAATATCCTCCATGGAATATACGATCCTCACCATCCCTTACAAGCTGATCTTGACAAAAGCCCAACCTGCGCCAGTTATTCTGTACATTCTCTGGAGTGACACTGATTGTGACACGGAGTGATACTGACTGATTTTCCATACACCACAAATCCTCATGCATTCATATAGTGAGAAACATGCAACTACGAGTCTACATACAACCTATAATCAGCTAAACAGGATTTGTTGACCTTTCGGATCCTGTCAATATGGCTCATTCAAGACTATAAAAGGTTTTTCCACCGGACATCCTCCAAAATAGGGCAGTTTCTTTTGGGCCTACTACTTGCATCCTTTCCTGCACTAACATGTCTAATCAGTTCTTTACCCCTATTATGCCCATTGTTTTAAAACCAAAATTCACTAATGCTCCAAATTTATAATCAGTTGTTTTCAGCACTTTTGAGTGGTCTTGCTGTGTTCCTTTTTCGAATATAATGTCACTTTGCTCGATAATATAGTAAACGGATCACTCGGAGATCCCGAAGATTCTGGCATTCTAGTACAATACAGCATTCTAATGCAATCCCCACTTGATATCTAGCAGTCTTTGATGCAAAATATGATTTTATATTCTAAACTCAACTGTATCACGAGTACAATGCTTATCAAGTTTGTAGTTGTGCTCTGGGTTGCACTAGCGCACTAGTTAATTGCGACAATATAACCCTTAGCTAAGAGATGGATAGATATTTTGCCAACCCAAGCGTTTGCTAGCAACCGCAGTTATCAATGTTTTTCACTGTCAAAAGCTCTAGGTGAGATATCCAGCAACTTCAAACGAGTTCTGCTAGCTAAGCCTATGTAGGTGCGTATATCATTGAATGCTACTATCGTTAACAAGCCCTCCGACAATACAATCTCGCCGTATCTCGCAATTTACGCATAATATGTTGATTCTACTGCAACCCTTCAATTGTCATGTTTTTTATTATAATTTACATCTAATTATCTCATGCACACTATCTGAACCCGTGCGCAATGTATTGTGCTTTAAAATCGATGGTGGTGCTTCTTAACTTCAGCTAATTTAATTATTTACTCACCATGGCGTTCCTTAGTATAACATATTATTTTGAAAAGGTTCGACACAATTGATGTTTTTATTTATATTCAAGTTTCCCTAATCGTTCTTCTGTAGATTCCTTCCTATATGTGCTGAATTACTTGTCCAATCGTGGATAGATTTTGTTCAGTTGATTTTAAATAGTTTTTCAGATTTAAATCACTCACTTTATATTTTATCCAAGTTTTCAACAGAATACGATATGATTTCTTAACTGTTTATTTAATAACCCCGAACCACCCGCCATTATGACTTGCTTCCTTTTCCCATCAAACCACCATCTCATCTGGTTTCTACTCAATCTCTTTCATCTTGTTCCATTGCAGATTGGCCCATATTTGCTAGCCTATCTTTACACCCACTTCTCCATCCGATTTAAATACGGTGGTAACTTCTCATCCTCCACTAATGAATCCTTCTCCTTTGCCAGCCACCATTCCGACTAGCTTCCAAACCCTACCAACCCAACATCTCACATGGCTACTACACATTCCTATTATTATTCTCTCTCCTTCGCTCGCTTTGCTTACTCAAGATGAACTGGTGCTTCGTACCTTCTCTCTCTTACATCCTTATTCGAGATACCGTCCTTCTGTCCCTATTTTATTCATTCGAAATCCAACTAACACCATCCCCATCAAACCTCAGTGTTGTGACCCTCTACGACTCACATTATCTTCCTTCTATCTTCTTGATACTCGCAATCTTTTATATTTATCCTGAAAGTTAACAACTTCCTAACCACCATTGATTCTACCTACATATCATCTGTAGCACCATCTCATTCTTGATCAGATTATTCTTCAATTAATGCACAACATCTTTTTGAGCATTGAATACTGACGAAGATATCCTTTCTTTCATTGCCTCCATAACCAAGTTTATGTTGTAAAGTATATGTTGCAGTGTAATTGCGAAACTGGTAGATTCGCGAATACACCGGTGCAAATGCGAAACTTTTTTATCTTAAATCTTATTGTTGATTTATATTTCTCATAGGAACAACTAGATTACAACAAACGAGAGATTGTGTGATTATTCGTAATGAACAAAAATGTTGTATACTAGATTGGGAAGAAGATCGACAACATAATGAAATCTATTGCCTATTCTTGACAGTTTATTATTACATACTAGTATCCTGAACTGATTCAATAAACAAAGTTGACTAATATTTTTCTCACGCCAAAAATGTAGTTGTATAGTAGCTTTGAAAACATGTTGTTTACATAATCTTACTATCAAATTTTTAGTTATTAAACAGCTGAGTATTACTAATAATAGTACAAATACACGTATTTCCTTTTAGTTATATAATTAACCAACCATAAGATTTAAGATAAAAAGGTTTCGCATTTGCACCGGTGTTTTCGCGAATCTATCAACTATTCAGTGTATTCGCGAATCCACCAGTTTCGCATTTACACTGCAACATATATATATGGACTATTATTTCTTTTGTATTTTTGACGCTTTAGGTTTCCCTAAATCACTTTCAAAATACGTAGATTAAAATGGTCTTGCTAGTAATTTTATTATTTCAAAAATTTCCTAATTATTAGGCTGTTAGTACGTATGTGATGTGTAATTTTGGATTTTATCTTTTATAAAAAACAAACTGTAAATATCTTTTGTGGTGTCTGTTATTATTATCATTGTTAACTTTTATTTTCGTGGCATCCGTACTATCGATTGGCCATCAAACAGCCCTGATTTAAACCCAATCGAGAATTTATGGGCCGTGCTTAAGCATAGAATCCGGGTTAAAGCCCCAAGGAGCATTCGCGAAGTGGAAAACATGATCAAAGAGGAGTGGGAAACTTTTGATCCCTCTTTTCTCCGCAACCTCACTCATTCTATGAGGAAGCGATGCAATTTGGTAATAGCTTCGTAAGGCAAGAAAATTAACTATTGAATAAATTTTACCTCCAATGCATAGTTACACTGAAGGTGTCAACACAGTCTAATTAAATCTATATATTCTCTCCTCTTCTTGTAGCTATGCTTTACTTAGTGAGTGCAAATAATAGTGGGACAGACTGTAAACCTACTGATAGTTGCTGACTGTGATGTATGCGGCATGTGTGTATGCATATGATAGAGTGTTACAGAGAAAAACTCGGCTAACAGTAGGCAAGAAAGATAGCACCTGACCTAACTTTACATTTAAACGAGATGACATCCTTAGTGCTTTCAGCTCACTAAGGTTATGCAAGAGTGTAGGCTCAGATTACATTACCGAAGCAATGTAATTGAGAGAAAAATGCAAATGACTAGGGCGAGGTTAGAACCCGCGACCTAAGTCTTGGTGTTCAAACGCCCTAACCACTGCACCATCCAAGCAGATGTTTGTAAAGTAGGTAGATCGATTAAAGAAGTGCTTAGCAGTAAGAAGAGATTACTTCGGTAAACAATAGGTTAAATCGGATTCAATAGCGTTTGTTTATTATTTTATGGCATGACCCCCAAGACTTTTGAACGCCCTAGTATCCCCGATTCTATTACATGTGAGAAATCTTTTCTCTCACTCCACTATCCAATCCTGTTTCTCTCATATCATGTTCTTGACTTCTTAACAGCAAGATACTCATAAATGAATCCAAAACTGAATTCCTTATCATTACTACCAGTAAACAACTCTCCAAGCTCCACCTTGATATAATCTCTATGCAATCCTCTAACCACGCAATCCAAAGAATTAATTAACTTGAGTATCTGATTCGATACAACAATTATCGATGTCTACCCAAATCCATAAATTGCTTCTTCTAGTTTCTACTTCATCTTTAAGATTCATCGAATCAGGATGTATGCATCTCTCCATCAAAGCTTGTGAAGCTATCATCAACGCTCTTGTAACATCTCACTATTGTAACAGTCTTTTATATAGCTCTCTCTCTCTGATTGATCATGCCTCGTTTCCAGGGCATTCAATACTATGCTGCCAGGTTAATTCACAACGTATCAAGAATCACTCCATCGTCTTCCTTCATATTACTCTAAACAGGCATCTTGTAAAATATAGTATCACTTTCAAATTCTCATCATCACATACATATAAATATTTTTATCTTCTTACTCCTCTATTCATCACCCAGCTTAACAAAGCAAAAATCCTGCCGTATTCTGAGATCTTTGAACAACATCCTCCTCAAACATCCATCCATTAAACCCCCAGGAGCTCTTGGTGGTCGCTCTTTCTTTTGCTGCTCATGTTCAATAAAAAAACCTCCCTGCCTTCATCCTGAATGCTCAATCTATTACCATCTTTCAAAGTACTATCTTAATAACTCTATTTTGTTAGTCCTTAATAGCAACATCATGAATTTATACATACAATATACAAAGACACTTGTTGTTTATATGTTTTGTTTAATTTAATATTGTGAATTCATGAGATACAACTTATGTTATTTGATTGCTCTTCCTTTGATATTGACTAGTGTAGAATAATGATAGATTACATGCATAAAACATTCAATTTCACAATAGAATTCAATCAGGTCAAAAAAATCTACCACAGCAGATATTGTAAGAGACTCACCAGGCATTCCAAACAACAACTACACATATATAGAAGCTATCTCTTACAGGAGTGGGTTAATCAACCTTCTTTGCTCCTAATATTTTGACATTAATCTCCCCAATTTTGTTCAGAAAGAAGAAATATAGTTTATTTTTACAATCTTAATAATAAATGACTACTACCATTAGTAATATTATACTATTGTTTTGTATTTGATTAGTATAAAGACTTAAGATCGATCTTGGTGAATACGGCTGCTGTTTTTCACAAATTTAAGATTTTTTAGATATTCAGACCTGTTTTAAGCACATTTTAAAACGTTATTAATGTATGATTTTAAAACATAATCAAGGTGGGGATGAGTTGATTCGAAAAATTTGATCTTTTCTAAAGGAATGTTGTTACATTCCATCGTTGCTATGGAAACGCTTTCTATTAGCTCCTAATACATTTTTTTGTATTAAATCAGTTTTTCGAGATATGTTGCACTTTATCAAATATGATTCATAAATTCCCAATTCCTTTAGAAAAGATAAAAATTTTCGAATCAACCCGTCCCCACCTTGATTGTGTTTAAAATTTTACATTAATAACGCTTTTAAATGTGCTTAAAACTGGTCAGATTATCGCCAAAATGTATCTTAAATTTGTAAAAACCACATAACTCAGATTCTACACATAGTAGAGGTCAGCTAACATGATCAATGGATTCCAAAAATATGACTTCCTATTTAACAATGATACATTTCCCATCTCTAACTTAAGTGGATTACGAAATGCCATTAATAACAATAGACCCGGTTTTAAAGACCCAAGTAGGAGAGTCGACAGTCCATAGTATTAAGGAGTCGTGATTTGATAATTTTTAGGAATCCTACGACTCGGATTCAACAACTACAATGCTTAGAAACGCCGGAAAAGTGAATATATGCAATTGTGCATCCAAGAAACATGTTATACAAGTTCACAATCTACTAAAAATTGGCGATTTTGAAAAATATCGAGAAATTTACAAAAATATCCGAAAATGATGTTGAATGGTATCAAACTGGAATTTGAAGAGCATAGAATAATCTTTTGAAATTTTTCTTGTATTTAGACACCAAGACTATGCAGAAATTCCAAGTAGAACAGAAGTTATGGTAGATCGAATTAGGCCTATTAGAATTTTACCGTGATATGAGAGTGTCACGTCCGTGTATATTGGTATCCGTTGTAATACGTAGGACACCTCTGATCTCCAAGCGCCAATATTGCGGTCTATATTATAGACATCCCATACAACATAAATGTGAATGAGGACAATTTATATTTTCAAACTGTAATGATGATTATTGAGATTATTTTATAAAATAGTGAAATTTTAAATTTAAATGTGTTTTGGTATTTTCCCAGTTTTTGTATTTGAAAGCAGTGACACTTTTAGTCCATGTCACGTATCTGGAAGAATAAGTCAGTAAATGTGAATGGTAGCAATTATCCATTTTAACCACATGAAGATGACCCCTGAAATCCTTTTTCAATACTAATTCGGAAAACTGGCTAAATGTCAGGGGGCCAAAGTTCGTATTTACTAGTTTGGTAGTAGGCATAACTTCATACTGGTATCCAACTAGGATGTGATCTAGACAAACTTAGCTATTTATCCATAATTATCTACGCTCTTGATGAATGTCACTGAATTTGTTTACACAATCGATGCATAATTCCTGGTCAATTCATAATTAATTAAATATTCCTCGTAAGAACAGACCAAAATTTATTATTCACGGATAAAATTGTTAAGATGATTATTATATAAGGATTTCCTGTTCAAATTCTGCGAAATGCTCTAAAAGGGTTGTCAGCTATGATAATGGAAAACCCCCATTGCTTGATTTGTGCTGGTATTATCCGCATACAAGGTAATAATATCCGTAGCCACTACCAAACTGCCTACGAGAGGGGTATACAAAATATCCAAGTGAATGGATTTCTGAGACAGGTATTGCAAACATTCTCGAGAAAATCCCTTGATCTCAAAGTGTCTAGACGAGTTGAATATAATTAGGTAGTCTTGTCTTCAGTTCACTGACTGATATATTTAAAAAATAAGCTATTTTTGTTAATCATTTGAGAAATAATTGCCATATTATTTTCTATTAACTTCTGAATCTACATTTATATTGCTTCCCGCGACCCCAATCATGGAATGTGGCTCCCCGAGGAGATAGGGTTTGGACAGCTTTATCATACACTGATGACAAAATTCATGCAGTCAACCTAAAAGTTAAAATTTCGTAAAATATGTCAAAATAGAAATTGGAATCGCTCCCGATTTTAATATATTTATTATTCGCTTTTAGACATATTATAAACTTTTGAAGTTTAATTTTGTATAACGAGCATTAATAGTAAACAAATACTTGCTAATAAACCTATCAGGTAATTTCGTTCCACTATAATGAATTTAACATGTATTTACCACACGGCTTTGTCTTTTTGATAAATAATGAATAATAATTGTAATTGTAAATTTACCATCTTTATTAATATGCTTAAAATAACTCTGATTAATAAAGTCAATTCAATTGAGGTTCTGGACTAAGCTATTGACTAATTAAAATGAACAAGTATAGCACCCTGCCAGTGTTGTTATTGTAATGCACTTCTATTTTGAGCGAGTAAATCGTCTAATTTCCCTCTTTAGAAATCTGAAGTGTAATTACGTATTCGTGGAATGCTTCTTTTGAATCACCAGATGTTTGTTGGTTCCAAATTTCGGGCAAGTCAAATATTTGATATATAAATAGACTACCTATGTTGAACACTAAGTGCTATGAAGAGGTAAAAAGAAAAAAGAAAAACAACATGAATACAAAATAAAAACAATAACAATGACAACAACAGCCCCGATACAAAATAAAATAAAGTCATATATAGAAGTTGAATCTATTTAATTGGCTTAATTGAAGAATTGGATTACATATTATTAACAGACAAAACAGGTTCATAATGACAGCCAGTATTTTGTAGATATAATCTAAATATAGAGGGACAATCGAGAAATTCGTTTAATTTTTTCCCTTTACCAGAAAATCCAATCCAGCGTGTACCTCCAGGTCCTAAATATACCCATATATCGGTTTCAAAAAGTAACGCTGTCGCAAATACTTCCAAATCCGCTGCCAACTTCCCATTCTTATCCATCCCTGTCTTATTTACCCAATCCTTTACACTTCTGTAGTTACTTTGCTGGTAAACATATTTAGTCCTTAAAAAGGCGTCACTACTATTTTTTAAGCTACCTAACATGTTATTAACTATAATTGTGCGTAAATTAAAATGATTTCCCTGACCGGTAAGGATAAACGAAAGTGCTCGAAAGTAACAATTTCCATCACCCACTATTTTTTCAACAACACAAGGTTTACATTCTCTAAGATCTTGTTGATCCAACTGAGGATCGATTTCATAATTAATATAATTAGAAACTAAAAAGATTCCATTTACTACATATACTTTTTTGCAGGTCTTTATTTGGCGGGCGGAAGGGAGGCAACTTTAAACGTAAATATCTTGTTCTACAAGATCTCAATCAGTGATAATATCGACAGCGTTACTGTCGATATTATCACTGATTCGTGAGACAGAAAAGTCTCGTTTTTTCAAATCAGATAATCTCTGACGCAACCTAGGTACAAATTTTAGCTTTGTTTTTTTATTTTTATCTGCACTAATTTTACATTTCTTTTTTTCAGTTTCATTTATGTCATTACCTGCATCTAATTTTATTTTATTTTTATTATTTACTAATGGCCTAACTTGAGAAAAACTGATAGATTTAGATACTAAATAGCTATTACATTTCTTCTTACTCCTTCTCTGCCATTCCTCCTGACAATTCTCCTCCTCAGAAGGATCTCTTTTACGCTTATAACTTTTAAATACCTTCTTAGCAGCTCTAGGATGAAAAGCAAAGCAAAAAGCTGCTAATCTCTTAATTATGTTAGGATGCATAATCCTTATCAGATCCCCTGGTCTTAAACCAGTACGAGACTTTAATATGTCTATCTTTACTATACGCATCCAATTTTCCACAATTGCATTACTATAATGACTCATGTAAACATCGGATTCACTGGAACCATCCAAAATAATGCCTGATTATAGTGTAATTATAGCCATATAATGGGTAAGTAGATATTCAATAATTTCGGGGTTATAACAAGGGTTGGCTTCCAAACAAGATTTCTCATTCAAAAGTAAAATTTCGGATTTACACTTCTCATAAATTGTGTTAAAATGCTTACCAAATGGGGATTTATCGCGATAGGTTTTGCCCTCATTTTCCACAAAAGATGTCAAATCATTACTATCCTCGGGTTCAACATATTCATCATCGCAACTTTTACTACTAATAAATGATTCTAAATTTTGTATATGCTTCTCAACATTCTTATTGAAATTTCGGTTTAAAAAGACATAACACAAATCCATAAAAACATTATCTAGATTTATCATTTGCGTACAATTTATCATATATCATATAGTATGAAGAAACAATTTTCGAACTGGTTTAGATAACTTTTTATTCACATTAAAAGCTATTCCATTAATTAGGTGTGGGAACACAAGTGAAGAATAACACCTAATTGCATACAAACCTCCTCCTGACTAAATAATAACTTCCAACATTTATCCAAGTATGTGAAAATATCAGATTTAATAAAAGCGTTACAAACACTATGAATAAGGGCCCAGCTATAATCAATCTCTACATGGCCAATATTAATTTCTCTACTTAAGACCTTTTTTTTGTCAAGAGACCATTTATGTAAGAAATAAGATATTTCTGCAGAAGAATGAGCTGAACTAATCTTTTCAGCTAATGGCAAAGGGCTGCTTGTGACCTCAGGGTGACGAATAGTCAATGCATAATAAAAAACACGCTTTTGGCTCGAGTTTATTTTTCTAACAATAGACCCGATAGAATCTAAATGCACAATTACTTTCTTACCCTTAAAATAATTCAAAACTTGAATTTGATCTTGAGAATACATATGAACTATGAATGAATCATGGCCTAAAGACTGGATGTACCCTCGAAGTATATTATTAACTGTAATATTTCTATAATATTCCTGTAAACCAGAAAGTTCGCTCCAATTATCGTTAGAAAACCTTTGAAGACAAGACAAATCAAACTTAGCCTTCCTCAAGACGCAGGCACTTCTTACATTGTTAAAGTTACCAAAAGATTACGCAGAGCTCTCACAATTGGGATGGGGAAACTGTTCATAAAAGTAGTTACCAACTGATTTATCAGTTAAATTAGAGGCTACCTGCAATCTTAAACTATTCGACAATTTTCTTGAATAGGCAATGTCCACATTTGAATGCTCAGGGGATAAGGTACCCATTACTTCATAATTGACAGTAATGTTAACTGGCCGAGAGGTAAAAGGTTCATTCTGTATTGTAAATTTAAAACGAAGACAATTAGAAAACTTGCATTCTGCATGAGCAGTGAAAAAACAAGTATTGCTTTTCCTACTATTAATTTTACCTATTTTTTTGTATTTAAAGCAGATAACACAAACAAATTTATCTTCGATCTTAGCATTAAAGACATTGGTCCAATCCCTCGAAAAGATAGCTCGGTTGCCCTGTAACATCGCTATATTTTCCCATTCACCCAAAGTAAAATTAAATTCCCCATTAGAAATACTAGGGAGATTTATCGCATCGTTGAGATTTCGATCACTATTAGTATTAGTTATTTCAACGTTTAAGCAATCAAGTTCCAGTTCTTGATTAGATTGTGGAATATCTAACATGGGGGTTGACTCAAGACAACCATCATTATCTCCACTCTTAGCTATCTTACCACTCCTATCAAGATATGCGTTCCCTTGATATACCACCTTATCGACGGACTTGTTCAACTCACCCTTAGATGACATCTCAGCAGCTACTAAGTCCTTTATCTGACCGCGATTCTTCATCCAATTAGTATAGAGTAACGTGCGTTTCCTCTCTCTGTTGACTCCGTACATCGATATGCACAATTTGCCCCAAAGAAAATTGCTTGCTCTCCTGTTTTCTTTATTTAATGCTGAATTTAAGGATTCAAAAGAATCGTATCCCAATTGTAGTAAGGCCTGACAAAAAGTAATACTCTCCGTATTATTCATATTTTCTGACTTGGAATTATGGAAGTAGTCAGAGGAAAAATCGAGAAGAAAAAAGCGAACGATATGGAAATGCGGAATGTAAAATACGAAATGCGAAATGCGAAATGCAAAATGCGAAATGCGAAAAAAAAATGTATGAAAACGTCAAGTTTGAATAATGTTAGTTCGAAAAGAAAATTTTATATACTAATTAGGCTGGGATCAAATAAAAAAAAAGGAGGAATATTTAATTAATTATGAATTGACCAGGAATTATGCATCGATTGTGTAAACAAATTCAGTGACATTCATCAAGAGCGTAGATAATTATGGATAAACGGCTAAGTTTGTCTAGATCACATCCTAGTTGGATACCAGTATGAAGTTATGCCTATTACCAAACTAGTAAATACAAACTTTGGCCCCCTGACATTTAGCCAGTTTTCCGAATTTAGTATTGTAAATGGATTTCAGGGGTGCACCAAAGCTCATCTTCATGTGGGTAAAATGGCTAATTGCTACCATTCATATTTACTGACTTATTCCACCAGATACGTGACATGGACTAAAAGTGTCACTGCTTACTCATCACGCGGGATATTAAAAGTTCATATATCAAATATGAATGCACCAATGCTCCTCTACACAATGGTGTAATTAGATTTCATCTACAACATATGCTTGCTGAGTTATTTATGTTTGAATGTGACATGCGAATCCGCCGCTGAATCGGCCGCTAAGAGAACACTCGTCAAAAAGGTTCCACGATGAGTCTTTTGAGTTGGGGGGAGTAAAAATGTTAATTTTTTATTATTTTCAAATTTTGATGTTATTCTTTAAATCTATTCAATTTAAAATTTTTTTTAATTTATGCAATTATTTATGATATATCCCCTTCATTTTGGTGTATTCGAACTATTCATGGGCCCTGCTTATTAAATATAGAGTATATAAATCAGCGCTGATATCTCCAGGATTTTGATTGCAATTTATTCCTAAATTTTGTGATAAGTCACCAAAATATCCAGCGCAGAGCTATATAGGCCTTTTTTAGCTTATTTATATAACCTATTAAAAGGTTGGTGGTTCTTTGCAACAATAAAACATTAAAAGGTAATTAAGGTCCCTACCATCAAATTCTAATTTGTCGAGTGTTGATATGAATGCACTTTCTTTATTAAATAAATCCTTTTGTATACCCTTTGCTATTATTGCCATTAAAACTCTTTTTAATGAATATTTCGTTTAGGTTTTTGTGCGTAGACCTTATGCAGTTGGACTCTATTCCTTAAATGGAATTTTTCATGATGAAGGATTGAAAGGTGATGAGGAAGTAGATTTACTCGTCACTATGTATCAGTGTCATACAGTAAAAGATGCTGAATTTCACAATTTGCCTCAGCATATTCTATCTAAGAATGAAAATATTGTTCTTCCTTTGGGCCCAAAAGGAGCGGGTGAGGGATATTATGTCAATTTTTTAATATTTTTTTAAATTTTTGATATTTTCCAATTTTTCAATAATTTAGCAGATGCACAACATCGGATAAAAACATTCATAGTTATATTTTGTTTCAAAATTATCCTTTCTGCAATCAATTTCATTACTTATAGTCATTAATTTCCCCAATTTTGTTCATGAGCGTTTACACGAATTTTCCTAACCGGGCCGAAGCGGGGCCATAGAAAATACAAACAATTCCGCCTGTTAGGACCCTTTTTAATTGTTTATAATGTGATTTTATCATGGCATTCTAAACTATATTCAATTCTAAATTGCAAATTTTTTTATCGTTATTGATTAACATTATTTTGATCATGTATCACTGAAATAAAACCAAATAAAAACGGAATTTCGAGTTTACAATTTTTATTAATAGACCACTATTTGCCGAAGCAACCGTTTGATTCCATTATCATTAAAAATAGCATGATATAGTTTTTCGTTTTGATCAGGGAATTTGCTTGTTTAGAATTTCGATATTTTTAATTATATTTAGGGTAAGTAAATTCCTAAATTAGGTTAAGGTTTAGATATAAAATTCTGTCTTAGAAATATTTTTATTGCAATTTAAACCACCTTGGAGAGGAGATAAAAATAAATCGTTTATATTGCAGAGCTTTTGTAATGAAAACAAAATTTCTAAATCAACGTTATCCAAATACTAAAGTCCCAAAGTGTTCTCTCAATTATTTTTGGAGATAATTTAGATTTGTTGTTCGAAGTTATCTTTCTATTTAATTTATATATAGTGAATCAATTTACAATTCTAAGTAAATTAGCCTTTAAAAGGTGAATGACGAACTTGTGGAGCAAAGGATTACAAATTTCAATCTTATTCCCATCAACATTTCTGCAAATTTTTATTTTAGCAATGTACTACACGTTTTGACCTTTGATATCTTTTTCATTTTTTCTAAATATTGATTTTCTATTAGGTGGAGTATTTATCAATTTAAAAGCTCTTAACGGAACATTCGAAGAAGTACAGACTTCAAATTCATATCTTTTTACGAATCAAACCAGCGTTTGCAATAGATTGTTCTTTCCAGAAATTATTTTACCTGAAATGAAACGAAACGATTTTTATATTCGATTGAAATCTGGAATATTTCCAAAATATACAAAGAAAGCTGATAAAAACGTTGAAATTGAGGTATTGCCCGTGAATATTTATTATTATTCACTATACACTCCCTTACCAAATGTCTGTGTATCTTATATATTAAAATGCTAGGATTTTTTTGTTTGTTTTTGTGTTTGTCCGAATTGATTGAAGAATTGGGAAGTCATAGAGATGTGAAAATTTGCATGTAGGTGTCAAATGATATGACTACGATCGAGTTCTAAGATCTAAGCGAAATTTTCACATCTCTGCAAAAAAATGGTAAAAATTTTTCACACGTTTTCTATACAAAATAAATGAGTATACTATTACAATAGAAATCATTGTACATGTACGACACTACAATAGATCGTCATTGTTATTAATACGTCAAAGCCACAACTTATGTTTGATATCTTAAATGTATTATAGTGTATGGCAATAAAAAAGATTATCTGCATATTTTCACACCTTTATATACATATTTTCACACCATTTGATGAATTTTGAAAAATAATGATAGTGACTAGCTTCCAACGAGTGACATGGACTTTTCAGGGGTGTAGATTTCAAATATCATATTTTCGAGTAAATTTGATGATCATTTGTTTACTTTAGTTTACAATAGATACATAAAGTAAACAAATTACAAAAATGAGCTAGAGACTAGCTTCCAACGGTTAACTTTGGGTTTTTAGTGCTCTAGATTTCGAATATTATATTTTCGGATCCATATGGTAAATTATTCGTTGACCTTTGTTTACAATATTTATATAAAGGAAAAAATCCCAAAATATGCTAGATTGAGTAACTCCAGGCGCCCGCAGGGCGACTCTGCGGACACGCAGTGTCCGCAAGCCGCGCAGCGCAAGCAAGCGAAGCGTGCTTGTACTTTATTATTCTCCATTTCTATAGTAGATAGTATTCTATCTTTCTAATAGCTAATAACTTTAAATTCTTTGCATACATGGTTTGAAATTTGTAATAATCGCCAATGGGATTAAATTGTGTATATATGCTACTGATGATTTGTAGAAATCATATTTGTCATAACTATTTGTATAAAAATTATTTTAGTGTAGAATACTTTTGATAGAGTAGTGTATATGTTACGGAAGCTTGTGCTATTTGATTATGGCATCCTTTGGACTCCCATTCTCACATTGATTATTTATAAGGTAGATATCATCTCTAAATACGTCTGTCTTACTCTTATAATCGATATCACCCGAAAAATCACTAAATTTGTCAAATTTTTAACTTTTGATGCATAATGATGGCGTCATAACAGTGATGAGTCATCATTTTTTATGATGGTTGTATAATACTGAAATATATTAATATGCACATTCTTTTAAAATTTTAATTTTCTATCTCCTAAAATGGTTTAGTTATGGTAAAAAACTGAAATTTAATTTTGAAATTAATATATACAACAGCAGGACAAAAGTATTTCAACACTTGATTCTTTCCAATGCAAATAATACTAAAATGGGTCAATTCAAGATAAGGGTTGCTTCTAAACGGTATGGGATACAGCTAATCGGATTCCAGATTCGAATAATACGCATTCAAATTAGTCACATGTTAATTTTTCTAGTTGATCATTAATTCCTAACCTTTTGAAATTATCAATCAGTACCACTTCATGCCACATACACCCATTTTGACCACTATGCATGCTTGCAATGAATTAACAATAATGGCTCATAAGATTGTTCATTGAGTTGAGTAATTTATTAGTTGTTCAACTATGACTAATTCGAATGTATATATATTTTGAATCTGAAATCAGACTTAGTATCTCTTTGAATTTGAACGTTTACTCTTCATGAAAAATCCGATTTAGTATTTGAAAAATAATCTAGTGTTGAAATACTTTTGTCCTGTTGATGTATATACATTTATACATTAGTCCAGTTTTAATTGTAAGGTTATAAAAGCTTGTACTAAATTGTGACTGGGGATAGGGTGTGTGGTCAGCTGTTGATCGCTCATGTACTTTCAAGTATAGTTCCTAAGCTAGAGTCTTTTAAATTCCTGACACTAAAAACGTGATGTGGGAAATCGATTGAGATTGTTTTTTAGAATGTTGTTGTGTTATGATTTTGAATGATCACCCCTAAATAAAGTAATCTGTTGTTGTCTGCTCAGCTTTGAGAATGATCTAATTCAGCGTTATTCTTATCAACTCCAATGTTTACTCGCCAAGAAGTCATTCAAATGCTTTTGTCGAGGTTGAAAATTTGAAGAGAAGATTCTAAAATTGAAATACTGATATTAATTTTTTAAAATCTTCATATGTGTATTTAAAATGATTACCTTATCTGAATGCGAAGAAAACTCCTTTTATTGAATAGTTCAACCAATTACCCATCAAATTAATTTGTCTTTCCTAATGCATTACGTATATATTTATTCAAAATTGCAATTTATTGAATTAACTAATATGGCTATAAAGAGGCGATAGGTATTACACTAACCAAAATATTATTTCAACAATTAATTATTTAAAATGCAAATAATACTAAATGATACTTTTGGTGACGCGAGTAAACTTCTAAACGGTAAGTGGTACAATTAATCGGATCTGATTCGAATACTAAACATTTGAATTAGTCTTAGAAAAAGATTTCAAATCTATTAATTCCCAAAGTTTTCAAATTATTAATTACTACCACAGTGTGCCACATATGTCAAGTTTAGCTACTATTCACGATGGTGATGGATTCCCTTAGTGGGTTGATAAATTTCTATTTTGGGATGATCAATTTAGTAGAAATCTTCAACTTGGCTAATTCGAATGTGTAAGATTTCAAATCTGCAAGCAGAATATTTAGTATCTCTTTGAGTTTGAATTCATCCTTCTTTATTAAAATATCCAATTGAGTATTATTTGTATGGGAATTTGTAAATAAGTGTTTAAATGCTTTTGTCCGGTCAGTGTATATTATTAAAATATGATGCATCTCTATGAAAGTTGTGTACCAATCACCTTAGAAGATCTGTTTCATCGTAAGTTGATCCGCATCGTAATTTGATCCGCACCATGGATCTACTACATCTATTGCAACTAGACCCGCATCGTAACTTGATCCGCTATTACTATCCATCGTAACTTGATCCGCACCATGGATCTACTACATCTATTGCAACTAGACCTGCATCGCACGTTGATCCGCTATTACTATCAACTACATTATTTATACTTGATTCGCTATTAATTAATGTCAACTTTATTGTTGTAACTTGATTCGCTATTAATTAATGTCAACTTCATTATTGTAACTTGATTTGCTATTCTTGTCAACTATAATAGAATAACTTAAATAGCTAATAATGGGGGGGGGTTGGTTTGAGCCTCGTTCAGCGATTTATAATAGATAAATTAACATTAGATATAATATAGATAATTAACAATATGTGATAGAAAAATATCTAACAGAAAAGTGATATAGTATTTAACAAATAATGCACTATTATGTATCGAGAGTTGTTTTGTGCTGAAATTCATGTTCTAGGTTTCGACCTTCCATTGGTCATCATCAGTTACCCGGGCCAGGGTAAGACCCAGAACTGGTCTGAGCCCCTGTTAAAAAACAGGTAGTATTTTCGAGTGACAACTAAACAGTTCCAATGACACTCACATCAGTTTCAGTAAGTCTCTACTGAGCCATTTGTAGACTCTTTCAGCTTGTATGATTCGTACCCCGAATTTATTAAGCGAATGACAGGCTCGTAGTGGTTGTGATTTATGTTGGAAATGTAGAGAGACACTGAATGCGGATTTCTTGAGGAATCAGTACAACACGAATATCGATTCCAGGTATTTCTTCTCGTAATATTGTCGAATTGTTCGGTGGCGATATAGACATCAGAATTGAGCATACCAGAAACAGCCAACAGTTCCACATCTGTAGCCCATATTGCATTTTCAGTCATTCCGGACTTTTTTAGATATTCCACCGGTGTAGTATCATTAGTGAATGTTCTTAGATACCTTTTTATTAATGCTCTCCCTGTCGTCACCATATATCGACATATCTCTGCTCTCAGTTTAACATGGTGGTCTTCTGTCCCTGTTATCATCTTAGAAATGCATCTGAAAAGGCAGTTTCCATCTCTCTCTATATTTTCTGTTTGCCAGGGAATCAATTCAGAAAGAAGAGGCCCTGTTAATGCTGGTTGTTGCTAAGTTCTCATATAATTTAATACCCATTTCTTGAGACTTTTGCTTCTGCCAAATTTCGGTGACAGGAATGTATAAGGGACCATTTGTGAAAGGTGTTGGAAGCTTGAATGGTCTGTTTTCAGCCTCAGAAATATATAACCGGTCTATCATTTCTGTTTCCAGGCGGTCACATATCTAGTATGTTAATAATTAACTCGTAAACAATCGAAGATTATAGTTGATGATTTGCTATTTAAATAGTTAATTTGTCCAACTCACAACTGGGTATAGAACTCGGTGTGCATACTCTATACAATGTCGACTCTGTAAAGTGGCATTTTCGTATTTCTTCTCGAACGCCTGTTCTGCCCATTGGAGAAGATGTCCATAACCTCTTCTCTCTAAAATAAATGCAATGTAACAATGTATACTCAAAATGTGCAAACATAAAACAAACCATTTTGAAAGGTGTAACGTTACTGAGAATAGAGAATAAGATGGTAATAGTTGAACACATCTGTCTAGTCGGGGTATTATGAAGTAATTCGTGTAAGGGAGATATGTACTGCTGTTGTTTTAATTTATTGATTACATCTTCCTTTATAAAAAATACGCGTTCAGTATTTATAGAATATTATCAAGGATATTTCACATCCGTACACTAAACTCACTTTCAGGAAATTTAATTCGTCCACGATTATCTCTCGCGAAAGACCATAAATATAGCGATCAGATGAAGTCACCATCTATAATTGAATATTTATATCAACATACAATTAAAATAAAATGAATAATCTACTTGTACAATTTCTCTTACCTTAGATTTCTTACATTGACTGATTAATTCCACATCTGAACTTCCTCTTTTACATGATTTAACCGTTTGGGATTGTACTATAGAGATCTCGTCATCTACTGGTGGTTTGGTTTCTCGAATTATGTTATAGTAAAGAAGTGTCTACAAGTACATATATAATCACTACAATTATATTTAGACGCCTTTAAGTTTTTAAATTCAGTAGGTTGTCTACCTGTTTCTCGCGTGGAATATACTTTTTAGATAGGTGAATAGGATGATACCTAACTTTAGTCTGTTGCCTATCTGTGACTTGACGGGTAATAATATGACTTTTCTTTACTGAATTGACAGGAAAAGGGCCAAAATAATTGGACTGTCTCTTAGTGTTTGGGAGCTTCTTGTCTTTGGCAATGTTCCGTACTAAAAATAGCTCCCCCTCCTGAAAATCCGAACTAAAATAACGTTGAGAATTAATTTGGCCGATAAAATATAATAACCAAAAGTTATAAAAATATATTACAGTACACCTGTTAGTTTTCACTTTTTTATCATAAATACGCTTCTGTCTCTTCTGTTCAATTTTAATATTTAAACGCGCCTCTGACTCATTTTGCTGGTGAATCAATTTCATTTCATTACTCATATCACCAATGGATTCAACTTGAATGGCGTAAGGATCGACTAGTGAATCAATGTGAATTGATTCATCTTCAGATGACTGCTCATTAGGATAAGTTGTGTGGGATTTACTTAGGTTTAGTAAGGGTATAGCATCAAACTTGCGCCCAAACATAAGCTCAAAAGCTGAAAATTTTGTGGCTCTTTTGATCTTGCTGTTTGAAGCCATAACTGCAAATGGTAATTTGGTTGGCCACGCACCATCTGAAGTCTGGCGCAGGTTCTCGATTTTCCTACGAAATGTTAATTAAATACTACAATTTTGATCAAGGCCTATAAATATTATTTCGAACCTTTTCAAAATTTTGTTGTGCGCCTCCACAAGACCGTTGCTCTGAGGATAGTATGCACTTATCCTTCGGTTATCAATCCCCAACTGTTGATGCATATCGTTGAACTCCTGTTAATTAATAATCAATCAATCAGTCAAATTTAACAGATCACTTATTTGAGAAATCTCACTATTGCCCCACTATTTTTTGCTACAAGTAATTAGTTCAGTTAAATTTGAATATTATTGAAAGTAAAATAAATTCATCAATCACGTCATGCTTTAGAGAATTACGGTTACATACTTATCGTCATTGTTGCATAGTTGATGAATGAATTCAGGTGTTGAGGAACAATTGATAAAATAACTTGGGGTAAGTAATCATAACAAAATGAGTGATTTTATGATGCAATGAATGCTGGAATTTAGCTGAGAAATCAATAAAGAATTTGTGGAAGATATAAAATGTAACGAACGACAATGAGCAGTTTAAGCAATACCACAAGTAGTATTATAAAATGATAGTTCTCAAATTTCAAATCTATGTGTATTCCTCACCTTGCTTGTAAATTCTTTCCCTTGATCATGTTGGCATATTTCCGGGACACCAAATGTCAGATAAATATCCAATAGTTTAGCAACAACTTCGGAAGTAGTTTTTGTTTTAAGAGGTCTTGCAACAACATATTTGCTCAGGTAGCAAACGACTACGAGTACATGTCTGTACCCAAACTCATTTGGGGGCATGTCAACGAACAAATCCATTCCGATATGCTGCCATGGTCTCTCGGGAGGAGTAATGGGCTGAAGTTCTCTCTGCGGTTGTTTAATTTTATTTCCAGATTTTTGGCAATAGTCGCAAGAATTAATCTAGTCAGAGTATAACAATTAATATATAATCATTTATAAAATAATAAATGTATATTAGATTAGTCATAGTTATTCAGGAAATTTAAACTGTTACTTCCTTAAATTGACGTGATATTCGTCATGAATTTCAAACAATTAGACAATCTAACTAAACAACTTTGCCAAATTTGACAAGGTCTTTTTGCTAATGTTTGTCACAAACATGTAATATTAACAATACGACAGTGATGAGATAATTATGAGCTTCAAATTTTTCAGTGGTGGCAAAATTAGATAAGAGCGATAAAAAATAGTAGTGGACCTATAAGCAAAAAGTAACGAAGCGCCAAGTTCAGTAGTTAGTCACAATACAGGATTTCACTTAACTTTTAGTTCGCAAAAAAAAGACAAATCTAGCAAAATAACATACTACAAATAGTCAGATTGTTAATGGGTGATAATTATTAGAAAGGTGAATATTACTAAGTATTTAAGTTTGATGATACATTCTTAAGACCACAAAAAATTGAAACTTACATATTGTTCTATTTGCTGATACATTTTATCCCAGAAGTATCTTTGCCTGATAGAATTAGACATGGCATTGATCTTATCATGATCAACATGATAGTCTTCCAGGATTTTGGGGACTTCTGAAATAAAAGGGTATTCAAATAACTCTAACGTCCCTTTTTTGTTGCGAATCACCTAGAAATATATGACAAGCAACAATATATAACTGAACAAATACAAATCCTTGAATATGACACAATTTATTTTGAATCAAAAGGTCTCGAATGGCTACTGATTAACGATGGATCCTGGAATGCATTAATCCAACATTATACAACAAATTTAAATAATTTTGGCCTGTATCACGCTCTAATATAATGCAAAAAATACAGGACAAGATGTAAAGTATGAAATAATACCGTACATTCTAACCTTGTAGAGTGTCTTTCCTTCAACACGAAAGTGTGAAGCCTTCCACCGGAAATTCGCACGGAGGTATCTGGGTCCATGTTGAATATCGACTGGATAGGTTCCAGCCGATATGAACTGAACCAGATTATCATGCCCAGTAGCATTCATCTTTATGACGAAAATAAAATACGTGAATATTATAGGTAAAAAGTGATACTTATAATATTTAGCAATGCGGCAACGAACAGTAAGGTATTTACTATTAAGTTATGAAACAAAGATGGGTGAATAAATTAGCTTTTATCAAACTAGTGAATAAAGGCAACTTACTCCAATCAAGTGGACAATAGTAGCAAGCGAATATGAATCAAAATAGTAAAAGATTAGCAAATCAAAATATTGAAAATAGAATTGTGAATCAAGTCACTATAATATAGTTGATAGTATTTGCGGATCAAATTACAATAGGTGTATTAGATCCATGATGCGGATCAAGTTACGATGGATAGAATAGCGGATCAAGTTACGATGCGGGTCTAGTTGCAATAGATGTAGTAGATCCATGGTGCGGATCAAATTACGATACGGATCAACTTACGATGAAACAGATCTATATTTACTGGATGAGATACGTAAATAATTTAGTCACAATCATGAAAGGAAGAGATTAGTTTTCACTCCTGAGATAGCCACTTTCATAATATACAGGGTGTCTCAAAAGTTCTGCAGCGAATTTTACTAATGTATTATACCATAGCATTCTATACACTAAGGCAATGGTGCTGATTAGTGGACTTGGACTAGGGATTGGTTAGATCAGTTAGTTTATTTTGATTTCAAAATTCTAATACAATTGTTAATTTGCTGTAACTATCCATATTAAGTAAATAATTAATAACCTACTTCCCTTTTATGAAATCATGAATAAATTTTATAAGAAATGTTTTTTGCGTAATGAGTTGAGCTCATTTCTATGCTAGAAGGGTGCTAGATTTCATTTATGGAGCTAATTTGGAATACAATCAAGTGAACTTAGTCAAATTAACAAAGTAAAATTGGTTGTTGCAGAACTTTTGAGACACCCTATATATTATTACACTATTCATAATACACTTATCATAATATTGGCATTGAGTGGAAAGGGTTGATACTAAAATCTTGAGAATTGGTACGTTCTTAATCACGAAATATCTCAGTCCTGTTAGAGTACAACTGCAATTGTGGTTCGCATTGGCT
Source organism: Aphrocallistes beatrix (assembly GCA_963281255.1). NCBI lineage: Eukaryota > Metazoa > Porifera > Hexactinellida > Sceptrulophora > Aphrocallistidae > Aphrocallistes > Aphrocallistes beatrix. Next base: position 1,532,517 of record OY725505.1, read on the forward strand.
AACGGAGTTATACATACTAGATAAGCCATATAACTAGATAAATGATGATTTAGCAGACTTATTCAGTCGTTTCCCAGAGTATACACTCCCCTACCAAAAGTATTCGTACACCTCAAAATTTTCCATCAAATAGTTGTAAAACTAATATATTTATGAAATCAACAATATTTAATCTGTAACAAAAACACGAATTTTTATTTCAAATTCGTTTTCTTCGCATTCAAATTACGAACCTTATAAGCTCTCAACTCAATTACTCTCCTTCAAACATGAATATTTGAACATTTACTTCACTGTGCCACATACCATAATTGATGCCACTATAGATGATGGCATTAGTGGCACTAAGTGTCACGGGTTAAAAATATTTAACTTTTAAATCGAGCAAGTGAGTTGAAAGACTATAATGAGTAAATCGAATGTGTAAAATATGAATTTTAAGCCAAATTTAGTCAAACTGTTACTGATTTATTATAGACTCCAAAAATAGATACGATTTATACAATTGTATGGGAATTGGGGTCTACGAATACTTTTGGTAGGGCAGTGTAGCCTCCTTGAGCATTTGATTGTCCGTTCTGGCCTATAAAATATCTGGTGTGAGAAATTAATTAGCTATCTTGTGCCATTATATTTCAGACACAAAAATAAACACCCAATTATCCCATAGTCAGTTGGACTCCGAACAGAGGGAAGTCAATCCTTCCTTATTTAAATTATTGGATAGTCCATGTTTGGATCAGAAACTCGAAACTCATCAGAATAATTAATGACCCACACCTGGCATTTCATTTTCCAGAGCGGATAAAGCATGCACAAGATGGATATGGCTGCGGGAAATAGTAGTTGTACAAAATGATCAAGTTTTCAATGTACTATAATTATCCTAGCAAATACATTCATCAGAAGACGGGTCATACTTAACATCTAATAGAGGAGAATAATGGTTATCCTGCAATCGGGGTAAATTCCTTCTTTAGGAAATTCATAAGCATTCGACAAATCAAACTCTAACTGTGAAAATAATTGCCATTTGGCTACAGTGTATCCCAATTCTACAAAAATATCAATGTTAAATAATATTGCAGCCACAGAATTTTCTATTTCGATCCCCCAAATCCCTGACGCTATCATATAAATGGGCCTATTTAAATATTGAGATGCATTCCTATAATAAGACTCGGCATAGAGACTTTTAGAAGTAAGATATTTTATACACATGTTTTTAAAGAAATATTCATATTCGACGTGATTATTTGCCATTTGGAAACGATTTTGTGACCCGATAAAATCTGTGATAGTGCACAGAATAGACAATTACTAATACTATCTCCAATCGTTGTAAGATACTTTAAATAGATTGGGGATATATTTTAACCCATATTTTTCTGCTATTTGTTTCTGTAAAAGTTTAATGGATAACAACCGTGTTAATCATAGCCCATGAGAAGTCAACTTCAACTTACTTTTAAAGATTTACCATGAATAGATTTACATGTAAGGTTCCATTTATTCAAAAGGATGCGATATTTCTGAGGTGGTATGATCAGAACTTATCATTTCTCCTACTGGGATCGCCTAGTTGTTACGAATGGATGTTTTATAGTTAATGCCTAATATTATACATTCATATGGTTAGCATCAATTTTATGTATCTGTGGCCTAGTAGCATCCAAATGTAATATGGTAAGATGTGACTTGAAATATTTCAATACGCCAAGTTCTTCAGTAAACATGTGGATCACGAAAGGCTCTCTAGCAAAAAATATTGTATATACCCCGAAACTTTGCTGCCTGTATTGTGTGTAACAAAATCTTGCTTCATTAAAAGTCGTCTCAACTATTTTCAGATAATCTCTCACTTGATAAATATTGTAGCTTAGCTTTTGATAAAGATGATTTACTATTTACTTCAGTTAAGTTCCCACTACTTATTAAAGCAAATGTTTTCTGAATATTATATTGGGATGATAGTAATTACTTACGCCTTCCTGACAAATGTTTAATGCAATGTTCCGCCTATTTGACCCATAAAGTTGCCTAGAGTGTGAAGTGCACCCATTATCATGCAATGCTGAGTATTGATCAATTGTTCGATACGAGGGTCAGACCGAAAGTTTTTAGACTAGCATACTTGTCATTCAGCAATTGTTATGAAATTTCAGTCAAACCATATTTGCTTTGTTCAGTAATGCATTGTTGAATTTCAAGTAGCTAACACAATAATTCTTAAAAATATAGCGTCATCCTTACCTTGACATTCATTATTTTTATTTTTTGATGGAGTTGGAGCGGCGTGATTTCAGAGCCATGATTTATTACGATTTTTTGAGAGATTTGAGTGCTTCATAGTCACTCACTCAACTTAATTCTGTTTTTGGAGATCAAGGTCCATCCCGCGCAACAGTTTTCAACTGGTTTGCTGAGTTTCGGAGGGGAAGAACATCATTGTCCGATGAAGAGCGCCTTGGACGTCCCGAGACGGCATTAACCCCCGATAACCTCGCCAAAGTGAGGAAAGTTAGATCGGCGGAGCACCTATGAAGGGATAATGGAGGAACTCCAGATTGAAAGGAATGCGATTACAACCATCCTTCATGATTATCTGGGTTCAGGAAGGCATCATCCCGTTGGATCCCTCATAGGTTTTCTGATGAGCAAAAAGACAAGAGTGGAATGGTGCAAGTTTATGCTTCTCAAATTCAGATCTGGAGAGTCGACAGCTCTAAGTAAGATCGTTCCGGGTGATCTTGTGCCCTGCGACTTTTTTTGTTTTCCAGAAGTGAAAAAAACAGATCCGAGGAGTGACTTATAGTAGCCCAAAGGCTGCGACCTCGGCCTACAATTCTCCGATTTTAGACAGCCCCCAAGAACAATGGAAAGAGTGCTTTAAAAAGTGGTTCTGGCGAATGAAACTTTGCATAGATTGTGATGGGGAGTACTTTGAAGAACTGTGAAAATTATAACTAATTCTGATAACCTTAAGTGCTTGAGTCTAAAAACTTTCGGTCTGACCTACTTACGTACACAAATGAATTTTGCACCCGAACAAGGAATGTTATTTATTCTAAAACAAAACTTGTCAATATCTTGTGAATAAAATGAACAACTTCATGTGAGGTGGATTGTTCGAATGCAGAAGTATCTGAATTCGAACTATCCATTTCACATGCATTATTAGATACAGATGAATCACAGATTGATACAACATTGCTGTCATGACTTTCGTGAATCATGACTCTGTACTAATTTTATGACCCAGTTCTACACAAGACAACAAATTAGAGAATAAAAACAAAAATAATGTTCTATGTGCAATTCTAGAATTCATCTCATGAACGTTTCGACTGGACTAGGTGCTAGATAGTAATAAGCAGAACCAAACAGAGTGATACGGAGACAACTTGCATTCTCGTAGTCAAAGCCAGAAATCTTACAAGTTAGAACATTTTGGATTTAGAATTCTAATAAATCAGATAACTCACGTCTGGTATTTCTATAATGAGTAAGATGATACTGAGAATCGAGTAAAGCACAACCTCTATAATATTTGAATTCGCCAAATTTGGAAAATTTCAGAGCATCGCACCAAATGTCACACTCGTGAGTCAAGATTTGTCATTAAATCAGCACCATCGTATTCCAAGATAGAACAAATAATATGCATATACTAGTATTACAACAGAGAAAGATCAGCCTAATCAGCAAATTTTATATACGTAGTTAACATATCCCTAGACATTCATAAAATTGTTTCTCACATTATTTTTCAATATAATAATTAGAGAAGGAATTAGCAATCTTTGGAGCGACTGCCCCCTCCTCTGGATCGACGTCTATTTTCCATAGTACAGAAACACAGTTCTTTTCTGCAAACATGTACTAGTCCAGTATTCTCTATAATGAGAAAAATACATTAGAAATAACTCTTTCGAACGCAAAAGTCAATATCATATTTATGAGTATTACATTGAAAAAAGATGTCTTACCTATATTTCCAAATATTGTAAATAAAAATCATTGCATCAGTATTTTCCTCACTCCAATAATCATGGTTATTTGTATGGATAGAGATTGTAGATGGAATATTATGAACAACTTTGTAAGTTATGTTATTATAATATATAACTTAACATGCAGGCCCTTGTTTATTATTGTATTGCAATCAGTTATCTTAGTTTCTGAATAATCTCTAGAATCGGGTGAAATTTGGGAAACTATATGAGACAAAATTGATTCATCATTTATTTTACTCATATTTACTCAACATAAAGAATTGAATAAATAATTTATTATAGATAATTCAGTATAGCGTGCCATACATCTATCACATATACTAGAAACAAGCGCGCTTCACTAGCTTGCGCCACGCGGCTGGCTCTAAATATGTCTAAATATGTCTGTCTTTTTTGCTATAATCGATATCACTCGAAAAATAATAGGTGCATCAAATGTGTTGTATATTAATATACATATTCTATTAATATTTCAGCTTTCTATCCCCTAAAATGGCTAAGTTATGATCGAAAAACTGAAATTTCTAATTCTAAAAAAAGTGAAAATGACGCCATAGTTCCATGATGAATAGATCTTTTGGTCTGAGCTCAGAACTAGTGGAGCTATAGCCAAAAGACACCCGCATGCCAAAAATCAGCTCTCTTAGGTCTTTCAGTTACTTCTATGGATTCGTTATATATATATACAAACATTGATCAAGATCTTCTCCCCGTCGGAATCGTGCCCACCAACGCTGAATCGTTCTGAGAGGTTTCTCACAACTCTTGGCAACATCTTTCTGCACCATCCCACCGATTATCATGCCGATGGCTCTGTTACGAACTGATTCTGGTGAATTTTTGACATCCATAGTGAATTAATCAAACTTCGATGATAAAATCTTCAATATGGATAAATTCACTCTACCGTATTACAAGGTTCAATATAAAATCAATCTTTAATTAATATAAGAACGTATCCGTGGAAAAGTAAGTGAACTGAAGGTAAACTCGGAATACAATAAGCTAATATAGACAAATATGCAATACGACAATAATTTTGGGACACCCTGTATAAAATCAAATCCCGTGCATTAGATGTGAAGAGCATAAATTTACAAATCCAATCTATTTAAATTTGTCTTTTCAACTTTTTATAACTTTTGTGTTTTAATAATGTGAGTTATCATTTCGGAATTTTGACGTCAATATTAATTAATAATTTGAAAATTCAGTTTTTCGAGCATAATGCTTTCGTTGTATGAGATAAAAAGTTGAAATTTCGATGGCAATAGTGTAATAACTTCACTTACATGTAACTACCATCAAAGAAAGAATATTGAGTCATTGTTAAAATGTGAAGTAATCACGACACATCCAGTATCAACCTCACTAACGAGATAATTTTCATTTTGTGCTTGATCTAAGATAGCATTCACAAAGCGTGTAATCATTTCTTCTGGATTTGATGGCTCAAATACTGCATGCGATTCTTTTCAGAGAGCCAGTTTTTCAGTTCTAAGCTAGTCATTGCAGCAAGATTAAACAACTGTATTAGGTTCCTATTTTCATCAGTGTGAGTCTTAAATATTCCATCTTTCCCCAAGGGCTTTTTCCAATTGCAGTAGCCATCATGTATCCATTCTTTCGAGATTCAACAATTTGCGGGAATACGTTTGTTTATTAAAGTTTACTTACAACTATGACCCGAAACATTAGATTGATCGCCATTTGATTAAAGCAAAGATATTGTTGTAGCCATGATTCCTGAGAGTGACGCCCAGTCATATATTAAAATAATAAGATAATAAGTACTCAGACACAAACAATAATCTACCTTGTATACTAAATAAAACACAATACTACGTAGTTATATGTTACAAGCGCGCTTCGCTTGGTTGTGCTGCGCTGCTGGCGGACACTTTGTGTCCGCCGGAAGCGCCCTTTGTGGGCCTGGGCTCACATTGACTTATTATAAGGAAAGTAAAATCTCTAAATATGTCTGTCTTACTGCTATAATCGATATCACTCGAAAAATCATGAAATTCGTAAATTTTTAAAATTTTGATGTGTAATGATGACGTCATAACAAAGTGATGTGTCATCATTTTTTGATGATAGTTGCATTATATGTGAGTTATGTTAGTATACAGATTCTTTTGAAATTTCAGCCTTCTATCTCCTATAATGGCTGAGTTATGCTCGAATAACTGTATGACATAACTTTTAAAATGTGACAATGACGTCATAATTCCATGATGAGTCAACATTTTGCTCTGAGCTCAGAACTTACTGGAGCCATAGCCAAAATACTCCCACATGCCAAAAATCAACTTTCTGCGCCCTGCATTTTCTTCAATCAATTCGTTACTTATATATATATATATAAGCGCTTCGCTTGCTTGCGCACTGTGCGGCTGGCGGACACTTTGTGTCCGCCAGAGGCGGCCTTTTGGCGCCTGTGGTCACCATTGATTAATTATATTGGAGATAACATCTCTAAATAGGTCTGCCCTACTGTTATAATCGATATCACTCGAAAAATCTTCAAAATTATCAATTTTTAAAATTTTGATGAGTAATAATGATGTCATAACAAAGTGATGAGTCATCATTTTTGATGATAGTTGCATCATTTGTAAGGTATGTTAGTGTACAGATTCTATCAAAATTTCAGCCTTCTATCTCCTATAATGGCTGAGTTATCCTCGAATAACTGTGTTGCTTAACTTTTAAAATATGACAATGACGTCATAATCCCATGATGAAATGGCAGTTTCTTCAAACAATTCGTTACAGATATATATATATACTATATATACTATATATCCTTACTATTAAAACTCGATGATTGTATATATATATATATATATATATATATATATATATATATATTTGTAACGAATTGATTGAAGAAACTGCCGGGCGCAGAAGGCTGATTTTTGGCATGTGGGAGTCTTTTAGCTATGGCTCCAGTAAGTTCTGAGTTCAGAGCAAAATGTCGACTCATCATGGAATTATGACGTCATTGTCACATTTTTAAAAGTTAAGCAACACAGTTATTCGGGCATAACTCAGCCATTATAGGAGATAGAAGGCTGAAATTTTAATAGAATCTGTATACTAACATACCGCACATATGATACAACTATCATCAAAAAATGATGACTCATCACTTTACTATGACGTCATCATTACTCATCAAAATTTTAAAATTGACAAATTTGGTGATTTTTCGAGTGATATCGATTAGCACAGTAGAACAGACATATTTAGAGATGTTATCTCCCTTATAATTAACCAATGTGACTCCAGGCGACCGAAGGGAGCCTCCGGCGGACACGAAATGTCCGCCAGCCGCGCAGCTTAAGCAAGCGAAGCGCGCTTGTATTTATTATTTTATATATATATATATATCTGTAACGAATTGTTTGAAGAAACTGCCGGGCGCAGAAAGCTGATTTTTGGCATGTGGGAGTATTTTGGCTATGGCTCCAGTAAGTTCTGAGCTCAGACGAAAATGTCGACTCATCATGGAATTATGACGTCATTGTCACATTTTTAAAAGTTAAGCAACACAGTTATTCGGGCATAACTCAGCCATTATAGGAGATAGAAGGCTGAAATTTTAATAGAATATGTATACTAACATACCTCACATATGATGCAACTATCATCAAAAAATAATGACTCATCACTTGGTTATGACGTCATCATTACTCATCAAAAATTTTAAAATTGACAAATTTGGTGATTTTTCGAGTGATTTCGATTTTAAAACTAAGATGGACATATTTAGAGATGATATCTCCCTTATAATTAACCAATGTCACCCCCAGGCGACCGAAGGGAGCCTCCGGCGGACATGAAGTGTCCGCCAGCCGCGGCAGCGCAAGCAAGCGAAGCGCGCTTGTATATATATATATACTGTACACAGATTAATCGAGTTTTAATAGTAAGGATATATATAGACATTAATCGAGTTTTAGTAGTAAGGATATATATACAGTACCCGGACAAAAGTATTCGACCACCACAGAAACCTCCGTATAAATAGTATTATAGTGGGTATATTCATAAAGGAATATGTATTCAAACCGTGAGGAATACTCTATTTTTTATTTCAAATTCGTAAACGACACTTTCTTATTACTCATAATTGATAGTCTCAACTCAATTACTAACTCCCAAGTTAATAAATATCAATATTTGATACTTGATACTACTTGTCCCAAGTCACAGCCATTATATATGATGGCGATTAGTGACACAAAGTGGCAGAGGTTGATGATTTTATACATAAGAATAAGTATTTGAGTTGAGATTCTGAATTACGAGTAATTAGAATGTGTAGATTACGAATTTGAAATAAAAATAGAGTATTTTTACTGTTTGAGGACATGTTCCTTTTTTGAATAGTTCCAATTTAATACTATTTGTATGGAAGTTTTCGTGGTGGTTGAATACTTTTGTTTGTGTAGTGTATATATACTATATATAATCTTACCGGACAAAAGTATTTGAAATCCTTACTATTTTCCATCTTAACTAGTCATAAAGTGGGTCTGTTCATGAGAGAAATGTGATCAAACCGTAACAGATACTGTAATTTCGATTTCAAATTATTCTATACATTCGAATTACTCAGGTTTGAAGCCTTCTATTGCTATATACATTCATAAGTTGAATTATTATCAATCTATGTTACTTTGTGCCACTTTTCACTCCCATTACCATTGGACATGATGACGAGGAGTGGCACAAGGTGCCACAGTTTGATGCATCTTAGCCTTCCTTGGAAATGAATACATCAATAGAAGGCATCTATCCTGAGTAATTCGAATATGTAGAATATGAATTTGAAATCGAAATTACAATATCTGTAACAGTCTGATTACATTTCACTCATGAATAGACCCACTTTATAACTAATTATGATGGAAAATAGTAAGAATTTCAAATACTTTTGTCTGATTAGAGTATATATATATATATATATCTGTAACGAATTGTTTGAAAAAACTGACAGGCGCAGAAAGCTGATTTTGGGTATGTGGGAGTCTTTTGGCTATGGCTCCACTATGTTCTGAGCTCAGACGAAAATGTCGACTCATCATGGAATCATACGTCATTGTCACCTTTTTTATAATTAGAATTTTAAGTTTTTCGACCATAACTCAGTCATTTTAGGGGATAGAAGGCTGAAATTTTATTACAATGTGTACATTGATTTGTCTCACATATGATACAACCATTATCAAAAAATTGTGCCTCATTACTCTGTTATGACGTCATCATTACGCATCAAAATTTAAAAAAATTGAAATATTTTGTTATTTCTCGTGCGATATCGATTATAACCTTAGGACAGACGTATCTAGAGATACTTTCCCCCTTTTAATTAATCAATGTGCCTCAGGTGTCCAAAGTGTCCCTCCGGTAGACACAAAGTCTCCGCCAGCCCCGCAGCGCAAGCAAGCGAAGCGCGCTTATATACATTAAGTTCACTTAGGTTATTGAATATGAGACGTCGTTTAATCAAATAAAATTTGTTCTATGCCTTTTAATTTTGAAATTTGTCTGATATCCCCAATTGACACCAATAATATATCATTATTCGGTATATTCTTCCAATATTAAATTATTGAAAAGAATATCTTGTGGTGACTCACTATCTTTATCTATTATTCCTTCCTTTGTCCGACAAACCTGTAAGAATCTCAAGTAAGATACTGATACTCCAATAGCATCGTCGATTTCATTTTCAATGAATCTAAATTCTTGAAATAGAGCAACTTATTGTCTATATTCAGCAAATTTTGGATAGGGGGAAATAATGTGTCCTCACTTTTGCAGATTCTTCGAAAATCTATACATTTTCTTTTTACGATTTGCAAATGTTCCAAGAGGAAAGCTGATTTATCAATAGACTTCATTTTCGCCGTATTGACGAATGTTCCTTTGGAAAAGATTTCCTTAGATAAGTATGCAGTAGCCTATCATGTTCTTCATTCAAAAGGTTTTCAAGCTAAATCTGTAATTGGCTTTCTGATCTCTTTCGATCCATCTTGTTCATAGAAAGTGTTTAAATCAGCCAATGGTCTTCTTTTTCGCTCATTCTCCATTATATTCTCACATTCTAGAGTTGTCTGAGAATGGTGTTCCTCAAAAAACGGGATATTATCCCATTAAACTAGATCATTTCTTTCCACTTAATAATCCCTTTTTTCTTTAGGTTTGTAAATTTAGATCTGACTAAATTAAATTAATCGTCAGAGATATTATTTTTCTTCAAAAATACACTTGTAGCTTCCCGAACATTTTGTTTTTTGTTCAATTAGCAAGTTCCAAGCATCAATATTGTTCATTGTAAATTGCTTAGATGTGAGATAATATTTTATTTGTTTATCTTGTCCTTTTTAAATATATATTTATCTCTTCATAATTTTAAATCATTTGCATTCAATTTCATGTTAATTAGTAATTTTTAATACTTCATTTGTGCTAATCTTAGGCAACCATGACTAACAAATTTGACTTTTGAAGTGATGCTTTTTCCGACCATTAGGCTACTTAAATGTAATTTCGGATAATGGGCTGTACCTTGCGGCTGTTTAAATCAATCAGAAGTGTATAAAGTAACTCTGGTTAACGGCTTTATCACGCTTCTAGCCCTCTACGCCTCTTAAGTTCCTACACTGTATAGATACTATTCGCAAACGAATTTATTCCCATTTTGTATGTTAATATTTTTTATAACTGTTGGAAATAAACGCTGTTGTAATATGAATAAATCATCTAATGCATGTTATTAAGATATGCTGTAATTTATATTATGCTCGATTCTATATTCTAGAAACTAAGCGACAAGTAAAATTTGTGCAAAGGTTTAAAAGTTGTTTGGCCACTCAGGTTAACCACAGCATTACTCGAGTTACCATGGGTTGTTCTTTTGCAATTTGGAATTCTTAAGTTTCAGACAGTGTAGAATCTAAATTTTATATCAAACATCGATTTAAATATTCAAAAGAAATCCCATTTCCCCTAATTTGCCCACTGTGCAGAATGATTAGTCATTATTATTTAATGAGTTGTATCATATTGTGATCTACTAGTATGCACATTATATTAATATTTCAGCCTTCTATCACCTAAAATGGCTGAGTTATGGTCGAATTCTATGATGAGTTGAGGTCAGAACCTAGTAGAGCCATATCCAACCGCATGCTAAAACTCAGTTTTCTGTGGCTTGCTGTTTCTTCAATCAACTTGTTACAGATATAGTATATATCCTTACTATTAAAACTCCATTAATGTATATATATATACATATATACAGTCAACTCCGCTTAATAGGGTCACTGTTTAATCGGGTCAACCGCTTAATCGGGCCACTTTTGGCAGGACCGGAACTGCTCCCGCACATAGAAGCTAATACAAAATATTTTCGGTTAATAGGATCCTCCGCTTAATCGGGTTAAAATGTTCTCTGACCGATGTGACCCTATTAAGCGGAGTCGATTAATTATTATTGACACTAAACTTTAACTTAATGCAGTATCAAACTAGTACTTGTAATGAGTATTATAATTTCAGTATAACTTCATTTATGTATTTTCTTACTATATATACACTGTTTTAAGTCACACTATCATATCATGTGATTACCCAGCAAATTTTCTGGAATGCAAACTCATTCTTTGTCTCAGTTTGTGTCAAAATCCCAACCACAGTTTGCTATGGTATAGCAATGTTTTCTTCTATACCACTTAATTTAGCTATAGAAATATCTAAGTATGTACATATCTTGTAATTGTGCAATTCTTGAGGATTTGTTCAAAGGATTCGGGAAAATATAGGCTCTGAAAGTCAGATTAGAGGTGTGTCAGTGATTACCCTACAAAAATCAAATTTCTCGAGAAATAAAATTTGAATTTGAGAAAATATAATTGTATTTGTGGTCAATCCCCACAAATAGCACTAAATATTAGTTATTCCATTACTTTAAACAAGTTAAGTTCAGAATTGTGAATTTTTTGTGCGAAATTCTTTTTACGTTGTTATTCCCTGCGAGCGTCAATCACACCCCTAATCTAACTTTCTGAGCCTATATCTTTCCGAATCCTTTGAAAAAATCCTCAAGAATTGCACAATTACAAGATATATATCTGTATCTGTAACTAATTGATTGTAAAAACTGCCGAAGGCAGAAAGCTGATTTTTGCCATTTGGAGTATTTTGGCTATTGCTCCAGTAAGTTCTGAGCTCAGACGAAATTGTCGACTCATCATGGAATTATGACGTCATTGTCACATTCTTAAAAGTTAAGCAATAAGGTTATTCGAGCATAACTCAGCTATTATAGGAGATAGAACCCTGAAATTTTAATCGAATCTGTATACTAACATATCTCATATATGATTTAACTATCATCAAAAAATGATGACTCATCACTCTGTTATGACCTCATCATTACGCATCAAAATTTTATAAATTGACAGATTTGGTGATTTTCGAGCGATATTGATTATAACAGTAAGACAGACGTATTTAGAGATGTTATCTCCCTTATTACTAATTAATGGTGACCACAGGCGCCCGCAGGGCGCCTCCGGCGGACACAAAGCGTCCGCTAGCCGCACAGCGCAAGCAAGCGAAGCGCGCTTGTATATATACAGTACCCAGACAAAAGTATTTGCACACTTCATTTTCTCACGTTGATTTAATACTAAAATGGGTCTATTTATGAAGATTAAAACTCCGAAACGGTAAGTGATACGACTAATCGGATTTCAGATTCGAAATCTTCGCATTCGAAATAGTTATTGTAGGATATTTCTAATCAATTATTAATTCCCAATGTTTTCAAATTATAAATCACTGCCACCTTGTGCCACATATGTCCCTTCACTATACATTATCACTATACATTATGGTGATGTACTACCTCTTGTGTCACAGGTTGATAATTTACTCATTGGGTTGAGCAATTTATTAGAAATATCCTACAATAACTAATTCGAATGCGAAGATTTCGAATCTGAGACCCGATTAGTTGTATCACTTACCGTTTCGGAGTTTTAATCTTCATAAATAGACCCATTTAGTATTAAATCAACGTGAGAAAACGAAGTGTGCAAATACCTTTGTCTGGGTACTGTATATGCAGGGATTGAATGCGAAAATGAAGGAAAATCGTCCAAAATTTGCTGAATCTCGCAAAGAATGGACTGTTGATAAGTGTTGTATTGTGGTAGAATTGGTAGTTAAATTTTTAAGTAGTCACACTATTGTTTTATAACCACAAGTAGTCTTCATTTATTAGTTCAGTATTGCTTTGTATTCGGTTGCACTTTGGAGAGAATTACTTAATCTATTTCTAGATAAACTGAAATTCCAGAATTTTTACTAACACTGTCAACCTGTAATTTTCTGTAAAATGAATGTAAGATTTCATGGTTTAAAGATCCGTACGCAGGCCATTGAATGTTTAGTGCATGAATGACTCAGAAGGATGTTGCATTAAAGCTCCGAGTTAGTTTGAGATCAATCGAACGTTGGTGACACAAAGAGAAATTTGGAGAATCTCAAAAGACCAAAAGTCTCCCGGACGAAATTCGACTGTTAAAAAGGCCGCCAAAATTATTATTTCGAAATATCTCGGTAAGTGAGCAAAGTCTATCAGGAAACTGGCAAGAATAGTGACTAATAGAGGATATCCTATATCCCATTCAACTGTTTGCCGATATCTCAGGGGTAGCGTAGGAGTGAGATCCTTTAAAAGGCCAAAAATCCCGCGATTGAATGCGAAAATAAAGAAAAAATCTTCAAAAATTTACTGAATCTCCCAAAGAATGAACTGTTGAAGATTGGAAACGCGTTTTGTGGTCAGACGAAGCACCCTTTCAATTGTTCAATACCACAAATAGACAAAATGATCGTGTTTGGGCTCGGAATTCAACTGAGATTGATCCTTGAGTTCAAGTCTTATTTCCTTGGTTGATTAATCTCTGGGGCATGATGTCACATCGTGCAGTATCTGAGTTGCATATTGTTCCGCAAAAACATACGATAAATGGTTGTTACTACCGAAACTATATTCTGGAAAAGACCTGTAAGGATACCATTGAACGTAGGTCGGATTATGGTTCAATAATGGAGAAGTCAACGCTCTCAAACATTTCGAATTTTGTTTTCATGCAGGATGGTGCCCCTGCACACAGAGTAAATTTGACTCAAGTCTGGTCTGCAGTGAATTTCCCAGGGTTTTGATGTAAAGGGAAGTGACCAGGCAACTCACCCGATCTCAATCCTATCGAGAATCTATGATCGATTTTGAAGGATAGTGTCAGTCAAATGGAGAATGTCACTAAATCGAAGACCTGATTTTCAAGTAAAAAAGGCCTGGGCAAGCATTGACCCGAATATCTTGGAAAATCTATTCGGTAGTATGCTTGATCGTATTAAATCAGTGATAAATAATCGAGGAGATTACATAAATAACTAAAAATATATACTTGTTATACATTCTGGGTGTTTAATTCAATTATAGTACCCGACAACACTTATGATACACCCTGTATACACATATACACAATGATTCATCGAGCTTTAACAGTAACAAGCGCGCTTCGCTTGCTTGCGCTGCGCGGCTGGCGGACACTTTGTGTCCGCCGGAGGCTCCCTTCGGTCGCCTGAAGGTGACATTGGTTAAATATAAGGGAGATGTAATCTCTAAATATGTCCATCTTAGTTTTAAAATCGATATCACTCGAAAAAACACCAAATTTGTCAATTATTAAAATTTTGGTGAGTAATGATGACGTCATAGCAAAGTGATGAGTCATCATTTTTTGATAATAGTTGCATCATATGTGAGACGTGTTAGTATACAGATTCTATTAAAATTTCAGCCTTCTATCTCCTATAATGGCTGAGTTATGCCCAAATAACTGTGTTGCTTAACTTTTAAAAATGTGACAATGACGTCATAATTCCATGATGAGTCAACATTTTGCTCTGAGCTCAGAACTTACTGGAGCCATAGCCAAAAGACTCCCACATGCCAAAAATTAGCTTTCTATGACCGGCAGTTTCTTCAATCAATTCGTTACAGATATATATATATATATATATATATATATATATATATATACACAAACATTAATCGAGTTTTAATTGTAAGGATGATATTAGCTTTGATAGCCTCACCAGCTCCCACGGGTTCGGTTCCTATGGTTACATATTTTGCCTTAAAGTTACGGATTCACTGTAATTCCGGGAATAATTGGCAACTATGAAGGTAAGTAATCTACTGAATAAACATAACTATTACTAGTATTTAGTAGTAGGAAAGGTATTAGTTTAGTGACATTGGATTCACTTTCACTGCTGGTTTGGTAGCTCTGTGCCGATTTCAAAATACTCCTTGAACCAGGGTAGTGTGCGGTGACGATTGATATTGTCATTCCACAAATTATTCTGCTGTTTGGCTGTCTTGAAAAGCTTTGACAAATACAGAGTCAAGAATGTGGAAACAATATTTTCAGATAGCCACGTTTTGATTTTTGGCATGCGGGAGTCTTTTGGCTATGGCTCCACTAATTTATGATCAAGATTTTAGGAGAGATGTTCTATGACCGAATAGTGAATGTCGAAATAATTTGTAATAGGCTTACTACTGTTGCTTAGAGAAAAGTTTTCGAGTCCTGACTTCACAAGCTGCTGGAAGTTAGCTAGGTAAAGTCTCCATTTAATGGAGAAGGAATTGCACTTTCAGTCTCTGTTTTTCCTAAAATATTAGCATTCATAATTTCCCCCAGTAAGATTTCGAACTATTTCAACATCCTTTGTCCAGGTCAAGTTTCATGGTAGCGAAACCTGTATTCCAAATGAAGAAGAGCACGGGCAAACCTATCTGGAGAAGCAATGAATAGAAGCTTTTATATTACTAAATAAGTTGTAATATTGGTTTTTTCGATACACTTTGGTCCTGGATATTTTTTGCCACGATGATGCAGAGTTCCCAATTAACCGATGAAATTTTTTATTTTCTTGTACATATGTATGTGTACCTTTCCGTTTTGGAAACTTGTCCCAATTAAGCTGTTGTCCCGGTTAAGCGGAGTTGATTGCATATATAAGTCTTTCTAAAATTTAATTTAGCGGTATTAAGCAAACACATTTCGATGACTTTTTGCCGAATTATTCCATCTCTACTTGTTTGGCATTAGAACCGAGTAGCTAAATTAAGAAACTAGACGACAACGCTACTTTTCACCTTGGGATCGATCTTAGGCTTGACATGTCTCCCTACGTACTTTTCAAATATTTTGGTATAGTATAATCTCAGTATTCGAGGCACAATAATATCTTTGAAAGTTAAACTACGAATTCCAGTGGAGACAAACTATTCCAATTCTGATCAAATACTTAAGTTGTTATCTCCTTAAAATACTTAAATACGTTTTACTTTCTGATGACTGTAGTTGTCCTTAGAGCATTACGCTTTGAAAATCTCCCTAACCTTTGCATGTACCACCCGGACAATAGTATTTAAATACTTGATTCTTTCACTTCCAAATAGTTTAAATTTGGATATTTTAATCAAGGGCAATACGTTTCAATTCCAAGAGATACTGAAAGTCTGATTTCAGATTCGAAATCTACACATCGAATTAGTCTTTGTTAAACATATCTAATACATTACTCCACTCAATTAATACTATTATAAGCCTGAGCCACCATAGTTAACTTATTGCCATATTTAATAGTAGTTAAAATAGGCGTACAGTACCATTCATAATTATTGCAACTTCATATATGAGCCCATATTATTATCTTATATTAATTAATTAGTACCTTTTATGATTCTATTATCAAATGTTTAAGATCAATAATTTATCTTCTAACCGTTATTTTCTACTACCATCTGGCAACGGCGTGTTTGAACTATAATAAGGTTCAAGAATTTCTGGGGTGATATAATCCCAAATATCTCCCAATCGTGCTTTTAGGTCTTCAATTGTTTTTGGGCCTATCTTGATTGAGTTTATATTTCATTTAACCGAACAAGTTCTCTATTGGATTGAGGTATGGGCTTTGGCTGGACCATTCTAGTTGGTTATTTGGCATATTTTCGGTCATCCAAAATGCACTTACGACTAGTATGTTTCGGGTCGTTATCCTGGATCAAAACCACTTTGTACCATGAAAAACTTTGGCGTTTCCAACAAATGCCACTTCAAAATCTCGACAAAGAAATGTGAATCCAGATTTTGTGTAAATACACACAGAGGGAATGTGCCAAATGAGTAAAACGCAGCCCATATATGTACCTTTGCTGAGTGCTTCACTGTTTGTTGATACATTCTCTTTGAACCTTTGCACCACATTCGTACTCTACCACCATGAATCCAGAAACTAGCTTCATCTGAAAATACAACATGACACCAATCCCTATATTTATTCCTTGCATCCCACTATAGCCGTGTGAGGTGATTCTTTTAGATAACATCGGCACACGAATCGGATAGGGTTTCGAATAATCCAGAGATTTTAGACAACGGTATACTGTACTGGTTGAGACATTAACTCCACGTTTCTGGCTTTTTTCCTCCGCTATTTCATGGCAGGTTTTTGCTTATCGTTAGAAACGTATTTAGTACACGATAATGCGATCCTCTTACGTAGAATGTCCGGCCTACCTGCTCATTTCTTGTGACGGAGTGTTTCTCCTCTATTGAAACGTTCCTTGATTCTGTAAACCGTTGTTTTGTTTACACTACACAGCTGCGCAATTTCGATCGCACTGTGCCTTCCTCTCTGAAGTAATGCTACAACTTTGTTTTTAGTAGCTTCCTGGGCCATAATAATATCAGAAACGATACTAAGTGAATAAGAAATCTGACTCAAAGAAAAAGATTAGGTGGTGATGACGTCATCGACAAATGTTCGAGTCTATAAATAGAACAAGCGTGGAAATAATATTTAATTAGTAAACATTTACTTTAAACGTAATGTAAGTATCTGTAAAACATATAGAATGTTACCTAATGCTTAAATACTCGAACTATGGTCTAGTTTAATAGGATGTGTCATTTGAAATAATAATGAATTGACTGTATGTGGCATAATACTGATTGATAATTACAAAGTTAGGAATGAATGATTAATTGAAACAATTTAATTATGACTAATTCGAATGTGTATTATTCGAATCTAGAATATGATTAATTGTATCCCATACCGTTTTGAAGTAATCTCTTCATAAAAAGACCAATTTTAGTAGAATTTGTATGTGAATAATGAAGCATTCAAATATGTACTTGTATCCCCTTGGTATCTACTCATAATTTAAGAGCGCTTTATTGCATACTATATGTACAGTGGATACAAAGAGATGCTAATTTACATTCAATCAATGTTTGCAACCAGATGTAAGCGACAATTAAATTATAGCAGTTGATGTTATTATATCATATTTCCCTAAACAATTGCCCCGACTAGTGATTATTCAAGTGATTTTTCTGTGGATTTCCCACGCAATTAATTTATATTTTATTAATCTTAAAGGTCATTGTCAGAAGAAAAGATGGAAGTGTAGTTGAAGATTGTATTTATCCTGGAAATGGTGAAGCACCATTGACTAATTATTATTCAACAGTTTTTTATCATAATGCTCGTCCATTCTGGAACGATGTTGTAAAGCTTTCTTTAACACCGGATGAATTTTATGGTTCGCATGTTGAATTTCTTTTTCGGCATCGCTCTAATAATTTCAAGGATGAGAAACCATATTCTTTATCTTTCGTTAGATTAATCAGGTTTTTTACCTTTCGATTTGTTTGCTTTTGTTATTAACGATTCTTGTGGATATTTTAATTTTGTCACTAAATATACAAACATTTGCCTTTTGGGTAATTTGATGGAAAAACAACCAATGATTTAACCGACCTTCTCCGATTGGCTGAAGCTTGCAGATTGAGAATAACTTACTAGTCCATGATAACCTACAAGTTACAACACAATCAATTCAGTATTTGCTGAGAAATCTTTGTTAGAATTTTTGCATTTGACCTTAACCCAGCGTCACATGGTTTAGAAATGACCCATTATTACTCAAGTTCATAACTTCGTTTTAACACATCTGATGCATCTAAAAGTTGGTATATAGTTAGAAAATATTCCGTACAAAAAAGTAGAAGACGATTCAAACATTAAATGCAATCTGGTTTGCTTATTATGAACCCGCTTATTATGAACATTCGTTTAATGTGAACAAACTCTCTAGTCCCAATTCAACAGGTTCCATAGGCTATTGTTTAGTTCAAGTTTCCTTAATATGAAGTCTCTCTATTATGAACAAATTTTTGGACCCAAGGTGTTCATAATAACGACCCTGACTATACTTGATTTGAGAACATCTAAAGGGTTAAAATTTGAATTAAATTAAATAATCGACTAATTTTATGAAATTTACTATAACCCCACAAGACCTGTTGGGGAAATGAATTTAGTGCCTCCTGTTTAGTAGCTTTGGGTGCCCTTAGTACAATAAATATTGGAAAGTTTCCATTAGTTCCCTTTGACTTATTGAGAATATTATCATTTTGACACCCATAGTTTATAATAATAACATCATTTTACACATTTCTTAAAGAATTTATTCAATTTTATATGTGCCTGAAGCTCGACTTGCACTGTTATCCATCTTACTAAAGAATATGTTTCAGATTAGGCGACATACAAGTATAATATATGTATCGCTTGAAACATGCACTTTTCTGACGTCCCCCCACCCTTTTCGTTGTGTTTTTTACACTGTACCAAATGTTTGGTTCTATCTATTTATTGTCAAAGCTATTTTGGAGCAAATATGTCCTTATTAATCCTTGCTATTAAAACTCGATGAATGTTTGTGTATGTATATATATATAAATTTAGCTAATATACTACTTCTTATTAAGTGGTAATTTACTTTCTACTTCTAAATCCAACGTTTACGAGTAATCAGACAATTTATCATTTTGGTCACATTTGGTAATTTGTCGAACATCTCATAGACCATTGAATTTAGACAGATAAAATATATCATTGCTTAATAGGAAGTGGTCTATTGGCTATCGAATGGAATTAATAAGGAAAATTTGAATGTCTAGCTCGTATAGATTTCAAAATCCAAATGACCAAAATACAAGTACGTTTTCGTAGCAACACTAGAATGTGGTAACATTCCATACAAATTTTTCACATCAACCCATTCATGGCTCAGTTCCATGAGAAAAACTTCATAATAAAAACACTTGGAAGTGGCCTTAAACTGCCTCTGAAAATCACTGAATTTGTCACAAATATAACCTTTTGCAAAATCATATGATGACTAATCTAAATTTCAACAACGGACATTGGTACTTTGATACCATATTTATAAACGCTGGTAGCACATCCCTAAGCTCCATTGTGCGTGATTAATGATTTAAGGCTTCGTTACTGTGAAGCCTAATATGTAGTAGGCGATGATTATATATATTCTTTTTTTTAAAATATCTAACAGTCAGTGAAGAATAACGCCAGCAAAAATCAAAGAATACTATAACTGCATGACTATTGTATTTTTCCATCCCTGGGAGTATTTACCTTGCAGGTATCACCGTACCTTTTGTCAAAATTTGTGCCCTGGCTTTGGAATAAAGACCAATTTGTCTCTCTTACCTGCCCTTAAATCCCTGTTTATATTAATAATTGTGAAAAACGATTTTTAAATATTCCCATTTCTAATCCTCCGAACAATCACTGGGCAAATTTTCGTTATTTCTCA
Source organism: Aphrocallistes beatrix (assembly GCA_963281255.1). Taxonomy (NCBI): domain Eukaryota; kingdom Metazoa; phylum Porifera; class Hexactinellida; order Sceptrulophora; family Aphrocallistidae; genus Aphrocallistes; species Aphrocallistes beatrix. The sequence continues at coordinate 1,553,331 of OY725505.1, forward strand.
TTTTCTTTCCAAACGACGTAGAATTTCTCTCCTTCATAGTTAGAAGCGCGCTTCGCTTGCTTGTGCTTCGCGGCTGGCGGACACTTTTTGTCTGCCGGAGGCGCCCTCTGGGCGCCTGGGGTCACATTAATTAATTATAACGGAGATAACATCACTAAATACGTATGTGTCCTACTGTTAGAATCGATATCACCAAATTTATCAATTTTAAAAATTTTGATGCGTAATTATGACGCCATAACAAAGTCATGAGTCATCATTTTTTGATGATTGTTGCATCATTTGTGAGGTACGTATGTTAGTATACAGATTTAATTAAAATTTCAGCCTTATATCTCCTATAATAGCTGAGTTATGCTCGAATATTGCTTAACTTATATAAATGTGACAATGACGTCATAATTCCATGATGTGTCGGCATTTTGCTCTGAGCTCAGAACTTACTGGAGCCATTGCCAAAAGACTCCCACTTGCCAAAAATCAGCTTTCTGTGATTGACAGTTTCTTCAATCAATTCGTTATTTATTTCCATTTTTGTACTATTCACATTTTTGTACCTGTAAACGCTTTCTATTTATACAATAGTCAGGTTAATATGATGTATGACCCCAAATAATTGCAAGAAATTGTTTTATTGCATTTTTCCGTAGTATCATGTCTTAAGAGTGTCATACTAAAAGTTTACCGAGATCGGACTATCCGAAAGTTGGATTAGTACGACTCCGTCGTTGACCCCGACTATACAAATCGCCGGTTTTAAAACGGATATTTATACTTTCAAATGATTGCAGATCATTGTTATTAAAAAGCAGATATTTTTTGGTCCTCCCTAGCGGCCTGGAATGTGAAATTCCGATATCCAAATTTGGTAAAAACCATATCGAGTGACCCCTTGTTTTTCTCAGCTATGCTTGCTGAGTATGAATTTCTTAATATAGTAAATAGTCTAAATGTTATTTTTAAAATATTATAATACGTACGGCTGGTGGCATAAGTGTATTTTAATGAGGAAACTCATAAATTTGACTCTTTTAACACTTAAATTAGAAAATTAGATGGGATAGATTGATAAATACACTCGACTCCGCTTAATAGGACCACATCTGTGAGAGGACATTTGTTCCGATTAAGCAGAGAATCCTATTCAAAAAAAAATGTCTTTATTTTCTATTAGCTTCTATGTATGTGTAATAAATATTCAGGTCCTGACAAAAGTGATCTGATTAAGCGGTCGGCCCGATTAACCTGTAGTCATCTTAAGCGGAGTTGACTGTAGATTGATAGATATGTTCGTATTTTAGTTTTATCTTCCGTTTCATCATCTGATGCAATTCTTTCGCTCACATTGTCGCAGTTGTTCTCTTGGCATCGTCCGCATGCTGAGCTGTTTAGTCCTTATTTCCTGCAGCTACATCTGGGACTACTACAGCCAGTAGAGCAGTTACAATAAATTATTTTCAATACTGCTTCGGACGTTAACCATGGACGCTAACCCTCCCCATCATGACTGGGATTAGGCTGTTATCTTGACAGTCCCATCCCCATTCGTGACCTCCATATCATCAGTCATGCCCATCCACAACATCACCTGGAAGGAGCTCCTCAGAGAGTGAAACTTCGTGGCGGAAGCTGTAGGTAGCAGTCTTTCAGATATCACGAAATTAACAACAGTACAAAGATATACTCTTCTACTCGGATAAAGGGGAACCAACCGTATTGTATGACATAAAGGTTATAAAGCAGGCGTTTGGGAACGACATCTAAGACAGCCTGCCTTTTCTACGTGCATTCGCTCGGAGTGAGAAGTCTGCTCTACACTGGTTGATGAAAGAGGATTCCGTCTTACAAAGTCGTGCTAGTATTTTCTGTAGCAATCCAATGGTTGAGATGGAAATCAAATTTTAAAATTTATTTGTTTGTTATTCCATTAATAATACATTTATGCTACCAGCCGTAAGTAATAATATTTTAAAATTAATATTTATAATATTTATATTAAGAAATTCGCACTCAGCAAGCATAACCGAGAAAAACAATAGGGTCACTCGATATGGTTTCTACCAAACTTGAGATCGGAATTTTCACATATATATCAAATTGTCAAAAATTTGATGCTGTTCACGAATATGACAATAAAAATGATTTGCAATCATTTTAAAGTTTAAATATCCGTTTTTCAAAATCGGCGATTTGTATAGTCCGGGGTCAACGACGTACCAATCCGATTTCGAGTCCGAGTCCGATTTCGAAAACTTTTAGTGTGTTACATGATACTACGGAAAAATGCAATAAAACAATTTCTTTCAATTATTTTGGGGTTAGGTCAATTTGCTTCCTATTTTGACCTGACTACAAGTATACAACTAAAAATTTTATCCCCTTTGTAAAAATATAAAATTGACCTGACCACACTCAATTTCTACCATTTTGAAAATGGTATTATGTATTCCTCTATATTATCACTCATTCTTACAACATTCTGCAATTGATGTGTGCGTTATATATTATCAGTCTGTTTTATATTTGACCGCAGACAGACTAAACATAAAGCATTGAAATGCTGTTGTTGCTATGTAATTAGAATGCAATAAATATAACTATTGGGCTGTAAAGTTAATTTAGGAGGACTAATATTTGCTAATAAGGACTAATATTGGCCATTGCCCTCTATATTTAAATGAGGCCTGCCATATAAATCTCAAAAATGGACCAATGATGCGGGCGAAGATGTTTGAATTAATACGGGGACGCTGCATTAGTTCGAATTTTGTGAACTGTCACTAGATCGAATGGATTTTCAATGTACTGCCATTGGTTCGAATGGATTTCAATGTACTGTTGTTAGTTCGAATGGATTTCAATATACTATCATTAGCTCGAATGGATTTTCAAGGTACTGTCATTGAGCGGCATTTTGGAAGATATATTTATAAGGACTGAGGGGAAAGCAGCTTTACTGTTGAAAATATGATAAAATGTAGAATGAAAACTTTTAATAATTGTATTGGATGAATTTCTTCCAAGGTACTTTGTTAACTTCGATGTTGACAACAAAAAATACGTAGAGCATATTATGTAGTACTGACGCAACAGTACATTGAAAATCCATTTGAACTAATGACAGTAGTACATTGAAATCCATTCGAACTAATGACATTACATTGAAATCTCCATTCGAACCAATGACAGTAGTACTCTGAAAATTCATCCGAACTAATGACATTTCAATGATTTCGAACTATGACAACATCAAAATTCGAACTAATGCCCCGAATTAATTCAACCATCTTCGACCGCATCCCTGGTCCATTTTTGAGATTTAGATGGCAGGCCTTATATACAGAGGGCAATCGTCGGACTAAATATCGGATTGTTTAGCAAAATTAGTCCTTCTAAATTAACTTTACAGCCCATTACTTGCATTTATTGCATTCCTATTACATAGCAACAACAGCACTTCACTGTTTTATCTTTAGTCTGACTGCTGCCAAATATACAACAGACTGATAATACCTAATGCATGCATCAATTGCAGAATGTTGTAAGAATGTGCAATATTATAGAGGAAGAGTTAAAATCAATTTCAAAATGGTAGAAATTGTGTGTGGTCGTGTCTATTTTATATTTTTATAAAACGAATATAATTTTGAGTTATATAGTAGACTATAGTAGGCGTTTACAGGTACAAAAATGTGAATAACTCAAATAGAAATATGGAAACCAAATGAAATTTTTGCACAATGAATTATTATTATAAGCAGTAAAATACCAAAAATAAAGAAGTTTCCAAAACATACATTTTTGTTATGTCATAGTTCCGGTTTGCTCCCGGAGTTGGTTTCAGTTGCAGTTTTCGATAATAAAAATATCTCAAAACTTAATTTACTATGTAAAAACATAAGTATAGCATTTCAGGAAAGTTGGATAAATATTTTTTTAGTTTTTCGAGTTTAATATGAGATAGTGATTTTATCATTCTGAATATTCATAGTCAAACAGCAAAATTCTTAAAATTTTGTGACGTTTTAAGTCAAAAACCACATTACCGATTGATCTGAAATTTTCACAAAAGTAAAGACGTATTGGTTGCTTGTCGCACAGCAAATTTCAGACAAATCGGTTGATGGTGGTGGAATTTCTGGTTGATTTGACATGGAATTTCCCAATAGTTAAATTTTAAATTTTGGCTGAAATTTTTTTCTTCTAGATATAATTACATTGTCTCTCAACAGTTCTGCAGAAATTTAGCTCATGTATTATGCATAGATAAATACTAGATCGAATATTCGATATCTCTTTTTAATCAAAAATAAAGACGATTATCTTAATTATTTTGCATTCCAAATGGACTGCATTTCTCTTTATTGCAATGATGGGTTATATATTTAGTTGTCTCGTAATGAATAATTTTTATCTCAATAAAAAACTCCCAGGTATATTTTGTGGATATACTTTGAAAACACTTGTCCTATCGAAAATGACCGTTCCGTAAACAAAATTTAATACTTATTATTATTTAGTATTATGAATCAATTACAGAATATAGAAGTGTTTAATATTTTATCAGAAAAATAGTGATCTTCAAACTAGGCACTTTTGACCTCAAAATTTTGGTGTCATTGGTATGTAATTATTTAAAATTTTCTAGGATTGCTTTTCCTTAATGAGTTAAGCTCATTTATATGCAAGATGATGCTGAATTTCAATTATGCAGGCTCATTTGGAATAAAACTAAGTGATCTCAGTCAAATTAACAAAGTACTTAGGTCATTTCATAAGTACTGAGCCGTGATCTGTATTTAGAAGTTAGTGGAAATATTCTATTTTCGAGTTGTCCATTGTATAGCTCAGGGGAACAGCTTTCGATTTGCAAATAGGCTTGTTGTGATAGAATAATTATGGTGATTGGTACTTCCGATTTATATTTATGGTTTAGGTGACTGTTGAACAATTGGAATCTCCCCATTGATAATAGCTTAAAAATGAATCTGGTGATATTTTTTTGGAATTCGTGGAATAAGATCATTACAAGGTCAAATAATTAAGAACACATGTGTGATGGAGTAAATGGGAGGTATTCAGTACAATAACTTGATAAAAAGTAATTATGCAACTTTACATGGATTTTTTCCCTATTTTCTCCCTCTAAAATTGGGACAAAAGTGGTAGTATACCATTTCATAAACAATTTATTCCCCAGCCTAAAAACATGATGTTACAAATTAATCAATATTTATATTGTTTTTTTTTATATGAAGAATTTAATGGGAGGATCAGTTTTGATCTAAATTTGCTTAGAAATGAAATACAGCCGTAGGGAACTCAAAAATCAAGTTTGAAGGCAGTATCCTAAACTGATGTACTTAAATCGGATGTATGAACCACAATTATTGTCCTATCACAGTAATTCTGTATGCAAATCGAAAGCTGATCCCCTAAGCTATACAATGGATAAATCGAAAATAGGATAATTCCACTAACTTCTGAATACAGATAACAGCTCAGTACTAATAAAATGGACTAAGTGCAATTGGTTGTTGCAGAACTTATAAGATACCGTGGAATTTGAAAATGCATATCAGGATTAGCATTGCATCGCTAATATTCCAAAGCTGAAGTAGGCCAATTTTGTGCAATTCTCTAAGAGATGACTAAATATTCAAACCCCCCAAAATCTCCTCCATGAAACTAACAATTCAAAGATAAATGCTTCCTACAGACCCTTCTTCTTTATATTTAACAAGCGCGCTTCGCTTGCATGAGCTCCACGAATGGCAAAGATTTTTGTTCTGCCAAAGGCGCCTAGGCTCACATTTATTAAATATATGGTAGATGACATCTATAAACACGTCCGTCCTACTGTTATGATCGATATCACTCAAAATCTCAAAATGCTGCGTAATGATGACATCATTACATAGTGATGTGTCCTCACTTTTTCATGATAGTTATATTATTATTGAGGGATATTCATATACATATTCTATCAAAATTTCAGCCTTATATCACTTAAAATGGCTGAGTTAATTGAAAAACTGAAATCTCGAATTATTGAAAGTTGACACCGACGTCATTATTCCATGATGACTCGAATTTTTTGACTAAGGTCAGAATTTAGTTTAGCCATTGCCAAAAGACTACCACACGCCAAAAAACAGCTTTCTTTGCCAAGCATTTTCTTCAATCAATTCGTTACAGTTATATATCTATACAAGGGCGCTTCGCTTCTTGCGCTGCTTATGACGTATGGCACCTTTTTAATTCTATCTTGAAATCCCATTTTTTTACTATCCCTTAATCATTTTAGGTGATAGAAGGCTGAAATTTTAATATAATGTGTATGTTAATATTCTTCACATATAATGCTACTACCATTAAAAAATGAAGACTCATCATTCTGTTATAACGTCATCATTGCCCATCAAAATTTGAAAAAATGACAAAGTTTGTGATTTTTCAAGTGATATCGATCACAGCAAAAAACGTATTTATAAAGTTATTATTCATCAAACAATTAATCAATGCGCGCATAGGCGTCCTAAAGACGCCTCTTGCGGACACAAAGTGCCTGCCAGCCCCACAGCGCCAGCAAGCGAAGCGATTTTATATATTTATATCGAATATATACATTAATCGAGTTTTACTAGTAAGGATTTATACTGGATCATTAAATGATTTTGGTTTTATAACACTTACCGGACAAAAATATTTGTTTCTCGTGGTTAAACGTATTCCTATTCATGAATATACACAATTTAGTACAATTTACATGTGAAATAATAAGTGTTCAAATAATTTTGTCCCCTTGGTGTAGAACCTCGTTATGCAGCTACATACTGGTTGTCTACTAACAAATTTTAGACCATTATATTGGAAATTCCACAAACTTTATATCCATGGCCTACCAATTCTCGATAGCACATGATTCATTCTTATCCATCTACCTTCGGGCAAAGGAATTCGATGGAACTGGATGATTTTTTGCTATTTTCATTAAATTGCCGAATGAACTTAAATAAATAGCCCAACCAATAGCACTTAAATTGTTATGCTACATATTATTTCTATAATTATTATCTTGAATCAGAAGCATATCCATTTGCATGAACTCGAAATAAAGTACAATTGACTGTTATTTTGTCTTCTGATTTGCACTATCCTTTCGGATTAATTGTTTGATTGATCTTTCATCATAGCTGATCTTACATCTGATCCACTTCATTCCCCTTATGTCTCTTTACTATGGTTTATGTGTATTTTCTGGTAAACGGTAACCTATTCATCACTCACGTATTTCAAATTTTGTTAAAGAAGTCCAAACGGCAATGTAAATAGTGTAGTTTTAAGGTTATCATCCAAACCTATGTTCAAGCATCCGAGAAATCTTGTGACTGAACTGATAAACAAGGAACATCGCATTTTCTATTCTGATTGGATCAGCATGTCCAGTCTTGCCCAGCTGTCACTCTACCGAAGGGCTAAGTCACTCCTCGGCTTACCCTAGCAACAGGTCCTACCGCTTCATGCCGATTAGGCTGCTCTATCTCAGGAACTCGCCAACTTCTTTGTTCTTAGAGTAGACAACATCCGATCCACCATCGATTCATTATGCTTGATTGATATCGAACAAATCCTTACTATTAAAACTCGATTAATGTTTGTATATGTATATATCTGTTACGAATTGATTGAAGAAACTGCCAGGCGCAGAAAGCTGATTTTTGGCATATGGGAGGGAGTCTTTTGGCTATGGCTCCAGTAAGTTCTGAGCTCAGACGAAAATGTCGAGTCATCATGGAATTATGACGTCATTGTCACATTTTAAAAAGTTAAGCAATACAGTTATTCAAGCATTACTCAGCCATTATAGGAGATAGAAGGCTGAAATATTAATAGAATCTGTATACTAACATACCTCACATATGGTGCAACTCTCATCCAAATATAATGACTCATCACTCTGTTATGACGTCATCATTACTCATTAAAAATTTTAAAAATTGATAAATTTGGTGATTTTTCGTGCGATATTGATTAAAACAGTAGAACAGACGTATTTAGAGATGTTATCTCCCTTATAATTAACCAATGTGACCCCAGGCGACCGAAGGGAGCCTCCGGCGGACACAAAATGTGCCTGTGGTCACTATTGATTAATTATATGGGAGATAATATCTCTCAATACGTCTGCCCTACTGTTATAATCGATATCGCACGAAAAATCATCAAAATTATCAATTTTTAAAATTTTGATGAGTAATGATAACGTCATAACAAAGTGATGAGTCATCATTTTTTGATGATAGTTGTATCATATGTGAGCCATGGTTTTACAAAATTATCCTCTTTTGCTATCTTAAATATTTATAATATAGAGAAAATGGAACCTTAATCGCTGATGGAGATCATGATTTAATGGTATACAAAGCTTCAAATTTGTTATGTAAAGAAGGAGAATTACCAAAATATATGAGAAATGAATTTAAAGATCTCAAACCCATCGCAACCTTAACAAGAGAAGAATTTAAAGTCGTAAAGGTATCATTTTTAAGCGTATTTTAAATTATTTATTACAATATCTTCTTTTATGTATATGTTGCCCGCAATTATTTGAAAATTTTTAATTATTAGTTTATATACTATATTATTATGTTCACATTTTGAATTTCAATGAAGAGTGTAATCTGATCGATAATAATTGATGGACCAGGAGCAGTATGCTTCCAATAGTAGCTACATTTCTTATTCTGAAAAGTTCATCAAATTTTGCTAATGTATTATACATTAGATAAATAGATCGATTATCCGATACCTCCTTTTATCAAAATGTAGAGGATTATCCTTACTATTAAAACTCGATTAATGTTGTGTACACGTATATACTTGTATTATGTATCAAAACTTTTCTAATTTGTATAACAATAAGACGTTTTTTCGTATTTTGCGATGTTATCTACCTTATATTTAATCAATGTGAGCCTAGGCCCCTCTGGCGGACATTTTGTGTCTTCCAGCCGCGCAGCGCGCATGCAAGCGAAGCGCTTGTCTTTTTTATTTAAAATTTCCAATGGCCTACATTTCTCTATATATTTACAATGATGGATTTCGTTGCAGAAATCTATTTGATTCTCTAAAGTGGTAGTAGAGAAAAATCTGACCAAAATCAAGCTTAACGGACTGTTAAGTCCTATTGCTACTATTTATTATTGCTGAGTGTGATACTATATCTATGTAGTTGGGCCTAAATCTTTCGTTTTCCACTTCGACACCTTAATATTCACCGATAAACCTGAAATTTCCTTTAAAATCTTTTAATTAACGTTTCATTATTGTTTGCTTCGTACACAGTGCCCGATGTCCAGATGTTTGATAGATATATTCACCTGACATATATTTGGGATTTTGTATTACAATTCTATAGCAAAGTTCGGATTGTCACCTCATTTCTTCTCTAAACTTCATATAATGATATCGACTGACCCTTTTTATCTCGTCCATATCCACTGAACCTTCAGCTGTCACCATTAACATCACTTGATGCCATATCCTTGGACCATGATCTTTCAAGGTTTCGCAGTCGCATCAATTTAAATTTCCGTTCTTACATGCTTCTAGACATGGAAAGCGCCACACCACCAGTCCCCATATGTCCTGTACAACTGTACAAAGAGACTCATCCAATTCAACTACGACCCAGGCTCCCAACCGCTGCTACCCCTTTCTGATTAGTCTTAAACAGGAGCAACTACACCTCAACCGCCATCATCATTATGCCAATTAATCCTTAATGTAATGCCAATATTATTCCATAACGGCCACAAACAAAACGTATAAATTATCTATTGGTATCATCTGTTCCTTTATACATTTCTGAAAATAACTAAGGTCCGAAATCGAAATATTATATGTGACAAGCGCGCTTCGCGCTTGCTTGCGCTGCACGGCTGGCGGACACTTCGTGTCCGCCGGAGGCTCCCTTCGGTCGCCTGGAGTCACATTGGTTAATTATAAAGGAGATAACATCTCTAAATATGTCTGTTCTACTGTGCTAATCGATATCACTCGAAAAATCACCAAATTTGTCAATTTTAAAATTTTTGATGCGTAATGATGACGTCATAACAAAGTGATGAGTCATCATTTTTTGATGAAAGTCGCATCATATGTGAGGTATGTTAGTATACAGATTCTATTAAATTTTCAGCCTTCTATCTCCTATAATGGCTGAGTTATGCCCGAATAACTGTGTTGCTTAACTTTTAAAAATGTGACAATGACGTCATAATTCCATGATGAGTCGACATTTTGCTCTGAGCTCAGAACTTACTGGAGCCATAGCCAAAAGACTCCCACATGCCAAAAATCAGCCTTCTACGCCTTGCAGTTTCTTCAATCAATTCGTTACAGATATATATCCTTACTATTAAAACTCGATTATTGTTTGTTTGTGTGTATATATATATATATATATATATCTGTAACGAATTGATTGAAGAAACTGCCAGGCATAGAAAGCTGATTTTTGCATGTGGGAGTTTTTTGGCTATGGCTCCAGTAATTTCTGAGCTCAGACGAAAATGTCGACTCATCATGGAATTATGACGTCATTGTCACATTTTTAAAAGTTAAGCAACACAGTTATTCGAGCATAACTCAGCCATTATAGGAGATAGAAGGCTGAAATTTTAATAGAATCTGTATGCTGCATGCGTCACATATGATACAACTATCGTCAAAAAATGATGAGTCATCACTTTGTTATGACGTCATCATTACGCATCAAAAATTTTTAAATTGACAAATTTGGTGATTTTCTGAGTGATATCGATTTTAAAACTAAGATGGACATATTTAGAGATTATATCTCCCATATAATTAACCAGTCTCACCTCCAGGCGACTGAAGGGACCCTCGGGCGGACACGAAGTGTCCGTCAGCCGCGCAGCGCAAGCAAGCGAAGCGCGCTTGTATATATATATATATATATATATATATACACAATCATCGAGTTTTAATAGTAAGGATATATACACATACACAATAATCGAGTTTTAATAGTAAGGATACCTGTCATTCCAGAACCAATTTTTGACTCATTTCAAACTTGTGACGGCTCAAAAAATTCAGAAACAATATTTTCCAATCCCGGATAGGCGTATATTTTTAATTGTAATTCGGGTTTTTTGGAATTCCATTTGGGATTTCCCAAAAATACTAAGTAAGGGAGCATTTTATTATATCCAAACACTAAGTCAATCAAACTGTTATGGGAATTGCAAGAAATAGCTGCGAGAGCATCCATATTAAAGGAGGAGAGAGTTTAAAGGAAGTGGCCATTCCCGATATATTTGTTTTGCCAATTAGTACGGAATCTGGGAAAGTATTATAGAGGGCCTGCAATTCATGCCGACTATGCACTGAAAAACAGCAGACACTAAAGGAAACCACACAAATAGAGGTCAGTATGTTGAATGCTTCAGTAGACACAAAAATATTGCCAAGCTCAAAATACGATGAGATAAATTATCTGCTCTAAAATCGAATTCGAGCTAGTACCGGTAGTTTGGGGATCTGTTCAGCAAAACCTTATCTATTCCAGTTTATCACTGATGTTGATGGGTAATCATTTCAATTCTGAATGTGAACATATTTATTCTAAAATACCAGGTTGATGTATCTTGAAAAGAATGCTTATCTTAGGTCCAAGAGCATTGGGAAATTTTGTTTCCTGAATATAGATAGATCTTAGTCTGTCAACTGATTTAGAATTATAGCTTAGCTGTTTTGATTGTGTAATATTTTTCTAAGAGCAGTGACTGTGGTGTGATATTCTTATATAGAATAAATATTATGGGTAAATTTTAAATTGGGGATGGGGATTGGAAAACTATTATTATATGGTGAATATTCTTATATAGTAAATTCCTATATGTCCACTGTAAACAAGTTAAAATAATTCTCTAAACTTGAAATTTGATTGCTTGAGATTAAAAAAATGTTTACAAAACATAACTCTGCTGACAAATGGAATTGTAATGTTTTAATATTACAGTTAACTTTGATTTTATAAACCAATTAGGATTATACCTCACACACAGCACATAAACGAGATGGAATTACTCCCTAAACTTTGAATTTGATTAGCTGAAATTAAAAAACGATGACGAGACTTAGGTCTGCTGACCTATGAAATTGCAGTGTTTTAATATCACATTTGACTTTGATTTTATGAACAATTGGGATTAGCCCTCACTTATTGCATATGTACAAGGTACAATCACACTCTTAACTTCTTAACTTGGTATTTGAAATTTAATTAAGGAGGTATATTATTCAAATACCATACTAGTCACATGATAGAAATGTATCCTTGTATATTCGTTTATTTCTGTTTGTTCTTTTGTTATTTTGATTTCTAGTTTACCAGAGGAATCCGACCTACAAAATTTTATTTAGTTTCGGTTCCCAAGATGGCACATTCCTGGCGCGATACTGGCAAGTTCTAAACGATGTACTGGGAATATGAAAATGACGTCCATGTTGACCATTTTTAAGGCTTACATACAGCGGTATTTTGCCAAAAATAGAAGTGGGGGGGCGCTTCCTTCCCGTAAAAAAGTTATATGTTTTTTCGTGAAACTTTAATTCCCTGATGGCAGGGGCGGATACAGGGTTTAGACTCAGGGGGGGCCAAAAGCGAGCGGAGCGAGCGCAGGTAATGGGGGGTCTGGGGGGTAACCCCCCAGAAAAATTTTTAAACTTAAGGTGGTCAAATATCATTGTACATCAATTCTTATCAAATCTCATACGGGATTTGAATTTCCTTCCTGTAACCTGATTACCACTTTGTGCTTCGCGCCAATTCATCACAAGCGTTTGCGAGTATATTTAGGTTTTAGTCAACATAGTGATAATGATACAATGTAAAAAAGTGGAGTGCAGCGCCCCCCCGCGCCCCCCCCCCAAAACACCACTGCTTACATATCTTCATAGAGTAATATACTACACTGCCTCGCTAAAGGTATTCGATCACTATTGCTTAGCATCATAAATAATATTGTTATACACTAACCGGACATAAGTATTTGTACATTATATTATTTCCCAGACAAATAGTACTAAATTGGAACTTTTAATGAGGAGTAATGTATTAAACTCTAAAAGATACGAAGAGTCTGATTTAAGATTCGAAATCCACACATTCGAATTAGTAATAGTTGAAGCTTTCTAATAAATTCTCAACTGAATAAGTAAATTATCAACCTGTGGTACACAAGAGGTAATTCATCACCATCATGTATAGTGGTGAATAGCGGCATATGTGGCACAAGGCGGCAGTGATTGATAATTTGAAAACATTCAAAATTAATGATTGATTTTAAATATTCTACTATAACTGATTCTGAAATCCGATTAGTTGTATCACTACCCAACGTCATTGTGTTTTCGAAAAATCTGTCCAGGTGAAAAAATTGTCCGGCCGGACAGATTTTTCGAAATACAAGTAGTATACTCCTTCGTAAAAACTGTTCGGCCTAAAATTAAATTTGGGAAGCCATAATATTAGTCTTCAAATAAATGCATTTCATAGATCTTATCGCTAAATGACATTACTTAAAGTAGAGAAGAATATTATGTTTGACATTGTTTGTGCTCGAAATCCCTGAATAATATGAAACTCCGAAAAGGTTGGGTGGCTTGTGAATAAATTGGCGAGTAGTGGGTAGCTAGTTCACTAAGATAGTAGAAAATGGAGTGATTAATGCCATCAGCGTCAGATAGCATACATGCTAACCGTTCCGTTTTTGGAGGACGTTGCGCTTGTTCTCACTCTTCTATAGAACAAATTTTTAGGAGTGTGCCGTTAACATAAAAGATCTCCATAATTTCCCAATTTTTATTGCTCTTTTGTTCCGCCCTGCCATGTCCCGAAAATTAAACGCTGTGTCCCGCATGGCTCAAGTTGGCATGTACTAGTTTTAAATTATATTTCTTTAAAAATATGGTGCATCTGGAACACACCTGCCACTCCACTGGTTCTGGCAGCCCTGATTTATTTCTGGGTAAGTCTGAAAAGCAATACAGTCGAACCTCCTAGACCCGGGCAGTGTGGGACCAGAGAGTGCCCGGATCTTTGAATTTGCCCTGATCTCGGAAATAACAATATCTCCATGGTATTTCCCGAGTATATAAACTTGTTATTGCCACAAGTTATCTTAAAATATTTACTATAACTAATAATTATTGTTTATTTAATCCTCACCTATGAATTATTTCACTCTTTGTACTTATACATACTGGATTTCTAAAGATGGCACTAAATTTCTAAGATACGGGCACTAAGTGCCGCCCGAGCACCTATCATGTTGAGACTTCAATTACAACTTATTAATTGCTAATCCTACTGTACATCAAAATATCCTTTTAATATAGATCTTTAGCTAAAGCATGTGTATATTCAGCACTGGTACAAGAAACATTGAGTTTTAATATAGTATAAGATATCCTTACTATTAAAACTCGATTAATGTGTATATATATATATGTATATTTTTTTTTTGGAGCACCCTAATATATATATATTAGGGTGCTCCAAAAAATTCCAAAGTTTGAATCTTATGATGCACACTCTTCAAATAGTTTACCTCGATCACCAAGTATTCACCATAAAATTTTCATGCAATTTGGAGATGGTTTAGTGGTTGCGCAAAGTAGCCTCCCCCTCGTGCTAATTTATAATGGGATATGTCCGGGTTGAAGCCAGAAGTTGTAAAAGCCTACTTCTGACATTTGAATATATTAGTAGCTTGATTTTTGTGATATTTGAGGGTGGTTTTATATCAGCTAATAATACATTTTAATAACCTAAAATCTACCGGTTCCGAGATATTTGTGAAAACAGTTGGGACCATTAATAATTTCAACTATGAATGCTGGTCCCTACTGTTTTCACCAATATCTCGGAACCGATAGATTTTAGGTTATTAAAATGCATTATTAACTGATATAAAACCACCCCCAAATATCACAAAAATCAAGCTACTAGTTTATTTAAATGTCAGAAGTAAGCTTTTTACAACTTCTGGCCTCAACCCAGACATATCCCATTATAAATTAGCACGAGGGAGGCTACCTTGCGCGACCACTAAACCATCTCCAAATTGCAAGAAAATTTTATGGTGAATACTTGGTGATCGAGGTAAACTATTTGAAGAGTGTGCATCATAAGATTCAAACTGGAATTTCTTGGAGCAACCTAATACATACTAGTATATACTTAGTATATACATATATATATAGTAACAAATTGATTGAAGAAACCGCCAGGCGCAGAAAGCTGATTTTTGCATTTGGGAGTCTTTTGGCTATGGCTCCACTAAGTTCTGAGTTCAGACCAAAATGTCGACTCATCATGGAATTATGACGTCATTGTAACTTTTTTTATAAATAGAAATTTCGACCATAACTCAGCCATTTTAAGTGATAGAAGGCTGAAATTTTAATGGAATATGTATATTAATATTCCTCACATATGATACAACAATAATAAAAAAATGTTGACTCATCACTCTGTTATGACGTCATCATTACGCTTCAAAATTTTAAAAATTGACAAATTTGGTGATTTTTCGTGCGATTTCGGTTATAACAGTATGACAGAAGTACATTGGAATTTTCTTATTAGCAACTCCCTTATTAGCAATATTGCTCTATTAGCAACCAATCTTCAGGTCCCAGTTGTAAATTTTGTGTTAATTATGTTCCCTTATTAGCAACTTCGCGTATTTGCAACCATTTTATAAGCAAATCTCGAGTTGCTAATAAGCGAATTCCACTCTATTTAGAGATGTTATCTCCCTTATAATTAATCAATGTGACCCCAGGCGCCCAAAGTGTCCTCCAGCCGCTAAGCGCGCTTGTACTTATAAAAACCTGAAGTGATGAGATTTTGGGAAAAGTTTGTATGTATGTCTGTATGTATGTCTGTATGTATGTATGTCTGTATGTATGTATGTATGTATGTATGTATGTATGTATGTATGTATGTATGTATGTATGTATGTATGTATGTATGTATGTATGTATGTATGTATGTATGTATGTATGTATGTATGTATGTATGTATGTATGTATGTATGTATGTATGTATGTATGTATGTATGTATGTATGTATGTATGTATGTATGTATGTATGTATGTATGTATGTATGTATGTATGTATGTATGTATGTATGTATGTATGTATGTATGTATGTATGTATGTATGTATGTATGTGTAATTTTTTGGAAGTAATATTCATGAATCTCTTTCGAAAAACAATGAAATTAGTGTAAATATTTAGAAAATAAAGCAGATCGGCTAGACGATCCAAGATTTTCTTAACCGTTAACCGAGATCGACGGCGGTTAGCCGGTTAACTGGTTAACCGAATCCAGCCTTGCTGACATGTAACAGTCACGACAATTCTGACGAATGTTAACTTGAAAATGCAGCGCCCCCTATCTGAGAGGCACAATGCGGCCCAGTGTTAATTAAAAGAGGTTGCACACATTTCAATATCTATGAAGATATTTCAAATGTGAAACATGATAATTTTATAATTGTCATCTTTGATAAGAAAACGAAAACAATGTGATCATTCGAATACTAATATTATGGCTTCTTAATTTTTATTATTAGGCCGGACAGTTTTCACGGAGAGTACAATATTTCGAAAAATCTGTCCGGCCGTCAATTTTTTCGCCCGGACGGGCTTCCCCCGTTTCTCGTATCAACGAGGTTCTACTTTATTATCAGTTTGATATGTAAAGAGGATAATTAAATAGCATAGATAGGCTAGATTACTCAATTATCTAGTGATATTTTCACAATTCTATTAATCATGTCCTCATTTAGAAAGCTTTAAAAAGATGTTAATGGTAAATTACTTCACTCACTATTGTAGGACATGATTGATATCCATGGATATATTAGTGCTTTAATTCCAGATGACACTTACTTCAATATTCACTGCAATGCATTCTTTTGAATTAAAAGAAATATATGATTGTGTTTCAGAAATATTTACATCATTCCTTTCATATTGTGTTACTCCAAGGGTATAAAGTATGCTTTACTTGTTCACCCACTTTTCTTGAATGTAATTTTTCTATGCCGTAGTTTTATTTAAACTAGCATAATGTCAAATCTACATTCAAACCCTAAATGCACCAAATGTATACACTATCATCCTACACCGCTAGAACATGAAAGATATTTTTATTTAATTATTTTATTCCTTTGCCGTTTATTTTTAGTTAAATATTATATTTTCTTTTTAGGATCTCATTGCGAACAGGGAGACATTTATAATTGAAACCATCGGCTGTAGTACAGCCCTTACAAAAAATGTGAATATTTTGAATTTATTACTTTGGCAAAATAATTTAAAATCATTGCCTTCAGTACTCAGTTCTGTTAAAGACATTCCAGATGAAGATATGGTACTATTCCTTGATGAGTTGCTCCATGCAATATTTCGAATTTTGAATGAAGGACAACCTGCACATCATAGTTTTGCGCTATCTGCCCTAATTCACATATTGTCTCTCCTATCTTTGGTAAGTGTTTTGAGCTAAATTTCCTGTTTATCCTGGAGGAAATTTCATTTAAAAAGCTTAGAATCTTGAATTGTGCGGAATCTAAAATGTTTAGAAAACATATGCAATCAAATAACTTCGCATAAGGCATAGTGTTGAGGTTCTTAACTGTAAATTTGTCTCAAGGGTTTCCGGGTGCAGTATTCAGGCCTAAATGCATGAAAACATCTGGTATCTTTTTCATTTATGTATTCTATTGGTCCGGTTAGAATGTATCAACTCAATTGAACAAAATCAGATGAAAGTTGTTTTGATCAACCGATAATTCAGCTCCATGAAT
The DNA here is from genome assembly GCA_963281255.1 of Aphrocallistes beatrix. Classification (NCBI taxonomy): domain Eukaryota; kingdom Metazoa; phylum Porifera; class Hexactinellida; order Sceptrulophora; family Aphrocallistidae; genus Aphrocallistes; species Aphrocallistes beatrix. Next base: position 1,571,251 of record OY725505.1, read on the forward strand.
CAATAGAATTTAATATTTATAACATTGAATAGTCCTTTCTGATTTTGGGGTAAATTAACAATATGTATATTCAAGTATATTATTATAACATAAGTTGGTATCTCATTTTTATTGTATAATAAATCGATTTCATAGGTTTATTTTTGTAAATTATATTCCTATAGTTGTATTTTAAAATGTTATTCCGGTCGAACCAATTAAATTAAGTTTAGGGAATCATCATTAATATTTTATATGCATTGGACTATTTTTTATTTCATTAATCTGTTTTTTGCTCTCAGTTGTAATTTTATAACCATACAAATTCAAATTAGTTGCAGAACTTTTGAGATGTTATCTCAAAAGTTCTGCAACTAATTTTGCAAATGTATTATTTATAGATAAATAGATCGAACATCCGATACCTCATTTTGATCAAAAATAGAGAGGATTATCTGAATTATTTTCCCTGTATTTCTCAATTTATTTGCGATGATGGATCATATATTTCATTGTCTCGTGAAGAATATTTTTTAACTCAATAAAAAAATCTCATATCCCAGGGGTACATTTTATGGGTATACTTTAAAAATACTCCTTCTTATCAAAGATTACTGCTACATAAATCAAAAGTAATAATATTATTTTAGTATTATGAATCAATTACAGAAAATAGAAGTGATTGATGTAATATTTCACTAGAATAATAGTGATCTTCAAATTTAGCACTTTTGAGCTCAAAACTTTGAAGTAATTGGTATATAATTATTTAAAATTTTATAAGAAATTTTTTTTGTGTAATGAGTTGAGCTCATTTCTATGCTAGAAGGGTGCTAGATTTCATTAAATGCAGGCTAATTTGGAATACAACCAAGTTATCTTAGTCAAATTAACGAAGTAAATTGGTTGTTGCAGAACTTTCGAGACACCCGTATCTACAGTAGTCTGAAGTAATGATGATATAATTGATTAATCTTTGAACCAGGTGCAAAATTACACCATTTACTGGGTTAAGCATAAGTTCAGCACCCAACATAATTTAGTATATTGCATCTTCAATTCACATAATCTTAATTATTATAATGGCGATGAAAAATGACCGTTAGATACAGTTATTGACAGAGTGTGGTGCCAGGCTGTAACGATGCGATACAGCGAGGATCTATAAATATACTTAATATCAATGATGTGCCGTATGCCAGTTCTTTCTTCTCACCCCATCCCCGCTCCATGGCAATAATTCGAAAGATGATGATTTAAAATTTTACGGGATGAAGGGACATTTTATGTAAATTAGTGCCTCACACTTCTATTTTCATACTTATTCTAAATCATCAAGTATAAGCAGCATTTGTGATTTTGGATATAATGCAAAAGCCCTAAGAGTCGCTTAATGGAGCTGCGCTATCGGTCTGTCGACCGACATTTTTTATTTTCCCATTAAAATGATTAAAATATTATATATTCAAACTCAATGTACTTTTTTGTTCAGGCTGATGGGGGACCTGGGAGGTGCTAGAAAAGTGAAATTTTGCACACAGATAAATAATAATAGGTCTAAAAGGAATTTCGAAGATCTAAGCGAAATCTTCAAATCTCACCAGGATAGGTGACAAAATGTGCTGATCTATCAAATTCGATTATATTCTGTTGTATTTATGCATTAGAATCAAACAGTATACACTTTTCAGAAAATCAAAAGATCTTTTTGTGATTGAAATTTATTGGTTCATGTGAGAAACAATTACAATTTTCAGACTTTTATAGTGCAATTCACACGATTCTAATTCGTATGACTAATTGAATACAGCTATTTTGAGTCTATAATTTGATTAGTTATTTTATGACCGAATTGATTGATAATAATAAGGATATATAGCACTTTAATTGTGGTTAACGACCTGGACTAATTTTGTTTGATTATTCAAATATAATAATATTAGTAATGTGAACTTTGTAGATTCAATTTGACCTTAAATTCACGATTAGTTGAATTAATACGAAATAAATTTAATTTATCACGAACCAAAATTTTCTGTTACAATTGTGATTTCATTAATGTCACCATATACAAATGATGATTCAGCATACTTAGTAGAGAGCAAGAAAGCGAAGTATTGTTTCGCCAATATTCCTATGTGTCCACTGGGAAACTCTGCAGAAACGCATTGTAAAGTAAAGTAAAGTAAATTGATTTAAACACCCCGTATCCATGCTAGTATGTTCTCAGTGTTTAACAATCTGGGTGAGTTACTAAACCTACCACTGATAGTTGCTGACTGAGGTGTATGTGGCATGTGTGTATGTATATTATTGCGTGTTTACAGAGAAAAACTCAGTTATCAGTAGGCAAGAAAGATAGCACCTAACTTTACCTTAAGTGAGATGACATCCTTAGTGCTTTCAGCTCACTAACGTTCTGCAAGAGTGTAGGCTCAGATTACATTACGATTGTAATTGAGAGCAAAATACAAATGACTAGAGCAAGGTTAGAACCCGTGACCTAGGTCTTGGTGTTCAAATGCCCTAACCACAACCACCCAAGCAGATAGTCCATGAGCCAGGGGAGTTGGTCGGTTCAAATCGAGGCGCTAATAATAATGTTTATTTTTGGCAAAGTATATACTCAGATTTGGAAAATATATGATGAACTTGCAGGCAGGGTTGGTTACCTTTGGTATTTATTGGCTTTATTTCTGACCGACTGTCAGATATTCGGATGAAATCTCATTTCACAAAGATAATGTGAAATGACCTTCTATTTTGGTTTTAAGCTTCTCGTTGCACTTAGATGATCGAGCGGAGTCGAAAGAGTGGTCACTCGATTTGTTACAAAGTGTTTTGAAAATACTATTTTGCAACATTCTTGGGGTTGCTGTGGTGTGGTGATAAAGTGCCTAAATTTGTTTGTAATTTTGTACTGAATAGGAATATCGCCTGTAAACATAGCTTTTAGTGTTGAGGGACCTGCGTCCATGAAGTATGCTAAATTTATGAAATTGGTATCATTTTATATGAACAGTTTATGTTAAGATAAATTGAGACGATTCAACATTCCTTGTGGATAACTTGACTCCGTGTGTAATTTTTCATGCTAACAAAACAGGGCAACATCCCTGAATAACTTAACTAGTCAGGATAATCTTGAATTGAATACTTGCTTTAATCGGCAACCAATGAAGGCCTTCTAACCCTGGCGAAATATGGTCACATTTCTTGGTTCACGAAATTAAATGGGCAGTACAATCTGAATCTTAGAAGTCTATTCAATTCTTTATCTGGAGTCCAAAACAGAACCTAGTGGGACTCCCCATTTCATAGTGATAGAACCTGAGCAACTTCCATTGACATTTCAACCCGCTCCTTACTAAATAGATAAGACTCCACTGAAACCAGTACTTTGCCAGCCAATCTAAACCTATCCTTTAATCGTTCATACGAAGAGCATGGTTAACTGTATCAAAAGCGCTGGATAAATCGAGACGAACTAAGGTAAGATCCTCGGCAGCATCCAGTGAACATGTAATACCATGACATAACTTTATCAAAGCAATTTCAGTAGAATGAAAACCACGATAAGCCGATTGCATCCTTGAGTAAAGCGAAATTGCAGATAAGTACAAATCCAATTGACCATGGACAACTTTTTCAGGTATTTTTGATAGGAACGGCTTGTAAATCGATATATAATTAGAAAATCCATTATGCTAAGATTTTTTAATTATTGCTGTAATCAATGATTGTTTAAAAGGTTTCAGTAAAAACAACTGTTTGGAAAGAAGTATCCTATAAATCAAAACCCTGGGATTTGTTTGTTTGGCTGAATGATTGAAGAATTAGCAAGTCGTAGATATGTGAAAATTGGCATGTAGGTGTTAAATACTGGATATTTGTTTAAGTTCGAAGATCTAGCCAGATTTTCACACCTCTACAAAAAAGAACATTTTTGTTAAATATATATAGTTTCACTCTCACAATAGAAATAATTGTATAATGCCTACATAGACTATCAGTGTTATTAATAATTAAAAGCAATAACTTAGATATCTCAATTTATGATAGTGTATTGCAATATAAAATGTTATGCGTATATTTTCACACCTGTATTCGCATATTTTCGCACCATTTGAAAAAATTTTAACTATATGCTATCGACGCAAATTGTCTCAACTGTCACCTCAGTTGCACAGAATCGTGAAAGGGGTCCATTCTTGCGACTTATTATGTTTTAAAGTTAATACCCCTACCATCTTTCGTGCTGTTGGAACTCATAACACTATTATTACTCACAAAAGTTCATTACGATTCCTAACACCAGAAGTGAAAGCTGAGACAATTCCCCGTCTTTTCCCGTCAATGGAATCCAGATAGCATGAAAACATATGCTCTCAGAAGGAATGTTGTTTTGAAAGTTTACAAAAGTCCCTTTCAAGTTGCTGCTGACCATTTTAACACTGCGAAACCCATAAAGGTGGATTTGGGGATTTAGTTGATGAATATTGAAGTTTATGAAGTTCTGTTGCCAAAATTGATTCTTTTGAAGTTTAAGATCTACGCATTTCACTGAATGTTTACTTTAAACATACATTTATTCCTTCATTGCAACGCTGTTTGCAATACACTTCACTTACTAATAGTTACCCTAACTCATAACTAAGATTCGTTTGCATAGAGAGTTAATAGTTTTCATGCATGTAAATTCCATGGATTGTGCCAATTGCTATGTATTGTATTATCTAAATCTGATATTATTTCAACATTATCTACCTATATTAATGGTTGTTAATCATTTGTGAGTCTTTCCACATTTTATTTTCTTCTTACCTTTATTATGTAGATTTATTTCTTGTTCAAATCATCCGCTGTTAGTGGTTTGGATAATATCTGCATCATTATCGGTATATTTCTTTCGATCAAACTTTCAATCAAATTATTCATTAATTAACTTGAGCTATTATCAAATTGTATATTGCCAGGATTAATTTTTGGACAGTGACAAAATAAATATTTCCAGCCATCACCCATATCATGGACTCGCAATTTATGGATGACTGTTTCAAATGTTTTCCATAGCTATTTTATTTGCAAGATAATTCAATGGATCCTTCCCCCCCCCGATTCATTATACACTCTCAGATGGTGGAAAACATCCACTTAACAATTCACCTTTTCTAAATTCACTCCTATTGACAATACTAATTCGTAGAGGGATCTATACTTTTAGAACAAATGTCACATAGGATAGCTGATGTTTTAACGGAAGTTCTTGTTTCAACTGAATGCAAATATAAATTAAAACATTCCTTAAAGTAGTCATCTAGTTTCAACCAAAAAACCCACTTTCAAAACTCTAGTAGAAGTATTTGTGGTGTTATTTTATCATTTACACTACAACTCTTAGACCTGACTTGTTCCGTTCGAAAATAAATTTAACTGAACTTACCCAAATTATGTCATAATACTACAACTCCCCGTTAAAGTTTCTAAACCTAACATTTTTGAAAAGAAATTAAGAACCTATTATGATAAGTCAAATTATCACATTATAATTGAGACATAGACACAGGAATCATTAGATGTAGATGATGAAAATAACTTTCCATGGAATTCGGCATCGATTGAAGATCAATTAATTAGATCAATCACTACAGTGCATTGAACTTTGAAGGTTAAAATTTTAAAATTGAAGATATCATTTATTTAATAACTTGTCATTTTGAGGTCGAAGAAAGTAAGATATTCTTTTTGTTTATCCTTTTTCGAAAAGAGTGTTGAATTATGTACTAAAAGTACAGACAGCCCTCGCCGTTCGCGATTTTGCCATTCGCGGAAATTCTCAGGAACGTAACCCCCGCGAACGGCGAGGGATACCTGTATATGAAATAATTGGTTGATTTCTTTGTCGGGAACGATTATGAAAAGTGTTACGTACTGTATGCGTTTCGAATATAATATTTACAATCTAAAATGTCAAAAAATCATTTTTGCCACATATCAAAACGCCTGTTTCATAGTGAAAAGTTATATGATTACAATTTTATATATTTAGAATACTGTTATATCATTTTTGTTATCATTTGTGGTAATACTTTGGTAATACTTGAGTTTATTAGATACCTTTTTATCACTATTTAGGAAAAGAAATATTTCCATTTCAAAAAATATTTGGATCAATATTGCCAGAAACAATTTTACAGTGCAATGGCATATAAAGCAATGTTACAGCAGTCTAGTCATCTCATCAAGAAATTAATAAATGGAGATGATTTTGAAGAGTATGAACTTATTATGATCAGAAAATTCTTTAAAGCTATTTCATATTTTTTGAAATTTGTTATAAAATCACGGGAACTCCATTCACAGGTGATTGATTTACGGATTATTGCTCAAGATTTATTTTCTTGTTCCTCCATTTTAATGTGGTTCAATTCATTCAAAAGATATTCTTATTAAGGTTCACCATTACTTACTTAACATACTCCCGTTTATCTTACCGAAAAGAAGATCGCGATACCAATCTCGATCACTTTTCTGATCATTTTTATCTTTTTCGTTAATAGCAAAGCATACCAGCGTTGAAATGGAAAGTTTAATTTCATCTTTTAGCCATAGGTTTAAATGTGTAAATTATAAACACTTCGAAATATGCCATGCAATCCTCAATTTACCACTTCCTATATGATAATGTTATTTGTAACAACTTCAGTTTCAATATTCTCTCAGTTATCTATGATTTTTCCCGATTTATAGAGAGGCATCAGCTAGGTGTGATAAAATCCTATTACTTAAGATAAATTGGAAAATAAACTATGAACTATATTATAATCATATAGAAAGTACTAGATTGCGGATTGAATGGCATAATTTCTTATTGTCTCCAATTTATGCTATTCAAGCAACAGTTTAAACAACAATAAACAAATTTTAATCGCCATACCAAACGGGAATGCTTAGATTTTCAAATATAAATTTCAAAATTTTTGATTAATGCCTTCTTGTTGTCGCACTACTAAGTAATCAGGTATTCGAGATTTCGATAACTATGTTTAAAATGGACTAGAACAGTAACATTTTTCGCTCTATAGAGAGTATATTATTGCGCAATCACATGATGACATTTCAAATTTTTGACAGCTCAATTGCATACTTAAAATATATGATTTTGGACTAGGGATGCGTTTGATGATACAACTAGTACACGGTCTGCATAAGGTCATTAACCACGAAGAATAGAGATTAGGAATGTATTACCAGCATATAAATATGATATCAACAGACCAAATATCCGTTGCTAAATATTTGGATAATTCATCAATTGACCAAAATGCGTTTCCATTCCAAAGCTGAACTATGTCAAGATTACATTAAAAAATCATTTTTTTATTAACCCATTCACAGCGTATTTCTACTAGAAAAATATCTTTAAAATATTTAGAGATGCCATTAATCCGCATCTGAAAATCACTGAATTCTTCATAAACAAGCGCGCTTCGCTTGCTTGCGCTCCGCGGATGGAAGACACTTTGTGTCCGCCAGAGGCGCTCTTTGAAAGCTTAGCCCCACATTGATTAATTATATAGTGAATAACATCTCTTACTACGTATGTCTTAATGTTATAATCGATATCACTTGATAAAAAGTTCGTCGATTTTACCATTTTTGATGCGTAATGATGACGCCATAATAGGGTGATCAGTCAACATTTTTTGCTGAGAGTTGTATCATATGTGAGATCTATTAATATACACCATAGCCTACTAAACTCAGGCCTGACAGTAAAACGTAAATTTGTAACCAATGATGCGAACGAAGTCATTCACAAACTTGGGCAATTTATGATTAATATATTTATAGATATAATGAATATCTATTTCTTGTGGTTTAGAAATTCTTGAATAATTTTTAGCACAACCATAATGTTTACACTTTGTTAGTTATAGTCATCAAGTTAATTCAATCATTCATAATTTTGTTAAATAGGTCTCAATTTTTTTAATGCGTTGAATTCGGTATACATTCTAGAATTTAGATCCCAATGTAAATTTATCGATACTAATTATATTACAAATATTTTTCTTCGTTTTATTTTGTTAGCGAATAAATTATGCCAAACAAGTGCTCTGCTCCTAATTGTATTAGCAACTATTACCCACAAGACCCTTATGTTCCTGTATTTAAGCTTCCTAACGATCCACCTGAATTGCGGCACAAATGGATAAACGCGCTTCACCGTGAGATCTCCTCAAACATGTCTTCGTTTGCATTAAGCATTTCCGCGAAGAAGACGTAGAGCATATATAAAATACAGAATCCAGATGGCTTCTGAAATTCCACGAGGCCAGCCAAAGTTACGGAAAGACGCAGTTCCTTGCTTTTTACCAGGCTGTCCTTCATACTACTCTGCTCGATCTTCCTCTCGTGATCATCGATTTTCTTTCGAGTATAAACAAGATGACCAATTTGCATTGGCCTTGCAACTTAGTCGTGTTTCAAAGATAGCAGAAGAAGCTAAATACCATATTGAAACTCTAGAAGAACTAAAAGAAATTTAGCATCACAAACTCTCCCTCCAAACTGATTATATCGGTTGTCAGCTGATGGCGAAGTTCATTTTATATCACTTTCAAAGTCACATCAAAACATATCAGTTCAATCCTTTTTGACTGTCAGTTCCACACTAGGCGTGAAAGCATTTCACGAAGAAGAAAATATTAATCTTTCAGTGACGAAGATAAATGATATCAGACAAATCGGTATAATTCAGGGCTGGGGTTGGTTAACCGATATTCGGGGTCGGTTATTTTGGTTTCATCCAGGGCGGTTAACCGGTTAACCGATGTCAATATTAATTAGTATAAATATGGATTTGTCGACTAATATTTAACCTAATATTGAAAAATTAACAATTTTCAGTGGTCTCGAAATTTACTATTTGGTTAGAAAAATAGAAATAATATTGTAATATCAAAATTTTAGAAGTAATTTTCATGAATCTCCATCGAAAAGCAATGAAATTAGTCTAAATATTTAGAAAATAATGCAGATCGGCTAACCGATCCAAGATTTTCTTAACCGTTAGCCGTGATTGACGCCGGTTAACCGGTTAACCGAATCCAGCCTTGCGGTATTTTACTCATGGAAATTGAAAACGTATATCTACAATTCCTTCTTCACACACTAATTCTGTTTACAATCATATTGCGAATGCCCGCCATCAAATCTCTAAAGCAATGATCAAACTTGAAGAATTTACCTCTAGTCCATTGGACTCATTAGATATACTAGCTCGGCTTCAGTTTATTACTTGTCAACTCGAGAACTCTATTCTACCAAAGAATCGAAGGAGATACAGCATTATTACACAAGTTTTGGCATTGAAGTCCCATCTTATCTCTCCTAGTTGTTACAAATACCTGCCGTCTCTAGACTGTCTTTCTCTTCCTCACTACCATACACTTGAAAAAGTTTATTCTTCCTTTGGATTATATTGCGAATACACCGCTTATCTGAATCAGTCAACTGTAAACATTTCTTCTCAAGAGAAAAATGTTATTGTCCAAATGGATGAAATACACGTAACCTCTGATGTTTCCTATAAGGGTGGAGAGATAATTGGCTCTTGTCTTAACCCTGATGATCCTATCAAAACAGTTTTTGCCATAACGGTTTCTAGTTTGCACAAAAAATGGTCCACCATTGTACGTTTAGTCCCTCTTTCTACAACTAGTGCTAAATATATCTATCCAATTATTGTGCAGGTAATAGATAACGTCGAAAAATGCGGACTATCAGTTCAAATATTATGCACTGATAACTATCCACTCAATGTTTGCATTTTCAAGTTATTCTCTCCTGATTAGAAAACTTCGCAACATCTAGTCCCTCATGCTACCTCTGAGAATAGACCTCTGATCTTTATGTTTGAGTTTGTTCACATCTTAAATACTATCCGCAATATTTGGTTAAATCTAAAGAATGAAAATAAAGTGTTCATCTATCTTAGCATTGGACTTTTATCCTACTCACACTAACTTTCCTCTAACTATACAAAATGCCTCTTTTAATGATCTGCGCCTAATATACAAGTTGGAAGACTGCTCCACCTCTAACAACTAAAGCTTGTTGGCCAACTAATTTAGAGCGACAAAATGTGAAGTTGGCCCTCCGGGTTTTCCACTTTATAGATTAATAGATGTTATGGACAGAGGATCATTGAAGTGGCCATCGGATTCTGCGTTAAACTCCATCATTCTCGTTTGGCGAATTCTCATAACCCTAAAACAATGTGATGTTTGGAGTCTGTTTGTCAACTTCAAACCAAGGAAGACCTTAATTGAAATTTCTATTCTATTCCTTGAAAACGACTCGAGTGAGCACTGGCGCAATAGATGTTTAGTTTGCAACACAGAAGGTTGAGACATTGCTCGTAAATTGCTTCTTGTCGCATCAAATTGTCTTATCTCCAATATGGTGAAGAATTATGATGCGTGCCTAGCCTCAAGAGGAGATAGTAGAAAATTAAAGAAACTAAAAGTTAAATAGTGTCATGATATCATATAGACGGGAATGACTCGTACTATGATTTGTCTAATTTATTTATTGAATGTTTTTCTATACCTTTTCGTGTAGTTTAGTATGAAAACCATAACCACGGTCTCTGAAATTCTAAATTTAGATTACCTGATGTAGTATGCAAAGCTTCTTATAATATTTCAATATCAATTGGTAATAATATAGCACATCATATTACAAATTGTATTTGAATATAATTAATAACCATATGACTTCGTTTATATCCATGGTGTTTTACTGTCAGGCCTGAGTTTATTAGGCTATGTATACACATTTTATTAAAATTTCAGCCTTTTATCACTTAGAATAACTGAGTTTTATTCGAAAAGCAAAAATTATAATTATAAAAACGGTGAAAAAATGACGTCATAATTTTGGATTAGTCGACATTTTCGTCTGAGGGCAGAACCTAGTGGAGCCAACAAAAACATGTCCAAAATCACCTTACTGTCATTGGCATTTCTTCAATCAATTCGTGACATATATACACTGAGCGGACAAAAGTATTTCAACACTTGATTCTTTCCCATACAAATAATACTAAATCGGAGTATTTCATGAAGGGCAATATGTTCAAATTCAAAGAGATACTAAAAATCTGATTTCAGATTCGAAATCTACACATTCGAATTAGTCATAGTTGAACATAACCAATAAATTATCCAATTCAATGAACAATCTTATCAGCCTGAGCCACCATAGGTAATTCATTGCCATCATGTATAGTGGTCAAAATGGGTGTATGTGGCATAAAGTGGCACTGAATGATAATTACAAAAAGTTAGGAATGAATGATTAATTAGAAAAATTAACCTGTGACTAATTTGAATGCGTATTATTCGAATCTGGAATCCGATTAGCTGTATCCCATACCGTTTAGAACTAACCCTCTTCATGAATAGACCCATTTTAGTATTATTTGTATGGGAAAGAATCAAGTGTTGAAATACTTTTGTCCGCTTAGTGTATATACTATATATATATATATCAGAGAATTTAGCATTTCATCATAAAATCATGAAACTCGCCATACAACTAAATTGAACCTTTCTAAAGATATTTATATTTGGAGCCATCTCGAAAAGTCGCAAAGAAAACAATAGCCCCCCCCCCCGATTGGTAAGTATTGCATTGTCCAGCACAAAGTACTCATTAAAAGTTGCTTGATACATTACTCTGTCTGTGAATTCTGCATAGATCTCACGAGCTGAAACAATTGACTATATACGTAGACATAAGTAAGTTTGATGAAGGTCATGGTATATTACGGACGTTGCAACAGCACCAAGCAAAGTGGCTCAAATACTGCTATAATAATTTTACGAGCAACCCCACTACAACTGAACAGCGGTGTGAAACGAGAATCAACCAAGCCAAGAAGAACCAACAACTTCCAGAAGGTACATTCGGTTAAGTGTTTAGCATATTACAGAATCACAGAAAGATGTTTATTTCTTTTGTGAGATAGCATCTCCAGGACTGCTACATAATGCTAGTACCTTCGGTCTTGACAGTCACGTTCAAAAGTGTTTCGTGATTTGCAAGATGAACAGCTTTTTGTCAAACTAATCGCAGGCGATCTGGACCTTATTCTCAGATCGACTTAAACTTTTTAACTTAAACTAAGTAATAACTAAGTATCTACTTAGTTTTATTTAGTATACTTAGTATTTACTTAGTTTTATACTAAAAGCTAAGTAGAAATAAGTTTGTATTCACCGAACAAAAGTAAATACTTAGTTTTACTTAGTTAAGTTTGAAATTTAGTATTTACTTAGTATTTACTTACGTAGTTTTTAACTTAAATTAATATTTTTTAAAGTCAACTTCGAAGCTGACTTAACTCACAATTTTATAAAGAAAATATTATTTTACTTCCTTGCAAAAGGAGAGATGTGAAAATAAATGTAATATTAATTATTGATAAGATCAATACGATCTAACTTTATCGCAATTAGAAATCTATTTATTTGTTGTAGAGTCACCTTTTACTTAATATGGTTTTACGACATTTTTTTGATTTATTACCACAAAGAAGTTTTCATCACTCAAATCTTACGTAAACGTGAAGCTGCTGAATAATGAACATGTTACGAGAATATCATGATAATTATTATGAATTGAATATCGTTGAATGAGTCGATGGGATTTGAGTCTTTTGACCTATCTCTAAATACCCTTTGATTGGCCAAACTATTAAATAAATAGTTTTTATGTCAAAATAAAATAAAAACTTAGAATGTGATTATTAAACTAAGTAAAGGAATAAGTAATAAGTTAAGGAATACTTAGCCAAAACAAGTAAATACTAAGTAGTTCTCAAGTTCGACACATAAACTAAGTATTTACTTAGTAATTACTTAGTTTCCAGCAAAAAACTAAGTATAGATTTAAGTATAAGAATCCTTGCTATTAAAACTCGATTAATGTGTTATTGTAGGATATTTCTAATCAATTACTAGTTGTCAATTATTTCAAATTATCAATCACTGCCACTTTGTGCTACATATGTCCCTTTTTATCACTATACATGATTGTGATGTACTACCCCTTGTGCCACGGGTTGATAATTTACTCATTGGGTTGAGCCATTTGTTAGAAATCTTCAACTATTACTAATTCGAATGTGAAGATTTCGAAACTTAAATCAGACTAATTAATAGCTCTTAAAGTTTGAATGCTTTTCCCTTCATGAAAAGATCAATTTAGTACTATTTGTATGGCGAAGAATATAGTGTATAAATACTTTTGTCCGGTTAGTGTAGATATGTATATAGTATATATATATAGATATAGTTATAGATATAGATATCTGTAACGAATTGATTGAAGAAACTGCAAGGCGCAGAAAGCTGATTATTGCATGTCGGAGTGTTTTGACTATGGGTCCAATAGGTTCTGAGGTCAGACGAAAATGTCGACTCATCATGGAATTATGACGTCATTGTCACCTTTTTTACAATTAGAAATTTCAGTTTTTCGACTATAACTCAGCTATTATAGATGATAGAAGGCTGAGATTTTAATGGAACAAGCTCGCTTCGCTTTCTTGTGTGCGCGGCTGGCGGACACTTTGTGTCCGCCGGAGGCGCCTTACTGGCGCCTGGTGTCACATTGATAATTATAAGGGAGATAACATCTCTAAATACGTCTATCCAACTGTTATAATCGATATTGCACGACAAATCTTAAATTTTCATTTTTTAAATTTTTTTGATTCGTAATGAATAAGTCATGTCAAAGTTTTTTCAATATAGTTGTATCACATGTGAGGTATATTAATATACACATTGTATTAAAGTTTCAGCCCTCAATCATCTAAAATGGCTGAGTTAAAGCCGAAAAACTGAAATTTCTTATCATAAAAAAGGTGACAATGACATTTTTTCGATTCTATGACTTAGAAATATGTTTTGTATGGTGAGTTTTGAGAAATAAGCACGCAGCGAAAATCGTGAATCAGGGCCCACTGCTTTTCAAGTTATCTTCCCAGAGTCTTCAAATCCTAGGAAAAATTAGCTCACAAATTTTCCTCGAACACTATAAATTTGTAGAAATTTAGAATGTTTAGATCAGTATATATTGAGAACCTTTTGGTTCAGATTTTTTGGTGATGTGAAAAAAAGTGCCATTTTGGGTGATTTTGCAAAATGTACCTAATTTGAAGTCGTGAAATAATTACTTTATCTCGTTTCTGATAATGAATGCAATGGATTTGTGAAATATTTCAATGGTGAATGAAAGGTATCTGGTGCTAAATCGTCATGGAACATCGATTTTAGAGACATTTTTTACAGATGCAGTGGCCTGGATTCTCGATTTTCGCTGTGTGCCAGCACACTTTCTTTTTTCTCAAAACTCACCCTACAAAACATATTTCTAAGTCATAGAATCGAAACATCTTATAAAATGATTGAGAATATACGAATTACTTAGGGCATTCGATTAGTTCGTAACCCTTCAATTATTTTTATTATTTGGGAACCTAAACATCAAAAACTGCATTAAATTTTCAAAGTAGTCTCCCTTCTGCTCAATTACTAGCTTTAAACGTTCAATCCACTTAAAAAAAGTCTTCTTATACTCCTCTTGGGGGATGTCTCTGAGATACAGACGAATTGCCCTTTCAATTTGTACATCTTCCTCAAAAACTAATCCAGCTAGATGTCTTTTGAGCCCATCGAAGAGCCAAAAGTCGCAGGGTGCTAGGTTAGGACTATATGGTGGATGTTCTAATTCCTCAAGACCCATAGAAGCAATTGTTTCCTTCACCTCCTTAGATTTGTGAGGTCTGGCATTATCGTGCAAAAGTTTGATTCCTTTGAGTCGGGTGGCTGGTCGACGCTTAAAATAATGTTTTGGGATCTCAGGATGAACAATTGTTGGGAGAAGTTGCCAGTAATTGTTTGCTCCTTTGAGGTACAGATTTGGTACACTGGACCTTACGTATAAAAAAACCCCGTGTACATTACCTTGGGGGCCCGACGATCGGGTCTCGCTAATCCTGGGGGAGCACTCCCTTTTGCCACCCATACCTTAATCTGTTGCTTGCGTGGAGGTTCTGAATATCTTATCCAAGTTTCATCCCCGATGCATATTTCAGATAATCGCCTCTCATCGCAATGCTTATATTTTTCAAGCAAGTTTTTGGCCATTCTCAATCGGTTCTTCTTTTTAACCTGTGTTAAGAAATGTGGGACCAACCTAAACAAACCTTTGACATACCGAGATGCTTTGTCAGAATAGTATGAACACGTACAGTAGAGGCATTCCATATCATTTCACCCACCCTAAATATTATTTCCTCCGAATCGTTCAAAGATTTCAATATTGAAACAACACTATAGGGTAAGGTTAACCTGAAATTTTTGCCGCCAAAACCATTCTGGAAGCCAAATTATAGTACGTGCAAAAATTCGACTTTTGAGTGTCGGACTCATTTGGTCCCAATCGACTTTCATCTTAAATTTCAAACTATTGTCTTGTAGTAAAGTATTTTAATGACATTTATAACTCTCTATATAATTTACCTCGTAGAATTCAAATCCGGCTAAAAATACCCCAAAGTGGCAAATTACTGGTCAATTTTGGTTTTAATGTAAAAATCCGGCATTTTCATCCTAAATCTTCTTGATGTGAAATCGGAACCTGCTCGAATCCCGATAGAACAGGCGTCAACTGCAGTCAGCGAGGAGGCGGTTGAAACAAGACCTGTCGGAGATGGACAATTGGGTGGAACAGGTGGAACTAGTATTAATGACTCCACAACGGGTATGCCGACACCAGAAAGTAGATACCCCGAAAGGAATAGAACATCACCGAAAGATTTGACGGACTGTTGCTTGGAAATCAAGTTCACAAAAATCCGAATGCGACGGCGAGACATATGTTCTCTTTCGAGAAAGAGGGTAATGTTACGTGTATGATATTCCCCAGACATACTACTCCGCAAGTATTTGCAAGTAAGCATAGTTATTAGTAGATAGCCTAGTTTGTTAAGCATTATTCTTTCGTGTATGTTGTAGATAGAGTTGTTTGATTTAAATCATGATTTAAATAATATAATAAAGTAAAGTAGCCTCTCGCTAATACGAATACGGATATTGTGAACAATGTTCATCAATGGCTTTCTTAATATCAAAAATTAAATTATTCAGCTCTGGCATCAAGCGCAGGAGTTGAACGGATATTTTTAACATTTGACTATATACATTCCAACATAAGGAATAGACTTGAAGTCGATAAGGCCTCCAAGGTTATCTTTTTTTACAGAATGCTCAATGTATCTAAATAAAAAAGTTAATAAATTTTCTCTTTTACATTTTCCTATTGCAATTAATCATAAACATGCTGAATTCATGCAAAATTAAAATTGATAATCCTTACTACATAGGGCATTCCAAAAGTTCTCGTCTCAAATCTGTATTTCAAATGAGAGTGAAAATAGGATATTTTCAATTTGTTCATTGTATTCCTTAGGGGATCAGCTTCCAATTTATATATTGGTTTATCTTAAAAGGACAATTATTGTGGTTCCTATATTAGATTTTTATGCATCGGTTTAGGGTAGTGTCGAAAAGTTGGAATCTTCCTATTGAAAATGGCTTAAAACTAAATTTTGAGAATAAAAGTTGTGAAAATTGTAGAATAAGGTCATTAAAATGTGAAATAATTAAGAACCAATGTGAAAAAGTAATCGGGAGGTGTTCAATAGTATTGCTCGTGTTGAAAAAATATCATGCTACTTTTAGTGGATTTTTTGTCAATTTTCGCTAATATAGGAACCACAATAATTGTCCATATTGCCTCAAATGACCAATTGCTTTTCCGTAACAACCCGGAATGTATTAACTCCTGAAATTTTCCCATGTTTGTATTCATAGATTAGTTCTATGCAAAGAAAATTATACTAGACAACACTCAGAAGTGTTCATAAACCCTTACTGAAAATCTTCTTCAAATTCGTTATCAATATGACATTTTGCTCAATCATATGACTAACCAAATTTTAGCAACTGATATAGGAACTTTGAGGCCATATTTATATATGCTTTAATACATTCCTAAGCTTGATTCGGCGTGGCTAATGATTATAGGCAGATCGTGTATTAATTCAAACATCTTTGACCACATCTCTAGTCCATTTTTGAAATTTAGATGGCTGGCCTTATATGCCTAGGGCAATGACTCAATTTTCGAAATAGCCATTTTATTTACAACTTTCTTTTTCTCTTCTCTAGGCTGGAGGGGCTGAAAATAAAGAAGAATTCGACCATCAAATTCTTGGATTGTTAGATCTTTTTGTTCAACTTTTATCTCTCGATGGAAAAGATAATATTTTAATGCCGGTCATTCAAGCTATGGCAATTCAGAATTTGCCATATTGTTTTCCAGACTTAAGCCAAATTCTACCTCCTGTTCAACTTTCTTTAAGACTTTCTAGTATAATGTCAGTTGGAAGAGAAGATAAGCTCGTTCGATTAAGGTATGAAGTATTACCACTACCAGTACTACTACTACTACTAATGTCGAAATTTCTTTCCAGGTTCAAATAGTAAGAGAAAACCTGTAGTAAAAAGAAAAATTAATATAGATTTTGAATTTTTTACATAATTTAGATTCAGAAATAAGTAGTAAGAAAAAACAGATTGGTAAAGATAAACCAGAGTGAGAAAAAACGGTTTCGGCTGTACTACTACTATAATAATAACAAGAGCGCTTCGCTTGCTTCCGCAGGGCTTGCGAAAGCTTTGTGTCCGCCGGAGGCGCCCTTTGTGAGCCTGGGGTCACATTGATTAATTATGAGGTAGATAACGTCTCTAAATATGTCTGTCTTACTGTTAAAATCAATATCACTCGAAAAATCATCAAATTTGTCAATTTTGAAATTTTTGATGCGTAACGATGACATCATAACAAAGTGATGTGTCATCATTTTTGATGAATGTTGTGAAGAATATTACTATACATATTCTATTAATTCAGCCTTCTATCACCTAAAATGGCTGAGTTATCGTCGAAAACTGAATTTTCTAATTCTAAAAAGGTGACAATGACGTCATAATTTCATGATGAGTAGAAATTTTCGTCTGAGGTCAGAACCTAGTGGAACCATAGCCAAAAGACTCCCAAAAATCAATATTTGTATTAGTCCCTCGATTTGGACCCACCAACTCCCCTGGCTAATGAACTAATCCAGAAGTTCTCGCTGAATAGATTTCCTGTAAAATAAAATTTGTCAAAATTTCAAATTTTCTCAATCGATGGTTATATGACGTCAAAGAGGTATCTACTAAACCACTAGTGCCGAATCAGTTTGAAGTTTACTACAATTGAGCGATGCTCGGCAGCATCTGCATCAAGTATTCATTCTTCAAAACTATTATTCATATCTGTACCGCGAGTAGTTTTAAACAGCGTCATAACTTCTAAATAGACAAACATTGTAAAATATAATGTTTACATTTCCTCGGATGCTAGTTTTATATTCGATAAAATGAATAAATTTTAACCATTTGTATGACAATTTATTTAAGTGATTATTTCTTGAAATCTAAAAATATTTTGACAAACTCAACAACGCCATCATTATCACCAGTGAAGAGTTTAATGTTGATCTAGAATATTTAACAGAGCTAGATGAGGGATTTCTTAATGATTTAGTGGATACATTTAAAACGAAATCGCCTATAGATATACATTTTCATAGTGAATTATGAAGATGTAAGCAAGTTTTAAATTTCAATACGAGAAGCGGGCACATAATTTTGAAACAAATATGCATGTTCTATCTGATTGTTCTGATTTTGTGTTAAAAACTGCATGCCAATTATTCCTCTTTGGTCAGGATTGATATTAGATCCTTAATTATATTCTGATTGTCCAAGCATCACGTCTACATATGGCATAGTTGAAAATTGGGTATGGATTGTAAAATTTACTATTTTGAAAAATATTTCCAAACACATAGCTGGAGATTTCATCAAGAAATTACTCGAAGGCATTGTTTGAAGAATTTCAATACTTACCAACTGTCCATTTTTTGGCAAAACGCCCCGCTTCTTTGTTCCTTCCAATGAGCTAATTTTCTCTAGTATATACTTTTTAAGTGAATTTTTTTAAATGTCACGCTTTTTGGGAGCCCATGAATAATACTTTTCTATTTCGTCCCGCCAAGCTCCGTCAAATTCAACCCCGCATTCCTCTTTTATCTCAGGTTTCGCTTTTGAATCTTCAAGTCCTGAATTTAATAAGAGAGAATGATTTTTGGAAAACTGCCATCAAGAGATTTGGGAAAAGAAGAAGGAAGAGAAGTTACTTTGAGCCCAGAAAAGGCCTATTTACGATTTTGAACATTTTAAATGAAAAACAATAATGAGTAAATTCATGCTAAAATCAAATCGAAAATGAAAAGATTTCTTGTTATGGAGTTATTGTCTGATTATACGGATTCATAGATGAAGTGGAAGCGAGAAGAAGCAACTTTACGGATCTTGGTAGACATCGATAGATTTTCGTCCATCCAGCAAGTCCTTTACTTCTTTAGGTGGTGAGATTAGAAATTCTCTGTTGGAAATTTCTATCAATGCGGACCTTGGTGAGTTCTTACCGAGTACCAATGAGAAGGAACTCAGTTTTGTAGTCATTGATGAACAGTTTGTTTTTAAGAAGCCAAAGCAGGGATGAGGTACACAGGATTGGATGGCAGGGAAAGTAGATTCCCAGATTGAATATAATCGTGTTTAAACATGGCTTACTAAATATACGGCTATATAGTACGTATGTCCTCGACTAGGCCCCTTCAAACAAGAAGGCCAGGTTTATCACTGTTAACATTTAATTAGACCGATAAATAAAAACCGCTTCTGATTGACATTTGAAATGTATTATTATCATATACAAACATTATAGCAGAGTATCTTTTAGAAGAAATGTTGCTATTCTGCTCATATGCTCATATTAAACATCTCTGATGCTTGATTTTTTGATAGAGCAACAATATAAAGATCTCAATCCAAAAAATCTGAAAAACTTTTGCATTATCTATGCATTCCTCAGTTGCTATGAAAACAAATATTGCATGTTTAAGCCATAGCTCGAAAAAGTATAGATCGTAGATACTAAGAAATTATACCATTCAATCCGTAAACTATTCCTTTCTATATAAGAATAATACTGTTCACTTGTTTACTTTCAATATGTTCTGAGTTAGTACGATTTTAGCGCGATCAGTATGAATGGAATGGAATGTGAAAACATCCTAAATACTAGATATTGAAAATAGACATGTGAATAGTATCGTTCTCATATAGTAAAAGCATTAGAAATGTAGATAACGATGTTTAATATGAGTTAGAACAGCAACATTTTTCGATCTAAAAGACCCTATTGTGCAATAATGTTGACTGAGTTAAAACTGACCTTCTTGTTTGAAGGCCTATTCAGGGACATTTACAGCCGTATATTTAGTAAGCCACGGTTTACGGGAAAATAATTTTAATATCATCGACATCGCACTGCATGTCGGAGAGGTGAAGTTTAATAATATCAAAGTGCGTGCTGGTATGAAGTATCGAGAGAAGAGGACCGCAGCATGAACCCTGGGGACAAAGTATTTAAATAGTATCAGGAGAATTCGAACCCTAATGGTAACGGTATGGGTTCTCCCGGAGAGATATGATTTTGAACCAAGAAAGAGAAGTGTCACGAATCCCGAAATGTGTATGAAGGCATGTGAATAGGATAATATGGTCAAAGGTGTCAAATGCAGAATTGATATCCAAGAAGACAAGTAGTGTGACATACTTTGGTTCATGTATAGGAGAATGTCATTGGTTGCCTTCAGAAGCGCAGTAATATTGTTGTGATGTTTACGATAATCAGATTACGTCTTGGAGAAAATATTTTGAAATAAAGCTAACTGACAACCTACCTGATGGAAAGGTGCTTTTCCATGTAATTTTAAAGAGAAATCTTAGGTTACCAACAGACAATGGCTTGCAAAGATAGGATCTTTTGATTTTACGTTTTGAGTTTGAGTTGATGATTGCGCGTAGAGAGAGAAGGGATGTGATCAGAGGAATAAAGGTTAGCAACATTTTTTATTATCCGCACTAGGATATGTATTGATGATTTGACCAGGGAAGTTAGGACATTGGCAAGCTTAAAATTGTTTGGACAGAGGAAATAGGAGGAAGAATTTCTCCGTCTGAATGAAGATTCTCCAAATTTGCATACTACACCTGGATTCATCTCCTAAATAGTACGTGGCAGAGTAATATCTCCAAACTATTTTTTATATAATTTAACTCTCCTCTTCAATATGTTTTTGGAATTACATTGAGCTTGAGAATTGATCGAGTTAGTTATTCAATTTCTTATTCCAGTTTTACATATTATTTGACCTTATTCAATCAACAAATCGATTGGATCGATTACAACTTGCTTGTTTAGATATTGATATTATATGATTCGTTTGACAAGTGAATCCGCTGCTATTGATTATGTCCATTTTCACCTGATTTTATAATTGTATCTTTTAAGTTTCTCGTTTTGCAAACTGATTATCTTTTGAATGCATTACTTTAAATAATAATATTTCTATTTAGGCTAATTTTTATTTTGCATGCGTTGCGAAGCTCTATTATGTCTTCAAAAGAAGCTAGGAAAGTTTTACTACCGGAAATTATCAAGCAATTGATAAAATTTATAAAAAATCCTCAAATTGTATCAACCGCCAGTGGTTCTCAGACTGGAAATAATTTCCATTATGCTATCCTATGTTTATTCAGTCTTTTCTCTTTATTGTATGGAAAGGTAATTTCTATTTCTATTATGCATTGTTTCATTTTGTTTTTCCTCATGATTTTCGATTTACCTCTGCAATTCTATCATACAGGTAAATCAATATATAGATTGATACCTTGATTTTAACTTAAAGGTGGGTATATACCTACTTAGTTCCATAACAACTAATATTAAAGTTGGACCCTCAATCTTTAATATGCAAGCACAATAATCTAAAAATGAAATAGGTGATAGTACATGAGCACATATATGTAAAAATGACAACACGAAACAGTTAAATATATCCATAGTTACTATGTACAAGTCCAAAGAATGACTGTTTGAATTTATAGTATATTGTTGCATTAGACAGGTTTTCATCAAGTGAGTTGTAAAGAATACCTTAAAATAGTTTCTCTTGAAAATGAGTGCTAGAGCATTTTAAGGGAGTATCTAGCATCCAGAGATTATCTTAAGGTCGAAAGTGTTCAGGATAGCGAAATTTTTGAATATTACCCAATTTTCCTTTATTATAATGTTATTCATCGATTTAGCCATATGAATATTTAAGGATTTAAGAATGGGAGCCTTTTGCTGGAGTGTTGTACACTGCCTGAACAAAAGTATTCGTACACCTCAAAATTCCCCATACAAATAGTTATAATACTGATTTATTTAGCGAATCAAGGTATTTAATTGGTAAGAGATACGCTTAATTTAAATTCAAATTCGAATTACTCAATTTTTAACCTTTCATCCTTGTTTAGACTCCCACAAGGTTCAAAATTTTCAAACTGCCACCTCATACCACCAACGCCATCATATACAATGGTGATCATTCGCGACATGTGGCATAGGAAAGCAAATGCTAGAATACTTAATCTTGAAGAAGAGTAATTTAGTTGAAAACTTATTTAGTGGGTAATTTGAATGTGGAGAGTTCGAATTTGAAGTCAAATTAAGTATACCTCTCACAAATTTAATATTCTTGAAACGCTAAATAAATCAGTATTATAACTATTTTTATGAGGAATTATGGGGCGTACGAATGCTTTTGCTCAGGTAGTATATAATGCCTTGGAACGTTGTATACCAAACCAAACGTTAAGTGATTGAACAGATTTGAACCGATGTATTTCAAAAAGTTTCTAGTTAAATTTAGTTTAAAATGTGATACAAATAAGTCCTCATGAGCTGTTTGTGATGCCCGCCTTTGATTAATAATGAATATATTTGTGAATATATTCTGAACATTTACCTGTAAAGATTCGAGAAGTGCCCGATAGACTTAAATAAAAATTCTTTTATTATATCAGCGAGCATGGTTCTTCAAACTGCTTTTCGCGAGCCAAATGTGACTCACGACTTTGTTTTGCGTGGCTCTCGAATTCTTCAATCCAATCTTTATTTTGTTTTATTGGTTTAACTTTTGTATACATAGTCTATTCAGTTCCAATGTTAAATTTGCTAGAATTACATTTGTTTGTAACTTCTCAATAATTTGAATTAAATTCTTTAATTAGGATCGACCATTAACCGTAGATGATCGAAAACTCGCGATGTCGCGGATGCCTCCTGCCATTTTCAATGGGAAAGAAGCCATAAAGTTGCACCACTGTGGTACATTTCAGTAGTCTTAGGTTAAAATTACTAAATTGTCAAAATCACTTTTTGAGGAATGTGTATCCAACTTTATATATTCTATACCTGGGACTCCTAGTTCGCGCGCTAACGCATTCCTTGTTTTAATAAGCCTGCAATATTTATTGGATAATAAAACGAATGTCCAAGCCTGAACACTTAATCTTTCATAGCTAACAAACACCAAATGATATGAGGAGGGTTAACTTTTCTCTGAATACAGACGTTTTGTTTTATTCATTGAAAAATTAACTTATACGTACTATGTAGAGTGCACAGGTTATTGCCTTGCGATTCATTAACAACTATACCTTGTGTTGACATTCTCTATTTCTAAAGTGAACCGTATAGTAGAAGTATTTAGTGCAGTGCTCGCCCAAATCAAAATTGGGTGGTGGGATCTATACCAACATTTACTTATTCTGGTGGCTAGTACACTCCATGTTTTAATTATACTATATAAATAGACCAGTACTTCATAATATTTGAGGGCTTAGTTAGCTACCATGCTCTGGAATCTGGTGACTTATCTTTATGTTTTGGTGATTGCGAACCGTTGAATTTGTCGAGTACTTATCTAGTGTATAATGTTTTGAAATTGTTTTGTTGTTTCTTACAGATGTGTGAAAATTTAGCCTAGATTTTTGCCCTTATCAATGGCCACAATTTCACACCTACACTTCTGGACAAGATTATTCGTACACCCCAACATTTTCCATACAAATACCTATGATACAATTTTATTTAACAAGTAAAGGACTTTTAATTTGTTAGAGGTACGCATAAATAAACTTCAATTTCGAATTCTCCACATTTGAATCAACTTGTTATTAGTCTCCTACAAGGTTAAGCCCTTTCAAGCTGTACCACCTCGTGCGTATAGGTTTCCTGAAAGTATTACATGACAAGCCTCCAAATGGTTTCATTGATTCGATTTTTTTATTTTTTATTTTAATGATATTTTTGATGCCGTTTCTGATTAACTAGGTTTTCCATTCTTCACTGAATTGATGTTAAACAGCAACGTAACTCAACCTCAAATCTCTTTTTTTTGATTTAAAACCGGCATGCTAGAAAAACCTTTTTTCGAAGATAGGTTGATGTGAATCTCATAGTATTTGAACGGCGCTCTGTGACGCCTTTGGGTGACTTGTGAACATGTAACTCCAAAAATCGAAATTTATTTCTTGTTTACATACACATCAATTAACAGACAGGCTGCCTTTTTTGTCAGACAAATTGCTCTTCATTATTGCTACAGGGTTTCTATGATTTTTGCCATACCCAATGACGCAGGATATGATTATTCATCTGATATTTTTATATTTATCAATAGCTGTCCTATTTTACCAAACCTGGTTTTCTGTGCTGAATTTTATTTTCTATTAACGAAATAAATACCTCAATCCTTGTTTTTTGTGGGTTTTTTTTCTACTCAGAATATCTCCTATGAGTTGACAATTCTGATGATTAGTAGTCAAATTTTACGCTTTAAATTTGAGTTTTGCCTTTAATCTACCTTCAGTTATAATATTAATCTAGTAAAACGCCAGGATTTTGTGTATTTTAGTTCGAATTGATTGAAGAATTGGCAAGTCGTAGAGATATGAAAATTAACATATAGGTGCCAAATGATATGACAATTGTTAAGTTCTAAGATCTAAGCGAAATTTTCACACCTCTACAAATTAATGGAAAACAATTTTTCAAACCTTTTATATGCAACATTAAAGACTACAGTATCACAATAGAATTCATTGTATGACATTAAAATAGATTGTCAATAGTTATTAATACTTCGAAGCCACAACTTATGTTTGATATCTTTAATGTATTATAGTGTATAGCAATAACAAAAATTATTTGCATATTTTCATACCATTTAACGAATTTTGAAAAATATGCTAGAGACTAGCTTCCAACGGGTGACATGGGGGTTTTAGGGTTGTAGATTTCAAATATCATATTTTCAGGTCTATATGACAAATTGTTTGTTTACTTTTGTTTACAATAGATACATAAAGTAAAATAATCTCAAAAATATGCTAGACACTTGCTTTCAACGGGTGACATGGGGTTTCCAGGGGTGTGAATTTCGAATTTCATTTTTCGAGTAAATTTGATAATAATTTGTTTACATTTGTTTACATTAGATACATAAAGTAAACAAATTACACAAATAGGCTAGAGGCTGGCTTCTAAAGGTTAACATGGGGTTTTCATGGGTGTATATTTAGAATATAATATTTTTGGCTCCATATGAAAAATTATTCGTTAACTTTTGTTTACCATATTTATATAAAGTAAAATAATTTCCAAAATAGTTTAGATTGAATAACTCCAGACGCTCGCTGGGCGACTTTGCCGACACTTTGTTTCCGCAGGCCGCGTTCCGCAAGCAAGCGAAGTGCGCTGGTATCTCTAAATTTCCGATACTCATCTGCATTAGTACGAATAAGATGATGTTTTCTTCTATTTAGCTCACATTTAAAGAGGTATGAATATACTTTAAAGCTTATATTCCGATCTGTCCAATGTTTAGATCTAGATTGAATGTCCTACTCCAATAATACCTCACTGTAAAATAACCAAGGATGCGGTAATAGCCGAATGGATTAATACATGATTAGCTTAAAATCGTTAACCTTGTTCGATAGGCATTAAGAATGTATTGCCAGCATATATAAACATGGTTTCAAAATACATATATCAGTTGTCAAAATTTGACTAGTCATCACATCATTGCGCAACAGGTCATTTTATTTGCCATTTTGGCAATTTTCTAAGCTGTTTTAAGCCTACTTCTAAATGTTATTAAGGTAGAATTTTTGTGTAGAACTAAGATTAGTACTAGTTGATTTGAAAAATTTTCCTACGTTGCTATGGTAAAGTATTTTGATCAGTTTGAGCCATACCCTGCAAACTGTAAGAACTAGATGTATTATCACCTAATAGGAATTATTCCATTGCCTATCAAACACGATCAAATTTGAAGATCTAGTTACTACAGTTTGCACGAAATGGCCCCAACTGACCAAAATGTTTCACCATAGCAACGCGGGAATCTGGAACGCGACAACATTCCATTGAAAAATTCCAAATTTTTCAAATCAACTCGTACTAATCTTGGTTCTACACAAAAATTACACCTTAATTAATTAATACCATTTAGAAATAGGGTTAAAACAGCTTAGAAAATCACGAAAATTGTCCTTAGAATGACCTGTTGCGCAATGATGTGGTGACTAATCGCATTTTCCAACGGATATATGTTTGATTCCATGTTTATATATGCTGGTAATACATTTTAATGCTTATTCTGCATGGTTAACGATTTTAGTCTAATCGTGTATTAATTTATTCGGTTACTACAGGGTGTAACAAAAGTCTTGGCCGGTTACGATTCTTATTAGTATTCAGTATTTACAAGTAACTATAGCATCCAGTATAACTACTACACCATAGTTAGTTACCATATATGTAAGTTATTTATACTGTAGGCATATTGTCTGTTTATCACACTTCTTTGCGATTTTACCTCATTTTTCTTAACATCACTTTTACTTACAAAATGAATGTCGGCGATCATGGGATTGAACTCCGTTCTAAAGCAATTGGAATGGTTGAAGGAGGCCTGACGCAAAAACAAACTGCTGATAGGCTTGGGATTGGAGAACGATCAGTAAGGAGATGGTGGAGCTTTCATAAATCTGGAGAAACTATGGCAACTAAGCCTCGTTCTGGGCGGCCAAAAATCTTGAACCGGGTTTCCCGGATTGTGATCAAGAAATCCTTGGGGAAGAGAAGGCAGTCAACCAGAAAATTGGCGAAAAGATTAACTATCAAAGGCAACCCCATCTCTCACATGACAGTCCAATGTCATCTAACCCAAAATCTTGATGCCAGAGCTTATAAACGCCCAAAATGGCCAAGAATAATTGATCGTATCCGAGAAAATCGTCTGGCATTCCCTCGAAATCATGAGGATTGGTCTTCTGATGACTGGAAAAGGGTGTTCTGGTCTGATGAATCTCCCTTTGAGTTATTCCATTCGCCAAACCCGCAGAATGACAGATTCTGGGCCATTGGATCTCAGAATATTGAGCCCGTGTATCAGGTGAAATTTCCGGCGAAAGTTATGGTCTGGGGAATGATGTCGCATCGGGCTCTGTCGCAGCTGCATATTGTACCTCAAAAACAGACTATAAATGGAGCTTACTACAGAGATAATATTTTGGCGAAAACCTGTTTAGATGCCATCAAGCGGACTAAAAAAAATGGGCCAGTTACTGAGAGGAAAATGTTGGTAAACATGTCCGATTTCATTTTCATGCAGGATGGCGCTACCGCCCATACAGCCAAAGCCTCTCAGGAATGGTGTTCAACAAGGTTCCCTCGGTTTTGGAGGAAAGTAGAGTGGCCAGCGAACTCACCTGACCTGAATCCGATTGAAAATCTCTGGGGAATTTTGTCTGAACGACTGGATTAAATGGGTCAGGTTTTGAGGCTTGATAATCTAATTTATAACCTCAAAAAAGCATGGACTGAGATCCAACTAAGCCTGCTTGAAAACTTAGTCAACAGTATGCCTAGTAGGATGAAATTAGTGATACAAAATAGTGGAGAATATATTGGTAAATAATTATAGACAGTACACACTGATTGAGTTATTGAAATATACCATAATACAACCGGCCAAGACTTTGTTACACCCTGTACTTCATCCCTAGTCCATAATTTTCAGTCTACCGTGAGGCATTATTAGAGTAGGCTATGAATATATTAATATATCACTCTCATTAAATACTATGACTCATCACTCTGTTATGGCGTAATTATTATGCTTCAAAAATTGAAAAATATATTTATTTTGTGATTTTTGCAGTGATATCGATAATAACATTATGACAGACATATCTAAATATGTCATCTTATAATTAAGCAATTTGCCCATGACACCTAAAGGGCGCCTCCGGCGGACCCAAACTGCCCGACATCCGCGTACCGCAAGCAAGCTAAGCACGCTTGTATCTATAAATTATTGATTCTGTTATATATTATGTTATCTCCATTGAAATTGTAAACTGATATTTGTCTGAAGACCTTACATGTAAAATTCAATTTTGTATCGAGTTAATGTATTATGTTTATTTTATTTGAAATATTATTCAGGAGGACGTTGATTCAGAAATTCTGCTTTTGTCGAGAGATCTTCTCCCGATTATTGCAACCACTTTAACCTCTGAAATCAACAAAGATGAACCTAAAATCTTTAGTCACCTAATTAGTGGCTTTATTGGCTTACTTGATTGCATTAATGAGACTCAATTCAGTACATTTATGTCCCCCGAAAACTTTCCAAATGCTGTAGATCTTGAATTGTTTTTGTCAAAAATGTTCGAAGTTATATTATATTTAATTGATCTCGAAATTTATCCAGATGATTGGATGATTGTTAAATTAAGGAAAGATTTTATCATTTCAAGAACGATAATATCAATTTCCGATGCTTTGGATCTTGAGGTAACACTATTTAGATCAATTAAGGAATTTTGTACTTTTATACAAACATTGATAAACTATACTTAAATTACCTTATATTTTGTATAATTTTTCTATTTTCATTGTCGTATTTCAAATTGTAGTTATACTAATTGAATGATGTTCTATATTTTGGTATTATAGCTACTACTATGTCGTATTATTTCAAACAACATTGGATAGTATACATTTGCATTATACTTGTAGCATGCTTAATCTTGTAGACTAGTAATAAGTACCTTGGTGTTATATTCTTCATTTCTGATTGAACAAAATCCCGATTCAGAGTTTTGATGTTATACTTAAGTCCCCATGATGTAGCTTTGGCATCAACACAATTTTAGAATGATCATTAATCCTGAACACAATCCATTAAAATAGATGTATCCATAATATGTATTAAGTATACATCGTAAACTGCTTAATAAGAAATTTGCGAGTTGCTTGAACATTAAAAGGTGATTCTAATTCATATCTTTGACTTGCTGGAATTTACCACTTTTGAAATAAAATTTTTATTGAACTTTTTTTTGTGTTTAACAGCAATTGAATGCTGACTTGGGTGCATTATATGTATACAGAAACAAGACAAATGCGGATGCGATTATGCGCCCCTCGTCAAAAATATTTATAATACTTATTCTATTAACATTCGATTATGGAGTCTATTATCACATTAAAATAATAATATTAGTGCGAATCATTTATTAATTTATTCTTTTCTGACTCCTAATTATAATGTATAGAATTCAATTTATCCTTATCCTCACTATTAAAACTCGATAAATGTTTATGTATACATATACGTATATATATGAAATTGAAAAAAAAAAAGTGCTGATTTTTGGAACGATATCGATTATAGCAGTAAGACAGACGCATTTAGAGATGTTATCTACCTTATAATTAATTCAATGTGAGCCTAGACGCCCAAAGGGCGCCTCCGGCGGACACAAATTATTCACCAGTCCCCCAGCTCAAGCAAGTGATATATTTCAAAATTGCAAGCCCTTTGAACTTGTTTATTTTCAACTGATACTCACAATCTCGTTTGATGCTCCATTTGAACTAGTTTTAGTTCCGATCTCGTTCAAAACATTTTTAGAATTTTCAGGCCAATTGTAGTAGGTTTGTAGTTATATCGATTTTACTATTCGTATCTCTTCTTCAATTTATTCATGCAAATAAGAAAATAAATGCTATAAGCGTATTTCTTGTCACGATGTCATGTAGAACTCAATTGTCTGCAACAAACTCAAACTGTGTGTAAATATGCATCTGCACCCGGGCCGTACCCGTATTCGCTTCAAGATCTTAAGATCGAACTGAAAAATAATATTAAAGTTAATATAATTAGAATATAGCATTATACTAATCAAATACAAAGCTTAGCAAGATATCAGTAATGGTAAGTAGTTCTTTAGTTTTATATATGTCATCCATAATTATTATATTACATTAGTAAAAATCAAAAGAAGACAAGAAATCTTTCTGGCAACCAACACATATTTTGAATGTGATTAAGAATGTACAATGCAAAAGTATACTATAAAATACCATCGCGGTCTTACTTGTACTCCGATTAAATGTACTCGTTTAATTTGGTTTACTCGTATAATGAAAAAAATTTCATTTGT
Source organism: Aphrocallistes beatrix (assembly GCA_963281255.1). NCBI lineage: Eukaryota > Metazoa > Porifera > Hexactinellida > Sceptrulophora > Aphrocallistidae > Aphrocallistes > Aphrocallistes beatrix. Next base: position 1,601,907 of record OY725505.1, read on the forward strand.
TATTACTAATATACTCTTTCATCGGCTTATCTAATTACAGGAATGATCCTTTGTTTTAACGAAAGAATCTGAAGAATCTCTCTCTCTCTCTCTGAGAGAGAGAGAGAGAGAGAGAGTCTTCAGAGATCGTATAGTCAGCTCAATATCATACATGACCCAAAAAATTGCAAGAAATTGGTTTATTTATATTTTAATCAAAAAATATTGGGTCCCCCCTAGTAACAACCCGGAATGCAAAAATTCCGATCTCCAAATTTATTGTTAACACATTTCGATTTCATCTTCGGTTTCATCATCCGATGCAATCCCTTCTCTCATATTGCCACAGTTGTCATCTTGGCATCGTCCGCATGCTTGGGAACAGTTGAGTCCTTGTTTTCTGCAGCTACATCTGAAGGGATGAAACAAAAATTTATGTGTATGTTTGCCCTTAAAAATACATGAATACTACCATTTGCAAACCTAATATTTTAAAACTAACGTTTAGACTATTTATATGAAGAAATTCGTACTCAGCAAGCATACCCGAGAAAAACAAGGGGTCACTCGATATTGTTTACACCCAATTTGGAGATCGGAATTTTTGCATTCCGAGTTGTTACTTGTATTAGGGTGGGTCCAAAATTTTTTGCTCAAAATATAGTCAATATATATATCAAATTGCCGGAAATTTGATGCTGAGCACGAATATGATATTAAAAAATGATTTGAAAACCTTCATTCGAAAGGTTAAACTCAGTTTTCAAAACCTGCAATTTTTATAGTCCGGGGTCATCGATGGAGTCGGCAAATCACTTTTTGATATCCCGATTTCGGTAAACTTTTAGTATGTTACTCCTAAGACATGATACAACGGAAAAATTCAATAAAACAATTTCTTGCAATTTTTTTGGGTTGGACTATTTGCTTCCTATTTTGACCTGACTAGTAGTAATCCTATGGATTTTAATATGATCTACAATTGGTACAGCGTTTCTGCTTCTTAACAATTGCAGATAAAGTACAACGGCTCTGTCGTCATGAACTCGATTACTACAAATAATCTGAAAAAGTCCGGATTCAAAAATATTGTAGAGCTGTTGCATGATATTTTGAGTTTTTTATATTGTCAGACCATGGATTGTCTATTACCGTGATATTCTGAGATTCTTAGAATATACAAGATTTAGTGATGAATTGTGCTATAGTCACTTGTGGTTGGGTTTAATGTTTTTGTTGTAGAAATTTGAGATCGCTTGGTGGTAGTATAATGCAATCTAAAATGTTTTCATTTAATATATGCACATAGTACGTAGTTATTTTAGTTTGTAAATACTGTTTAGGTGTCTTAAGAAATACTTACGTATAGCTGTCATTATGATCACCTTTATGCTCAGCCTTTTTACGTTCATATGTATCTTGTGACACAGATGTTGACTGAATTCCCCGTCATTAGGCTCAGTAAAAAAGGAATTGCATGAAAATTTGATGTTGACAACCAACAGTACGTATAAAGAAAAATACTAATGATTATTTTCCGTGTTTAGTTCGGTATAATATTACATAAATAATATTACGAATACTTTTTGTTTGTGTAGACTAGTACAATCCGACGACTACCCCCTTTAACGAATTGATCTATGACCATAGGCGCCAAACGCGGGGGAGGGGGCTGGGGGGTTTCGAGCGATTCGAAGATGGCCCATAGACGCAATAAAATTTTACCTAGAAATCCAAAATCGCCTATAGATTTCGAAAAGTTCGGCGCTCCTGTCTATGACAGTGTCTGGGTTGTCAGCAATCTTGCCCGTTACCTCCAGGTTTACATTGATCACTGATCACTTAGACGACTGTTGCCCATGGCTGCTCGCAACCAAGATTTATAACTATATTGGTATGGACATTTGATTGGTTTAGACGATCTGAGCTCCCCTAGAATATTGAATTTGAAATTCGGTCCTCCAGTGGTGGCCAGTTTGCGCCGCCGCTGACAGCAGTATGCACAAATCAGATAATATTTATTTTAATGCTCTATATTCAGATATTTATTCAGTTTTATTCTTTATCACTTTAATTTATAACCCCATTTTGCTATATAAATATATAAACAAAATTTGATTTTATTATATTCACATTAGATAGACAAAATATTGGGTGTTATATGTGTACATACAAAACCTGTAAATGATGATGAGATTGTATAGATAAAAAAGTTCTGCATCATGTCAGGTTTTAATAATATCAAATTTAAAATGCTCAGAGTGTGCGATCGTGACAGAGTGGCTCATTTTTGGATGTTAGTATTAGTCCCGCTTGCCCAAAAAAAAGAGGGACTTTATTCACTTTTTGGAACATTTTGGCGGGACATGACGACCCAATAAAAATCCGAAAACTAATTTTCTCTACTTGATAATAAATAAATGTTATTTAGTGTTGTGTTTTGAAACCTCTCATTATCTCGCTCATAAGCAATTATTTTAACTTTGTTGGATTCCATTACACCAACAAATATGTTGGGTATGTAGAAGACAATTAATTCTGCGTGATATTGTCATTCTATTTCTTTTCGCAACAGTTGCGTATCAGCAAGTTTTCTGTGGTTACGATGCATTTATGAAATACTTAACAGTTATGATGATTTATTTGTCCAAAGTAGTTACGATACGTATTACTTGTTATAATGAGATCAATTTGTAGACGATTTACGTAATGGACTGTTACGATAACTACAATTTGCATCTTGGCCTTTTATGGAAACTTAGCTTAGCAGAAATTATATGTAAACTTGACTGGATTGCTTGGTTTTAATAAATTAAGTTTAAGAAATATTAGTGAATACCCCCTGACAATAATTATGATCATGTCGTGCTAATTTTATAGAGATATCCCTAATGAACATTTCATTTATCAAAAGTTTATTTCTGCTAGCTCTTTTCGTTTTAGAGTAATTGGAGCAATTGATCAACTCGATTTTCACAAACATACAAACGGACAGAAACTACTTTCCATTAGACATCTATTGGGAGTTACTACGCTAAAATAAGCTAATTAGCATATTAAAATTTTATATGTCGATAACTTCTTTACTCTCATTAGAATCATCTACCATCGGAATGGGGTTTGCGGAACCATTTTCACGGGGATCGTTGGATTCTGTGTCGCTGGATTCCACGTTGAGAATTTTTTCTGACTTTGCTCCATAAGAATGTGTAGGGCTGTTTATCATTGAAATGACTGGTTCATAATGCTGGCCATAGTTGGTGATGTAAATGTTCGCATTCGGATTGGTACTGCCTCTCAGTAAACTCCATCTCACTTCACGAGTCAAAGTACCTTTTTGCCAATAGTCGTCATTTACAATGTAAATGTCTGCATCCAGGATAGCAGAAGCCGCCATTATTTCAACATCGCTACCCCAAATTCCTTCGCAATAAACTAGATTTTCATTAACGAAATATTCACAAGGAGTTGTCCGTTTCGATTTGAAATACCATCCTAGTCGAGTTGATCCCTCACTTGCGATAAATCGAGCAATTATTGAGCGAATCTCTAAGTGGCTGTTCTGACTGCCAGTAATGATTTTTGAGAGGCAACGAAAAAGGCAATTGCCATCTCGCATAATGTTGTCCACTTCCCATGGTTGATAGTATTTAAGTGGCTGCCCAATGAGATTTCCCGGCTGTTTCATTACGGAATCAAAGGTTAGACCCAAAATGGCACATTTTCTGCGCTGCCAATCTTCATTAATAATTTGAATTAGTGGGTCTGATGGACTCGGGTTAGGAATGTAAGATGAATGCTGTCAGGAATGGTTTCTCAAAACATTTTGTTTAGGTATTGCATTGCCTAAAACGATTGCAGTACACGTAATAAAAATATATACTACTACTAGGCTAAAATATGTTATCATCACTTACCACGGAATACAATACTTTGTGAGTGTATTTGGCTGCAAGCATGTCACCAAACTTAGGATAGAGTTCTGTAGTCCAGCTCAGTAGTCGTTTCCTGATTTCAGTTTTCTAGAATTAAACGTAATTGATATTGGATTGATTATATCGGTGGCGGGCATAATGATATAGAAGATATGTTGATATTCAGCATCAATTTAACACCAAAATTAGGCGGGCTTATTTTGTATTAGCCCACTGCTGGATTATATTGAAAATAAAAATAAACACAATAATATATCATTTTGAATATGTCAATACCATTTGGTCTTCTGTGGTGTCTTTAAGAAATGTGAACAGCAATGTATTAGGAACGTATTCGTGATAGCGGTAAGTTTGTTGTGTAAATCCTCGTGTAATGGCGTCATAAAATTGTTGCTTTGCACTTTTTGACGTAAAATAGCCTAGTATGATGATCAAAGTCATTATTATTGATTCAATATGAACGTAAAAGACTGTGATTAGAGAATTATAGCCCAACTTTTAATTAAAAATTAAACTTGTAATAAGAATTTTATTAACTGTAAATAACTCTGATGTATGATGTTATTACGTACATACCTTAAGGTCATTCAGTTGTGATATAATTGTACACATTGAAAATCCGAAAATATTGTGTTGTACTGGCTACAAAGGAAAATGAATTAAAACAAATTAATTGCGTCACCGTTATTTCTAAATTCTTTATGATGCTTACAAATAGAAGTTTCTTGCTCTGGTGAGAACCAACAACACTTTCCAACTTCCTTTTACGTTGTGTGCACCGTTCTAGTCCAGCATCACGTTCGTAATAAGGTCGTACGATGTCGATGGGGATTTTCTTTTCCTTCCTTACACCAAGTTTGGGATTGGGGATGAAAGCATGACTCTCAGTTAATCTTGAGACAGTGTACGGTCCTAAATATTTCTTTTGCTTTTTAGTATTTGGCAATTTCTTTAACTTGGGCATGTTTGTGCACAAGATTTCATCGCCTTCTTTTATCTCAGGTCTATATCGAATAAAAGTATGCTATATAAATTATAATATATAATTATAGACATCTTAAACAAGCTATTTTTTTCGTGTGATTTATCTCTAGTATTCACATTTTGACAAGAAAATAGCCTTTATCATGTACATTTATCTCGCCTAGGGCTGCACTATCGGTGTGTCGACCAACATTTTGTACCATGCTCATAATACATATTTTAAGTATTAAACACCAAACTGTAATTAATCATTTTTTAATAGAATACCATTACAAACCTTATTTGGGTAACTTTTTTATCGTACTGTCTCTTCTGTCTAAGTTGCTCTGTCTTAATATTTCCACCAGCAAGTTAACACGTCGTCTTGCGGAAAGTGTCCAAACTAGCGATGCACTCTTGTTGCGATTCCGGTTGTAGGAAATACATGTCTGATTTGCTATCAGGTAGAACAGCATTGTAGAGAGCGAATATTGCTTCCTCCATATCGACATCCTCTTCTGCTGAGACTGAGACATGGTTAATGGATGGAACAAGTTCTTCATATCTCGAGTCTCTTCCCCACATTACTCGGAATGGTGTATCTCCGTGGGACCTTTTAAAGTTGCGACCATGGTATTCCCAGACTAAATCTGCATTTTGTTCAACTTCCTACATTATAATGTGCATGCAATTTCGAACATAAATCACATTCTACCATTTCTCAATTTTATTAAATCCTTGTTAAACGCGAAGTAGACATATGAAGTGATATCATTTGAATTGATAATATTAATTTTGACCTACTGATATCCCACGCTAAATTAAATGCCTATCGATTTAATCTGCAACAATCCTCCATTAACAGGACAATATAGTCTAAATAGGTTCAAGCACCCTCATCTTGAAAGTAAAAAAAGATAAAAGTCTTACGTTTTAAGGATTTTGTTGGGAGCCTCAACCAATCCGTTTGCCATAGGATGATAGGCCCGCGTGCTTCTATTTTGAACAGCCAATTTTTGATGGAAATCCTGAAATGCCTGCAAAATACAACAATAACCACAGGATGCATTATTAATGAACATTTACCTATTACGTACCTTAGATGTGGACTCCTGTCCTTGATCATGTTGTATTATTTCGGGCAATCCCAGATCAAGATATATGTCCTCCAACTGTTCAATCACTTCATTGGTCGTCTTGGTTTTCAGCGGTCTTGCAACAACATATTTCGAAAGGTAACATGCTGTAACCAGTATGTGCTTGTAGCCTTCAGGATTTCTGGGAGATCACAAATGAGATCAATCCCGATATCTTTCCAAGGTCTGTTGGGGGAGGAATCGGTTGCAATTTTCTCTGCGGTTGTACAGTCGACTCGGTTCTGCATCCAATAGAGTATAATTGTTCGTCTTCCTTTTGAAATTCCATTGGCGTCGAGTATAATTTTCAGTCGATTCTGGGTAAATACCTCTCCCAAGAAGTTCGATGATTTCATGATATTCTTCTGAATTCATTTAATTCAAAAGGTAAAATATATGCGTATACGTACGTCAAGATAATCAAATTTGTATTTTGAAATGATAATTATTATGTACTACTTGGTATACTGCTTATATTTACTTGTATTTCCTAACGTACATTGACACCTTCACTCCAAAGGTAAAATATATAAACCAACCACAAGTGACTATAGCACAATTCATCACTAATCTTGTATATTCTAAGAATCTCAGAATATCACGGTAATAGACAATCCATGGTCTGACAATATAAGAAACTCAAAATATCATGCAACAGAGCAACCTAAACATGTGGATGTGCAGCATTAGATCTATCAGTTCAATTAAGATGATCAACTATGATCTCTATTCCTTAATATTGCTGACTTTTAATTCAAAGTTTAAGTATGCCCAGTTCTGCTGACAAGTCTACTATTAATCACAGTTTTATAAACTCGCGAACCTACCAAGGGTTCTTGGACTTGTAGATAGAACACATGTTGGTATTCAAATGCCTTTTGAAATGGGCTGATTATGTAAACAGATATTTCTATCACTCCATAGATGTTCAGGCTATCTGAGCACCTGATAGTAGATTCCCGATGAATTGGCAAGATTCCCCGGTTCAGTTCATGACTCTCGTAAATGGATGCTCTCTCAGGTTGAAACATATGTGGAGAATAACTTCTTGGCTGGTGAGCATATATTAAGTGATAGTGGGTATATGCTGAAACCCTATGTATTAACTCCATACCGCCAACCTGCTTCAAATGTCTAATATAATTATAGTTACTCCCACAAAGGATACGTGTATCGAGTAATCCTTAAGGCCACCCAGGGCCTAGAATTAATTTTGGTCATATTTCAATTTCATGATTAGGTTACTTCACTGAGTAGTCTAGGATCAATATTATGCAATCAATCTGCTCCTATATCATATTTCCATCTCTCTAGGGCTATGGTTCCAAATTACGTAATACTAAATTCCTATACCATCGATTTCGTAGTTATGCATGATCCACCAACTCATGTGTTAGTCAATTCATTGTTCTCAGGTGTTTATTATGCAATATATAGGCTAAGGAAACTTGACTACTAGAATGGACTTTCATGCTCTAATATCTAAAAATATATTGACCTCATAATCTGATATCGAGGGCAAAATATCCTAAAATAGCAGAAATTTAATGGTTTCAATATGTATTGTGTTCAATAATAGAACTTTCACTATACTTCTAGTATTCAAGGTTGCTTATTATATGAATAGTTTAATTGTTTAAATGCTAAGATATATCTCACTTACTTTTTCTGAAAAAAGCTACACAATGTAACAAACTGCATTATTTTTGAACATATTTTATCATTGTTTTTATCATACTCTCTATTATTATTAATGGGGTTTTCAACTTAATTCAATTCACGATAATCTAAAGAATGAATTTGCTCATGATAAATGCAGAAACAATTCGGAGAGACTACGTACAGTCTAAACAATTCCATTCAGGGAGATCTTGAACATCTTCAATATTTAGGCCGAGACATTTGACATGATACCAAAGATCGCAAATGTTACACAGGATCCAATCGATTACTTCATCACAAAAGCCGATACCAAAACCAACGATGCAATCGTCCTGAGTACCACCGCAAATAGCGCAAGAGTCCGAGTAAATACGGGTGACCCTGATGACTAGGAGGTTTTTGAATAGGAAGACGTGTTCGATTTCAAGTTGAACTGAATAGAGATGAGAATAGTTTGATTGACAGGTTTTCTGATGTTTTTCAATGAAAGTATCGTAATCTGCGGCTGAGGTCGAATTTGATTTCAGTTTATTCTCGTATATAGTGCAAATGTGGCATGAATTGTATCCAATCCCATACGAAATAACCTGAGCAATGTCGACAGCTATTGCAGGGCAAAACACTAACGGCTAAACCCCCGCCTGCCTTACCACTACGCATCTGGTAACACCCGTCGTAGGAGGCAACAATGCGACGAACATGAGAAGCCGATGGGTCAACTGATTGTAATATGTGTAAACGATCTCTTAAACTATCCACGTATTCTGCAGCCAAAACAAAGACTTCTGTGCTAAATTGAATGTTTTAGTGTCACAGGGAGGAGGCAAATTGAGGGAAGCATGATAAATAATGAGTCCTTGGTATCCTGGGAGGACCACTCATCGATAATATTTTGAGAATTATCAGGTTGAGAACTGATAGGAACGTTTAAAATATCGCAAATAGATTCTTCATCACTTGATAATACGAAATCTGGATCTAGAACGTTCTTCGATGCCATTGGTTCAGTGAAAGAGCAAATTCAGGAGTACAAATTATGATATATGAATTGTTGTAACTGAAATATATTTCAAAATATTTATGAAATCTACGGATATTTTAACATCGTTGGAATAACTTGAATAATCATTTATGTAGTAATATAATATTATTCAAATAAAAGGATGCTATTACATTCATATTTTGAAATGGATATCATGTATTTCATACAAGTAATTGAATATTTTTGTATTAGTCAGTAATAATGTAAAGTCAAATTGTGAAAGAGACTGAAGCATTCTATTAGAGTCTCTAACTGAAAGTAAACAGTAACTACTGAGCAATTTAGAGCATTCAGTATAGAACAATCAACCAATACATCTTTACTATACTGAATCTAAAAATCACTGTGAGTAACCTTGTAAATATACAAATTTGGATAAATTCAGAAAAAAAATGAATTCGGCTGGTTATAAAAAATCGTCACATTGGAATAAATACGGAATATTTTGAAAAGATAATCAAGAGTTAGATTATACAAAGATAAAGAAATATAAATAAGGCATCAGAATGAATTTTGAAATTTTTGATTTTTTTCGAATCTTAGCCCAGGATGGCCTTAAGAGATGGTAGAGAAGATTGTATTACCTTCACATCGAGCTCCGCAATGCTCTAGATAAAGTATGCCTCTATTATTCTTGCATGTGCTGTTCTTCAAAATATGGCAATTGTTTGGAAGTAACCCATGTTGGAAGATTTAACTATTGACTATCAAACAAGTATTTTGGAACAACCGTTTGTATTTTAGGAAACTGGACATTTTGCTGCAAAACATTACAGGGATCAGTTTGTTATTCATAACTTTAGTTGAATTAATCTAAATTTAGGAGATATCGAAGTTATATCTCATGCTTTCATAATATTATGTTAAACGAAACATGAACAACAAGTGTCTTAGTATATTGTAACATAAAAAGTTCACTAAAACAAAATTTAAACCCAGGATATGAGATATACAATAAATTGAACTCTATCGACGTTATAATTTCTGCATCGTTCGGTGTCACGAAAATAAATGGTGTCATTAGTGGTTATAGTAAGTCACCGTGCTCCCATGTGTGAGAGAAAACAAATCTAGAGAGACATTGCAGGCAAACTCAATTCAGTCCATTGCAATGGCAGAGCTATAGACGACACTAGGAAAAATGGACTAACCTAATGCTAAACGCGAAGTCCATAATTGGTGCAAACATTGGGGAAGTCAGAAAGACTGGAGGGGAACAAACGCTGCTGGACAGGTAGAAGACGAGGGAAGACATGCAATTTGTATCAGCAAATAGAAGTATTTCTGACTATGCAAATCGGTTAGCTGAGATATTTGAAAATGCCCCCTGCTTTGAGTTACAGGTTCTGTTGATTGTTTTCAAGCACGAGCTGAGATCAATGAAATTCCAAAAGCATCAACAGTATCAGCTGCAGGTTCCTTTGAATTTGAAGGTACTCCAATTGTAGAATCTCCAAAATTTTTGTTATATGTTGTTTATTTATGCAAACCTAAGGAGACTTTCCCACGAATTATAGCATGTGATCATGTTGCGATATTATACACAATACGATAAATTTTTAAATATTTTAAAATTTTAATTGAAGTCTAATCATTACTACTATCAAAACTCGATTTATATATATAGTATATAACGTATATATGTAACGAATTGATTGAAGAAACTGCCGGGCGCAGAAAGCTGATTTTTGGCATTTTGAGTCTTTTGGCAATAGCTCCACTAAGTTCTGGACTTAGACTAAAAGTGTCGACTCATCATAGAATTAAAACGCCATTGTCACATTTTATAATTAGAAATTTCAGTTTTCGACTATAACTCAGCCATTTTAGGTGATAGAAGGCTGAAATTTCAATAAAATGTGTATATTAATATACCTCACATATATTGCAACTGATCATCGAAAAATGATGACTCCTCACACTATTATGACGTCATCATTACGTATCAAAATTGTAAAATTGACAAATTTGGTGATCTCCCATATAACTAAATAATGGTGACCACAGGCGCCCAAAGGGCGCCTCCTGCTGACACAAAGTGTCCGCCAGCCCCACAGCGCAAGCAATCGAAGCGCGCTTGTATTAATTAATCAAGGTAGATTAAATTTTCGGTAGAAGTTTGAACAACATATATGGAGATGGTTTGTGAAAAATCGAATCAATTACAATGTTAAAGACGCGAAGATCGAACTTAATACTTAAGCACTAAGATCGTTCTTACGTATGTTCTTAGCGAATACGCCTATATTTTCAAAGCCATTTAATTTCTTATTTTGAAAACCTACACATTTATTAGAAAGATTTGAATTAAGTATACGATTACACATTATGTTGTTATTTATACTGATTGAATTTCATAAAATGATATCACTACGTGACTGTATATTTCCATAATACCGCTTGTAAAACTACTTAATCGTTGTCTTATTGTATCAATTTCCTACATATAATATTTCTGCCTTAAAACAAACAAATGGACATCCAACAATTATAGTTTAATATACAATTAATCTATCACGTCTCTTCAATGTCAATACTACACTTCCCTAGCAAAGGTTACGCTCCAAAAAAATTAACGTACAAAAGTTATACTACATTAGACCTTCTAAGATCCGTGCCTCCGAGTTATGGGCACCTCCCTCAACGGGGCGGGCATCTTCCTGGTTGAAGGAGGTGCCCATAACTTGGAGTGGTGGATTGACTTTGCCCTGATTCCAAATTAATTCTGAATCCAATCTATCTGTCATAAAATTGCAATTGTTTAAAATGCTATATTTGATTCAACTTTATTTTAAATATATGCGAATACTTCTCTGTCATACAACTAAGATTTAATATGTTCTCAGAATAAACTATTCTTATTACGTATTCCATATAGCATTCATTCTAAACAATTTCAATTCTGACTTACAGACACCTCGTAGTTCTCAACCTCCTATCTACGTGCAGTACTAAGCGTTTAAATCAACCCATTATTGATATTTCTAATTTTATTATTAAATATATATATATATATATATATATATACAGGTTCACCAAAAAGTCACATTGCACTTTTTTAAAATACTAGTTTTTACCCAGTTTTTACCCATGCATTTATATACAGTGGAACCTCCGTAATCCGACACCTCTGTAATCCGACATTTCACTAAACCGACATTATTTCTGTTCACGGATCGTTTTTCTATAGAAAACAACCTCTATAATCCGACACCTCGCTATTCCGGAATCCTACAATTTAAAGATTTTCCAGTAATGCCTATTCGACCTGTATAATCCGACAATTTTTTCGTCTATCAAATAATGTCGGATTATAGGTTATTTTACCTCCATAATCCGACAAATTATTCGTCTATCAAAAAATGTCGGATTATGGAGGGGTTATTTACCTCTGATCAGACAAATTATTCATCTGTCAAATATTGTCGGATTGTGGAGGTTATTTTACCTCTATAATCCGACATTTTGCTGATTTTCCACAAATGTCGGATTATGGAGGTTATTCGATAATCCGACAATTTGCTAATCCGGCATTTTTTTCGTCTCCCATTGAACGTCGGATTATGGACGTTCCACTGTATTATGTTTTTACACTCAAATTAAAGATAAATGAATACTCTACAAATTAAACTAAAAACAAAAAAATAAAATCATTAATAACCTGGTTACAAAAGATGTTGAAAATGTTTTCCATTTTCGCTTTCACACATTTCACTCGTTTTTTCAGATTTCCAAAAACATCACTCAACTGGGCTTCGGTAATTTTGGAAATTTCACGTTTAATCTTCGATTTCAAAGCTCTCAAATCAGTTGGTTTATCCTCGTATACACGTCCCTTTAACATTCCCCAAAGGAAAAAGTGTGGCGGAGTCAAGTCCGACTACAGGGGCCATTTGGGTTTGGATATCAGTCGGGTGTTAAACACTTCCTCCAGCATTTTATTTGTCAAATTCGCAGTATGACAGGTGGCCCCGTCTTGCTGGAACCATCCTGTGGCTTTCTCATCTGAAGTCAGCTTTTTAAAGAACGGTTTAAGCAATTTGTTTCGGTAAATGTCCCCATTGACGATTTCATTGAAGAAAAGAACAATAATCCTTTTTCTGGACATTGCAAACAGTAAATACTATCAATCTAACGACATTTAAATCAATCGGAATTCACCTGATAAATATCGAATGGGGGAAATTATTAAGAAGATACTGATCCTCCTGAAAATTTGTTCATATCGATGATAATTTGTTAAACTTAATTGGGACGGACATAAGTAAAGAAATCAATAATTTATTTTGTTTCGAAGAGTGAAACTTAAATTAGAATAAATTCTAACCTCTATTTGCACCGTCATTTGCTTATTGATTTTAGTACCTAGTACCTAATTTAGCACAAACTCGTACTCTTTCTGCTTTCTGATGATCTGTCAAAATTTAAGAACCCAACGTGCAATAATCATGCTCATGCCTAATGATTCTGTTAGAATCCTATGAATTATTGTATGTGAGATACCCAAATGTGTCTCTAACTGGTTAATCTTCTATCTTTATTGATCTTTTCTCAATATACTTAATATTAATGCCTCTGTTGGGATCTGAGGGTCTGCCACAGCTTCTACACAATCGTAGCCACCACTGAATTTGTCAATCCATCGACTAATCGTCATTTTCGATGGCATATTGTCCGCATATACGACTGATATTTCGTTGTAGATCTGGGTGCTTGTTTTCTGTTGTTTCCAAAGAAACCATATTGCGGCCCGCTTCCCAATTTCAAAATTATCCATTGTTTCAAAAGTGATTATTTCAATTGTTTAATATAGTAGAATATTATGCAAACAAATGTAAATTGCTCTTATCTATACTTCATTTAAAGGCCTATTATTTGCTTCTATTAAATTGCAAATAAACCAATCACTTTAACAGAAATTTGGAAACGTTTTGGATAAACCTCAATGTTGATTATTTTAAATTCTATTTAAAATTTCCCTAACCTATAAGATATGATTTTTCTAAACTAGACTATTTTTGACTAATGCACGTGTTTACTTTTGAATATATTGTCAATATGAGCTTTAGGAATTTGCATTGGTCCATAGTTATAGTTGTTCTTGTTTATGCATTATTATGGCGATGTTAACTTTAATCAATATAAGCTGCAGCCGTATTCGCTAAGATCCTAAGCACTAAGATCGATCTTAAGTCTTAAGATCGATCTTAAGACCAAACTTAGAGCTATTCACTAAGAATTAAGATCGAACTTAAGATCGAACTTAGAAATAACGTTAAGGTTAATATGATTTGAATATAGCATTATACTAATAAAATACAAAACTAGTAAAGTCTAATATTAGTAATGGTAAGTAGTCATTTATTATTGATCTAGTAAAAATATACTATATTTCTTCTTTTTGAGCAAAATTGAGGCAATTAATGTCAAAATATTTGGAACGTGAGGAAGATTGATTAACCCACTCCTGTAAGACATAGCTTCTATCTATGTAGTTGTACCGCCTGAAATGCCTGGTGAGTCTCTTAGAATATATGTGGTCAAATATTTGTTTTGACTTGATTGAATTCTATTATGAAAATTCAATGTTTTATGTACTTGTATGTAATCTATAATTATTCTACACTAGTCACTATCAAAGGAAGAGCCATCAAAGAGCATAAGTTGAATCTCATGCATTCATAATATTATATTAATTAAACAAAACATATAAACAACAAGTGTATTTGTATATTGTAACATGAAAACCTCTCTAAAACAAATATAAACCCTGGATATAAGAAGTACAATAAATTGAACTCTATCGACGTTAAAATTTCTACGTCATTTGGTATTATGAAAATAAATGGTGTCATTAGTGGTTATGGTAAGTCCACGTCCTTTCGTGTATATAAATTGCTGCTGAGTACTTGCATTAATAATTCCGAAACAAATGGACAAATCCCGCAAAGCAAATAGGACCAGAGAAGAAGAGTGCAGTATTATTAATAAAATTGGATCAGCAGGTGAGATTTTGAGAAGCTTAGGAAATTCTGCTGACAAAAACAAAAGGAGAAAGCAAATCTGGAGAGACATTGCAGCCAAACTCAACTCGGTACATGGCAATGGCAGGGCTGTAGAAGATATTAGGAATAAATGGACCAACCTAAAGCTAAACGCAAAGTCGAAAGTTGATGCAAGCTTTAGGGATGCCAGGAAGACTGGAGGGGTACGAACACTGCTGGACAGGTAGAAGACGGCTGCAGACTTACTTGCATTACAGCAGGAAGTTTTGTTTCAACAGATGGCTGTATTTTCAGCACAGCTACAGTTGATAGAAGAACAGAGAGACTATTATAGTTTGAAACGTTAAAGACTGTTGGAAAAATCATTGTAAATAGCAAAATAGGATCAAAGTGATTATTATCAGTCATGTGAATCAATATACTAATATATATAGCCTGTCTATAATTATGCATGTTAGAATGCGTGTAAAATTATATATTTCAAAGAATTCATGTTTGTTTATTCATACAAACCCAAGAAGAATTTGCTCGAATTGCATGTGATACATGTTGCGATGTTACACACAATAAGAAAAATTTTTAAAAAATATTTAAATATTATTTGAAATCGAATATCAATCAAGATAGATTCAATGTTCGACAGGAGTAAGTTTGAACAACATTTATGGAGTAATTAGTTAAAGTCGAATCAATTAAAATACTCAAGACACCTCCCTAGGTTGCTTAAAGTTCGGTCTTATGGATACCGCACTCGAAAAAACAAATGATTTGAGTTACAGCATACGATGAAAGTAGAGCTATAGATGTTAAGCGTGGGCAGGTATCCCCGTCAAGAAACACTCGCACATTCCAAACCGTTTTTGAGATACAGTGTCTCAAAGTGGTTTTTTCGTTTTTCGCTAGCACATCTTAATGGTAGAAATCCGGCCACTCAAGGAATTGTTTAGGACATACCAAGGAATCAAATGCTTCCAAGATGTTAATAAGATGTTAAGAAGAATGTAAAATGAGTTATTAATAATGATCAAAAGCATTCACGGACATTTATTCGCTAACTAATTGGTAAATGAGTCACAAACCTCCAATAATTTTTCAATTTTTAGTAACGCTAAACTTTAGGGGGTTAACTTCAAAATAAATACCGTCCAACTAGCGCTATCAGATGGTAGACCGCTCAGTAATACAATAAAATTAGCGATAAAAAAGCCGGGTTTTTTTCGCCAGGCAAGGTTTTTCGAGGGCGGTATCCTTAAGTTTGGTCTTAAGATCGAACTTAAATCTTAGTGAAAACGATTTTCGAACTTATACTTATGCACCAAGATCGATCTTAAGTTCTTAGTGAATACGGCCGCTGGTATCGATAATATTGTGTAAAATGAAACATTTGAACAAGGAGGCCTTTTGACAGGACGGTCCGGTCATGAACGTCGAGAGCTGGAGGGGCTTAATGTCTTATCGCATTTCGGGCCCCGAGCCAGAGTGCATAAGGAACCCCTTAATTATAGTTGTATTAAGCATTTAGGCGGAAGGCTCTGGTTGGAATGGCAACGACCCTACCAATAATTTGTCAATAATTAATTTCTAACCGATATATGACTTTGTAGAGTACGTAATGTCATCTAGTATCTGCGCTAAGGTCTGATATATTTGTTTTAATGGAATCAGTAATAGTAAATTTCTACTAAACGATCAATTGTTGGGTAATAGACACTCTATGAAATTTACCATACAAATAGTAGTTATAACAGTACGCTATTTAACGATCAAAGGCATTTAATTTAGCAAAATCGTATTCTCTACATTCGAATACTCACTATATACAGTGGAAGCCCGCATAACGGTAACCTCAATAGCGGCCACTCCGATATTCCAGGCATTTTTTAAAGTCCTGTCGAGCTTTACATATAGCATTGATTTATTTCAGAATTACGGCCACCCTGCTATTCCGAATTCCGGTCATTTGTTTTAGAACGAAACCATATTTTTAACCTCGGAATTTCGACCAATTACCTTAAACAATAGGGAATCATTATTATCCTTACTATTAAAACTCGATTAATCTATATGTATATATATATATATATATATATATGTTGCAGTGTAAATGCGAAACTGGTGTATTCGCGAATCCACCAGTTTCGCATTTACACTGCAACATATATATCTGTAACGAATTGATTGAAGAAACTGCCAGGCGTAGAAGGCTGATTTTTGGCATGTGGGAGTCGTTTGGCTATGGCTCCAGTAAGTTCTGAGCTCAGAGCAAAATGTTGACTCATCATGGAATTATGACGTCATTGTCACATTTTTAAAAGTTAAGCAACGCAGTTATTCGAGTATAACTCAGCCATTATAGGAGATAGAAGGCTGAAACTTTAATAGTTTATATGTACACTAACATACCTAACATATGATGCAACTATCATCACAAAAAATGATGACTCATCACTTTGTTATGACGTCATCATTACGCATCAAAAATTTTAAAATTGACAAATTTGGTGATTTTTGGATTAATATTGATTATAACAGTAGGACAGACATATTTAGAGATGCTATCTCCCTTATAATAACCAATGTGACCCAGGCGACCGAAGGAAGCCTCCGGTGGACACAAAGTGCCCGCCAACCCCGCAGCGCAAGCAAGCGAATCGCGCTTGTACTATTAAAACGAAAACAATTTCTTGACAATAATATAACAACACATTGTACAAGTAATTTATAAATATAAAGCATATTACTTTGTCAATAATTCATAAGATAACAATGGTATCAAGCAAACGCAATAAGTTGGCTCTCAAACAAAATGTCGAGCTAATTCAAAATTCATCGAATCAATCGCATCGGCAATTGGCAGAAAAATTTAATAGTGGAAGCAACCGCAGATATCCTCCATACGTAGTAAGCGTAAAAACAACTCATTTGATCTTACTATGATGTCTTCTCTTGAAGATAAAGTAATCGTAAAGGCAATTTCCACACATTTTCAGTCATCAAGAGCAATCTAAATTAGATGCGTATTTTAGCAAGTAATTTTGTAATATTTAGGGCTTTCAATAAGTTCCAGGAATGACTCTGTATGAATGTAATAGAGATAAGCTATATCCATTTAATCTAGTGGTTCTCAACCGGGGGTGCACGCACCCCCTAGGGGTGCGAGGAAGATTCTGGGGGGTTAGAGAAAGTATTTCCACTTGATTAATATTTACTAATTAAAACAAATTTGTTCCATTTTGCCCACTCAATGAAGTGCATTGTTTAGCTTTAGCACATTTTATTGTATTCTTTGAAGTGCTTTTTCAAAATCATATGGGCATTCCTAATTTCCGGGACCGGGATCCGTCCCGGAAATTAAGTATCTTAACCTGTCCCTTCCCGGAAATTAGGCATCTTAACCCGTCTTTTCCCGAAATTAGGTTCCTTTTCTGTCCCATCCCGGAGAGCAGGCATCTTGACTCGTCCCGTCCCGGAAATTAGGCATGCCCAAATCATAATGTGTAAATCAATGGATTCTATTGAATAGGCGTAATGACGCTACCTTTATATTAAAAAGGGGCGCGAGATTTGATTTCGAAAGCTGAAGGGGTGTGGAAGTCTAAAAAGGTTAAGAAACACTGATTTAATCCATTGAAATCAATGGAGACTTACCTCCCAAGTTTTTGTTGTTACTCAACTCTATTTATAGACCTTAGTTTTTCGCACTTGATGCTAATTCCCGTTTTACCATTGAAAATCAATGTATTTATGTTTTCATTTATAGATAGTTCTAACTAGTCATTTGAATCCATTGAGGCAAATTCGAATAGTGTCACTTCTTATGGGATTTAACCATTTTTCACACACTCAAAATGTGGCAAATAGAGGCCGTCATCTTAAAGAAATTGATATTGCTTCGCTAGGCAAAACGATAAGTCGCTGAAAATATCATTGTATAGGTTATTTTCTATGTAGAATTCATTGCGATAATTTATTTTGCTGTAGAATTGATGTTAACAGCGATATTGATGAACAAGACAGCAAAATCTATTTTTATTAAGTGCCCAAAACTGAAGTCTATATAGGGAGTTTGGTAACCGCAAAATTTTGAAGTGCTGAACAAGCCTATATGCGAATCGGGAGGCAAGGCTTCAATGAGTTCAATGGATTAAATTGATATAGCCTACTAAGTTCTGAGCTCAGAGCAAAATGTCCGCTCATCATGGAATTATGACGTCATTGTCACCTTTTTTAGAATTAGAAATTTCAATTTTTCGACTATAACTCATTTTAGGTGATAGAAGCCTGAAATTTTGATAGATTGTGTATATTAAAATACCTCACATATGATGTAACTATCATCAAAAATAATGCCTCATCACTCTGTTATGACGTCATCATTATACATCAAAATTTTTAAAATTGACAAATTTGGTGATTTTTCGTGCGATATCGATTATAATAGTAGGACAGAAGTATTTAGTGGTGCTATCTCCCTTATAATTAATCAATGTGACCCCAGGCGCCTCCGGCGGACACAAAGTGTCTTTAGCCGCGCACGCAAGCAAGTGAAGTGCGCTTGTAAACACAATATTCAGAAGTTATACTAAACATCTAATAATATTGGTGAATAATGATGATCTTATAATCAGAGATAAATTCCTTCTTTCGAAGGTGATTAATAATCATTTGACGAATACTTTTAGATAAGCACTTTATAATAGTAAGACATAGTGCGTATTTAGCGATGTTATCTACCTTATAATCAATCAATGTGAACCTAGTACAATTCTTACATTCCTCCTACCTTTGAAACTTCTATTTAGGCAAACGAAACGTTTTGCTATTGAATGTAAAGATTTCAATTTGCTATCTTCTATATACCAGCGTTTTGCAAATACAATTCTCAAGAAAAGATTCAGTTATCTCAAATTTTCATTTAATAACATTTCCCATGCAGGATCCCTTTATTTAGGTGTGCACTAGTATTGCCAGATGAGTTGTTTAGCATGTTCATGCCGCAAACCTTCAATTGTTTATGCCACCAAGTTCTTTCCATCTTATACAGGGTGTACCAAAAGTTCTGCAACAAATGTTGCTAATGTATTATAAATAGATAAAATATCCGATACCTCTTTTTAATCTAAAATATAGAGGATTATCTTTATTATTTTGCATTCCCAATGGCCTGCATTTCTCAATTTATTTGCAATGATGGATTATATATATCGTTGTCTCGTAAATAATATTTTTTATCTCAATAAAAAAACTTATATCCATGGTACTTTTTACGGCTATACTTAAAGATACTCGTTCTTATCGAATATTTCCGTAGCATAAATCAAAAGTAATAATATTATTTTAGTCTTTGAATCAATTACAGAGTATAGAAGTGATTAATGTGTTACGTATTTCATCAGAAAAATAGTGCTCTTCAAACTTGACACTTTTGAGCTCAAATTTTGTAGTCATTGGAATGTAATTATTTAAATTTTTATAAGAAATGTATTTTGCGTAATGAGTTGAGCTGATTTTTATTCAAGAAGGGTGCTGGATTTCATTTATCAAGCTAATTTAGAATAAAACCAAGTGATCTTAGTCAAATTAACAAAGTAAAATTAATTGTTGCAGAACTTTTGAGACACCTTATATATTAAAACGATATGATGTTTGGGGAGTTGTATCCGAATTGATTGAAAATTGGTAAGCCGTAGAGTTATGAAAATTGGCGTGTAGGTGTCAAATGATTTTACTACATTTAATTTCTAAGCTCTAAAAGAAATTTTCACTCTTTTGTAAGCTTTTCAAAAGCATTCAATCACAAAAATCAGCTGTGTTGCAAAAACATAACATAATATATATGTAGGTAGGATTGTCTTCATTTTCTGCTGGACCCTTTGATGCTCACCCATAGCATTCTAATACACTAAGGCAATGGCGCCAACTATAATTTTTTAACCATGGATTGGTTGAACGAGCTACTTGAATTTTCCTCTAATTATCAATTTAACATGTATTCGCTTTCTATTTGATATACTCTGCTACACCACACTTATAAAATTCATATTACTGGGTTCAAAAAGGTAAACATTATATCAATAAGCGTTTATATTCATAATAAGTTCAATTTTAATTAGCAAACCAACGTAATACATTCAAAATAGATTCATAGCACAGCACGGCAAGAATAACAATTAGACACTAAGTACGAATAATTATTATTGAAAGGGTGAATTACATGAATTTAAATTAGTGAACTGAGGGATGTTAAGAAGATAATATTATAAGATTAAGGAAGATCAAAACTGTCATTATTCCGTGAGACATCACTTCTTTTTTTCATCTTTTATCGGGTCTTGTCACAGCATATCTAAGAAAAAAAGTGCCCTTAAACGACCTCTGAAAATCACCAAATTTATCACAACTACTATGACCTATTGCGCAAACATATGGTGACTAATTAAAATTTTAACAACGGATATGGGTACTTTGACACAATATTTATATATGTTGATAATACATTCCTAAGCTTGTGCTTTGTTAATGATTTAAGGCGGCTTAAGCGAGTTACCCGTTAAACCGTTTTCTGTTGAGTCAACTCTATTATAGTTTGAACTAGATATCTGACAATATAAGCCGAAATGATGTTTTATTCAGTTTAATGGATCATTTTGTAATCGAACCTGTTTTGTAAAAATGGGTTTCTGAAATAATTATCTGAATAAAAAATAGTTATTGGACACATCCTTGCGTTTCGTAGGTTGAAGTTGTGTTTCCCTCTACATTATTTAAAAGAGCGTCAATTTTGCAATTTTTCTGCGGGTATTCGGGTAAATTGCATTATTTAACAGCAAATTTTCGACTAGCTAAGTGTGCTAAATAGCGCGGTTAACGCGCTCGGCGGGAAACACTGGGTCGAAGTTACTAAGAAAGAAGATCTGAAAATGAACTAACTACGAATTTATCCTTTCCTCCGTTGTCAGTCATCCTCTTAGAGAGTTAGATTCCATCAGCAATCGTTCATTGTAATCCGCAGATCGTCCCTTAGGCTTGAATTTCATTCGGAAATTTAGGATGGACATTTGGGAATATACTGAGACTGAAGTTTTCTTTAGAGTTATTCTATCCTGGATACTGTAACATTACATAGCCCGTCATTGTAGGTAATGGTTCTCTCGATGTCATCTGGTTTAAAGAATGGATACATACTCAAACGGTTCGAAGTGTAAATGTGGCAAACAGTTCACACGTATAACGCATATTTATAGATACTTACTCTCATTAGCGTGTTTGCCTACTCGTCTTTCCGTGAGCGTGAAATTAGCCAATAACGATTCTTTGGAAAATGAAAACCCGATGGATATTCTGCTTCCCTTTTATAGTTAGACTTGCAGCCTGGAACAACAGGACAGTTGTTCCGAAAGAGTAATCAAGATTGATGTTTCGGGTCAATTTGAGTCTTGTATAGGAAAAGACAGTGATATAAACTTTACAACAAGGTAGCAAATAAATATATAAATCATGTGGTTGATTTTATAAGAAATAATAATAATAATAATAATAATAATAATAATAATAATAGACATTTATATAGCGCAGATTCCATATTAATATGTTCAAGTGCGCTGTACAATTCAATAAAAGTAGGTGTGTGTTATGCATGTATGTTTGTATGTATGTGTATGTATGCGTATGTATGTGTTTGTATGCTTGTAAGGTATGTATATATGCATTGAAATTAATTTAAGTGGATGTGTCGTGCGCGATACGGAAAAGATGAGTTTTCAAGAGTTTTTTGAAGAGAAGAAGTGAGGGGGCATTCCGAATGCTCGGAGGCAGAAGATTCCACTCAACAGGCGCAGCTAAAGTGAATGCACGATCACTCAGAGTTTTGGAAGATTTGATTGTAGGATGCTCAAGGAGGATGGCGTTGGATGATCGTAGAATACGATTGGATGACTTAACCTGTATGAACTGGATGATATAGTCCGGAGCAAGAGAACGGATGGCTTTGTAAGTTATGAGGAGGATTTTGAAGAGGATACGATGTTTAACAGGCAGCCAGTGGAGGTTAATAAGAAGAGGAGATGACGAAAAGTTACGAGAAACATTGTAGATAAGCCTGGCTGCACTGTTCTGGACTCGCTGGAGTCGAGCTAAGAGGGATGAGGGGCAACCATACAAGAGACTGTTACAATAATCAAGACGAGATGTGATAAGAGAATTAACAAGAGTTTCACAGACTTCCCTAGAGAGATACTTTCTAATACGCCGGATGTTATAGATGTAGTAGAAGCAGGAGTTGAGTAGACATTGAGAGGGTATTGTCGAGCCAAGTTCCAAGATTCCGTACTTATTTGGAAGAAGCGATTCTTGACTCACCAACAGAGATGCTATCAGTTTGAACCTTAGATAGTTGTTGACGAGTCGCTATTATAAGGAACTCAGTCTTGGGGTAATTGATGAGCAATTTGTTGGTGAGGATCCAGGAACGGATCGCGGAGATGCAAGATTGGATGGCGGACAAAGCAGATTCTTCAGAAGAGATAGAACCAGTTTAAAAGAAGGATAGACCTGAGTATCGTCGGCATAGCAGTGCATGTCGGGGAGGTGGGACCTAATGAGGTCGAATAGAGGACTAGTATAGAAGCTAAAGAGAAGTGAACCAAGACAAGAACCCTGAGGAACTCCGTGTTGGACCGGGATATTGGAGGAATTAGAACCCTTTATCGAGACGAATTGAGTCCTACCAGAGAGGTAAGATTCAAACCAAGACAGAGAAGAGCCGCAAATGCCGAAATGAGACTGGAGACGGTTGAGCTAAGATCAAGAAGAACCAGAAGGGATACGTGTTGGCGACTCATGCTGAGGAGGATGTCGTTTGTGACCTTCAGGAGCGCAGTCTCCGTAATGTTGTGTTTACGATAGGCAGACTGCGTCCCGGGGAAGAGATGATGTAATGTAAGATGATTCACGACCTGGATAGAAGCGGCCCTCTCAGTGATCTTAGAAATGAAAGAAAGATTGCTAAGTGGACGATAGTTAGAGAAGATGGGATCAAGATTTGGTCTTTTAAGTTTGGGCAAGATGATGGCGCACTTCCAAGGAGAAGGAAAATGACCAGTGGAGAGGGAACCATTTACGATTTTCATAAGGATGGGTGCTAGGATGGGTAGAGATGATTTGACCAAGGATGCTGGGATAGGATCGAGGATGCAAGATTTATTAAGAGGAGAGGAAACAAGGGAAACAATTTCTTCCTCAGATAATTCTTTGAATTGGTGGAAAGTATGTTGGAATTCGATGTTTGAATTATCTGAGGGGGTAACGGAAGACGACGATGCACTTGAATCAATGGTGGAACGGATGTTATCTACCTTAAGAACAAAGAAGTTGGCGAGTTCCTGAGAAAGAGCAGCCTTATCAGCATGAGGTGGTAGGACCTGTTGCTGGCGTAAGCCGAGAAGTGTGTTAGCCTTACGGAAGAGTGAGCGCTGGTCATGACAGGACTGACTGATCCAATCAGAATAGAAACTGCGACGTTCCCTGTTCATTAGGTCAGTCACAATATTCCTCTGATGCTTGAATTCAGCCAAATGGTCAGAGTCATTAGACTGGCGCCACTTCCGTTCAGCTTTCCTTCTCGCACGCTTGGCCTGCTTGATGGTACTGGTGAACCAAGGGACACGGGGACGGGTGACTATGGTTTTGGATCGCGGAGGAGCATGCTGATCATAGATAGAGGATAGGGTGCTGTTATATGATACAATAAGTTCCTCAAGATGATCAGGTGGGCTAGCACATAGATCAGAGGAAGCGAGATCAGCAATAAAGATTGGGAGGTTGATGGATTTGGAACGATAGGTAACCTCCTGAGAGGAAAGAGAAGGTTTGGAAAGCGAGAGACTACTAGAGATGGAAAAATGGTCAGAGAATAGATGGACAGGAGAGGGATCAGAGAGGATGATGTTGTCTGCAGAACGGGATATTATTAGATCGAGAATGTGACCCTTCTCATGAGTTGCCTGATTCACATGCTGGATCAAAGATAGAGGAAGCAGGAGCTCGGAGAACTGTAAAGACTCAGACGGGATGTCAACATGGATATTGAAGTCTCCAGTTATTATTAGGGGCTCCTTGCATAAGAGGATGGGTTCGAGGAGAGAAGAAAACTGATCAAGGAAAGTAGAAATAGAAATAGGATGATTCCTTGAGTAGGGAGGCCGATAAATTAGGATAATACGAAGGGAGATTTCAGAAGAAGAGATAGTCTAATCCGAGAACTCAAAAGATGATACTTCACCAGATGCATTGCACTTCAGCGTGAAAGAATCACGACAGAGAAGTGCAGTGCCTCCACTTTGACGATGTGCAGACCTAGCACGATCAAGGAGTTGGTAACCGGATGGAGTGCATTCAGCTCTCACCGCCGCATCCCTTGACGTGAACCAGGTCTCAGTAACGGCAACAACGTCAGGATGGTGGTCAGATATATCCTTACTATTAAAACTCGATTAATGTGTGTGTGTATATATACGTATACTCGTATATATGTATATATATATATATATATATATCTGTAACGAATTGATTGAAGAAACTGCCAGGCGCAGAAAGCTGATTTTTGGCATGCGGGAGTCTTTTGGCTATGGCTCCAGTAAGTTCTGAGTTCAGACGAAAATGTCGACTCATCATGGAATTATGACGTCATTGTCACATTTTTAAAATTAAGCAACAGTTATTCGGGCATAACTCAGCCATTATAGGAGATAGAAGGCTGAAGTATTAATAGATTATGTATATTTATACATCTCACATATGGCGCAACTATTCAAAAAATGATAACTCATCACCCTGTTATGACGTTATCATTACCCATCAAAAATTGGTCCATGAGAACGACAAACAAATTTTGAATGTCACAACATTCCATTGTCAAAATAGCTCAAATCCGTTTAAGTGACCCAACTAATTAATAGGAATTTGATGCTGATTGCAAATCTCGCTATTAAAAATTGGTCTGAACATAACCTACTGTATATAAGGCCTCACAGTAATTTGCGGATTTGGCACTAGGGATACGGTAGAAGATGGTTGAAATAATAAATGGGCTGCCTTAAATCATCAACAAAGCACAATAAAGCTTTGGAATTTATTACCAGCATATATAAATATGATGTCAAAGTGCCCATATCCGTTGTTAAAATTTAGACTAGTCACCATAGGGTTGCGCAATAAATTATATTTGTGACAAAATTAGTGATTTTTAGAGGTCGTTTAAGGGCACTTCTAAGTGTTTTATTATAAAGTATTTCGCATATAACTGAGATGTGATTGGGTTAGTACGAAAGATTTGTATTTTTTTCATGGAATGTTGCTATATTCCAGTATTGCTGTAGAAACGTGTTTTTGTCAGTTCGGGTCATATCTTGAAAACCGCAAGAACTAGACAATCAAATGTAATTCCATTTGATGTCGACTCATCATGGAATTATGACGCCATTGTCACATTTTCAAAAGTTAAGCAACAGCCATTATAGGAGATAGAAGGCTGAGATTTTAATAGAATATGTATGCTAACATACCTCACATATGATACAACTATCGTCAAAAAATGATGACTCATCACTTAGTTATGACGCATCATTTCGCATCAAAAATTTTAAATTTGACAAATTTGGTGATTTTTCGAGTGTTATCGATTTTTAAACTAAGATGGACATATTTAGAGATGATATCTCCCTTATAATTAACCAATCTCATCTCCAGGCGCCCGAAGAGAGCCTCCTGCGGACACGAAGTGTCCACTAGCCGCGTAGCGCAAGCAAGCGAAGCGCTTGTTTAGTATAAATATAGAGAAATGCAATCTTCTTAGAGTTCATTTTACCATTCATATAGAATTCCAAAATGCTATTCTAATTGCAAGTTGAAGCTCTTCACTTTCACCAAATGTAAAGTGAGTATTCAATGAACAATTAGAATGCAATTTGAACCACAAATAATTACCTTTATAAATACTTTTATTAATCGCCAATCAACCAGTTTTATATATAGTCTGTCACATAATTATTTCAATTGGCATACCATTATTTGTTATTTGAGAAGTGAATATTGTTGATACTATTCAGTCTTAATACACATTATTTTAAGCTAATAATACAAACCCATTTGAGTTAATAATTGAACTTTTTCCCTCCAGAAGCGATGACCAAGTAACATCGCTTCATCATCGATCCTGTGCAGTTGGCCAATAATGTAGGGTCAAAGGCTTCCCACTCCATTTTGATAAACTGTTTCACATCTCTAATTGTCTTAGGAGCCCAGATTTGGATTCGGTGTTTGAGGCCCATAAATTCCCAATTGGGTTCAAGTCTGGGCTATTTGAAAGCCAGTCGAAGCTGCGTATCTGACTAAAGTCCTTGTAGGCAATTGTGAATTTAGATATGTGGACACTGGAGTTGTCCTCCTGAAGTTTCCACACATCTGGATTTAAGGTATCTGCGTTTTCGATTAGAACTTCATTCAGAACATCGCAATATACCTTGGAATTAAAATTTTCCAAGATATGGACTGGTGTGACTCCACGCGCAGAGATTCCCCCCAGATGTGCAGTTTAGGGGAATGCTTTGGCACGTTTAAGGTCCAGAGGTATAATCCTCCTCCTAGGAGCCAGATCGAGCACTCATCGGTGGAGATAAAATTATGCCAATGTATGTTACGATGTTTTCTTGCCCATGTAACTCTCGCCTTTTCATGTACTGGTGTGATGTTGGATCCTCTGATGGCTTTATTCTTCGAATAACCCAATCGAGAAATGGTTCTTCTGACAGTCTCATGTGAGACACTGAGACCTCACGAAACATGTAAGTTGTTAGCCATTGATCTCAAAGACATCCTCGGATTGTTTTCAACAGTCAGAAGGAAAGAAATCAAATGTGACTGTGTAATTTTGAACTTGAGACCAGCTCCTGACTTATGTTCAATTTGTTCCCCCTTTGCGAGCCTAGATTTTACGTTTTAGGCAGTCATCAATGAAACATACATTGAGCAGCTATAGCCTTCTTCGGTAAACCACTAGTAGAAATAAGTTTGGCAACTTCCTGTCTTTGTGTTTTCTGCTTTTAATCTATTAATCTCGGATTGTGACAAAAAAATCCGCGTTAATTATAACTTTTAGAGCGAAACACAGCTAATATTCAGTTATATTCAAAGATTACGAGAATATAATTTCAGGTGAAGGCAAATATATGTAATAACACTAAATTATATAATTTTCGTTGCTTATAAGTCAATTATAGCAATCAAGAGCTGTTATCTGGCAGTTTCTTCAATCAATTCATTATATATATGTATATACAGTAGAACTCGGTTAGTACGTACACGGGATACAACGTACTTCGGCTTAGTACGTACTCATTTCTCTTTCCCAGAATTCATTTATTATATAGATTCCTATGTAATATCACTCGGTTAGTACGTACTTACGGATAGTACGTACTTTTTTCCGCTTCCCGGAGGGGTACGTACTAACCGAGTTCTACTGTACTAGGGCATTCAAAGGTCTGTCATATCACAAAAATAAGTGTATACACTATAGAGACTAATGTAGTAGAATTTTATTCAAAGTAATCCCCTCCTACTGACACACACTTTCTCAATCTTTCAACCCACTGAACAAACACTTTTATGTACTCTTCTTCTGGGATGGATTTGAAGTACTGATATAAAGCAGTTCCGAGTGCTTGTCTCGTGTCAAATTCTTTACGCTGGAGATAGATTTTCAACTTTGGAAAGAGCCAAAAATCACAAGGAGCTAGGTCTGGTGAGAAAGTAATTCTATGCTCTCGGATTCTAAAAAAATATTAGTAAGCTTGGCTGTGTGGGAACTGGCGTTATCAATCAATAATTTAATACCTCTCATTCCAGCCTTTGGACGAGCCTCATTTACATTGGTAGGATTTTCTGAGTAAAATAGGTCGCTTTGATAGATTTACCACTCTCAGAAAGTAATTGTAATACAATACCGCCACTATTGAAGAAAATTGTGTACATTACCTTCAGGTTTCTGAAGTCGGGCCTGGGAGCTGTGCCGGTTTTTCATCTCCTTTCACTCACGATTGCATTTTATACTTGCTATATGGATTGGAAAACGGTACCAAAGTCTCTCACCAGTGATAATTTCTGATAGGCGCCTAGAATCACACTTATCATATGTTTCCAAGAGCTTCTTGGCTGTATTCACTCGGGTGAGCCTTTGTTTCTCACTGAGAATATGTAGGACCCATTTGCCATAAATCGATCGGTAGCCAAGACGAATGGTCTGAATTGAATGAATTGCTCCCGATGACATCTCCATACTATGTGCTATCTGATCAACTGTTAAATACCTGTCTTTCATCACCATTTTCTCAATTATTGCAACTTTATCTGCAGTGCTGACGGATATCGGTCTCCCTGAGCGAGGTAAATCTGCCACATCAGTATCTCCAAACCTAAATCGTGCAGCCCATCGTTCAATGATAGATCTGGAAGGACAATCCATGCCTAGTATCTCCTGTAACTCATTGTGAATGAGTACGCACTGGATATTGAGTTTTGTTCGAAATTCAATGTACGTTCTCCATTTCAAATTGAAATTGTCATCTTTAGAAGCCATTTTTTACAAGTATGCTGAAATAGGTGTGAAGTGAAAAGCTAAAAGAGTCTGAGTTTTTATTCAATCAGTCTATTATTTGGAACATTTTAAGATAATATTTAAGCTTAAATTATATATGAAGGTTGAGAACTTTACAGCGATAATAATTGAAATACAAATCAATCCGCAAGACTTATTAAATGACCTAGTATATATATATATATATACATTAGGGTGCTCCAAAATATTCGAAAGTTTAAATCCTCAGGTTCTCTCTTCGAATAGTTTACCTTGATCACCAGGTATGCACTATAAAATTTTTAAGCATTTAGGAGATGATTTAGTGGTCGCGCGCAAAGTAGGCTTCTCCTGGTGCAGATTTATAATGGGACATGTCCGGTTTGAGGCTCAAAGTTGTAAAAGGCGTACTTCTGATGTTCTAATATACTGGTAACTGTATTTTTGTGATATTTGGAGGTGATTTTATATCAGCTAACAATACATTTTAATGACCGAAAAGCTACCAGTTCGGAGATAGTGGTGAAAACAGTTGCAACCAAGGTTGTGTCAAACTCAATGATTTGAATTATTTTTTTGTAATATTTCATCTGATCATTTACATAAAACACACCAGATCAATCAATTCAATCATTTGCGCTTATTCAAATCGTTCAGCTCATTCATTTTAATTATTCAATTCAATGCAAATCAATCAATTCAATTCAAATCAAATCAATTCAAATCAATTCAATTTAATTCAATTCAGATACCGTAGATAATTTTTAGCCCCATTTAGCATTTAGCCCCTGAAGAAAAATAAATGTTTCACAATACATATGCAAGAGAGCTTTCGATAAATATAACCGCACGAGTGAACCAAGAAATTTAGAACCCTCTTTTTGGAGGGGGGATGGTTCGAGGGCCGGCAACTATTCGAGTATATACGGTCATTCAAATAAAAATCAATTCAGATAACTCGAATCAATTATAATCAAATCAAATCAATTCAAATCAATTCAATTCAATTCAATTCAATTAATTTAAATGAAATTTCAGATAATTCAGATCATTCTATTTTATTCAATGACAACATTCAGATCAATCAACTCAATCATTTCTTATTAACCAACTCAATCAAATCAAATCAAAAAATGAAGTTTTTTTCAAATCAAATTGATTTGACTCAACCTTGGTTGCAACCCTTAATAATTTCGATCATGAAAGCTGGTTTTTAAACATCACAATTACGACTTTTAAAAATTTAAGCCTCAACCCGGACATATCCCATTATAAATCTACACCAGGAGAAACCTACTTTCGCGACCACTAAATCATATCCTTATTTGCTTGAAAATTTTATAGTGCATACTTGGTGATCAAGGTATACTATTCGGAGAGTGTGTATCAAAGGATTTAAACTTTAGAATATTTTGGAGCACGCTAATATACATATATATATATCTGTAATGAATTGATTGAAGACACTGCCAGGCCCAGAAAGCTGATTTTTGGAATGTAGGAGTCTTTTGGATATGGCTCCAAGTTCTGAGCTCAGACGAAAATGTCGATTCACCATGGAATTATGACGTCATTGTCACCTTTTATATAATGAGAAATTTCAGTTTTTCGGCCATTACTAAACCATTTTAAGTGATAGAAGGCTGAAATTTTAATAAATGTGTATATTAATATATCTCAAATATGATATTACTATCATCAAAAAATGATGACTCTTCACTCTGTTATGACGTTATCATTACGCATCAAAATTTTAAAAATTGACCAATTTTGAGATTTTTCTTGTGATATCGAATTTAACAGTAAGACAGACATTTTAGAGATGTTATCTCTCTTATAATTAATCAATGTGACCCCAGGAGCCCACAGGACGCCTCCGGCGGACACAAAGTTTCCGCCAGCCCCGCAGCGCAAGCAAGCGAAGTGCGCGCTTGTAAATAATTATGTGACAAACTATATCTAAACTTAGATAACTATTACATTAAATAATCTAGTATGTATAGGTTTCAAACTTTGCTTTCGGTATGTCGTTCCTCGAAGCGATATTATATTTAATCAAAACTATATAAAGCTCTGAGGATAGAACATTAAGATGAATTATGGTTATGTCAAAATTGCAAACAAAGTATAACTGATCTAATTTTCATTGCATCTTGCTTTCCTTGACAGGATCGAGAATTTTCTCATTTTCTACCTCAGCTCCTCAGAATCGAGATAGTAAAGCGTTTTTGCGAGGTGTACTGTTTTTATTTCACCTACCACGTAATATTCCTCGACTTAGATTTTAAATAAGAATACTCGAAAAATCTCGATTATAGTATTTTTCATTCATGAGCAGTTGAGCTGAAAGTTTATACTATTATGCATAGATGCCAAAATTTGCAAAAACATTTTCTTGCAAGTTGTTGTTCAATGTGACGACTTTGATATCCTAAATCCCCTTTAGGTCCTTTTTGGAATTTTATCTCCTTATTTGGAATTTGTTAATGTGAATTTGTTTATCAATTTAGTCAATTAGAGTTGTGGTAAGACATTTTGTTCAATATTTATTTTGAAATTAACATCATAAATAGTGATTTGTCAATTTACTTTTAGAAAACAAATTTGAGAAACTTATGTGAGATTGGTACAGCAGATAAAATAAAATGCTGAAATATTTAAAATAAACTAAAACTTAAAGGTTTTTGCTCTATCAGCACAATAATAATGTTAAAGATGTATATCAACAACTACAAGCGCGCTTGGCTTGCTTGCGCGGTGCGGCTGGCGGACACTTGGTGTCTGCCGGAAGCGCCCTTTGGGCGCCTCGGGTCATATTGATTAATTATAAGGGAGATAACATCTCTAAATATGTCTGTCCTACTGTTATAATCGATATCGCACGAAAAATCACCGAATTTGTCAATATTTTAAATTTTGATGCGTAATGATGGCGTCATAACAGAGTGATGAGTAATCATTTTTTGATGATACGTTGTTGTATCATATGTGAGATGTATTAATATACAGTAAAACCTCTATAAGTGGGGGAGGTTGGGCCGGCTAGCATGATGATACTCCCCCATTCCCCACTTATGATTCCAATTGTAATATTCCCATAAAACAAGCTTGCCTTAGTATTACTATGAGAATTCTCTATTCTACTTTCCCTAAAATTTATTATTACTTTCTTACGATTTTTTAATGGTTTATTAAGGGTGTAATGATATGAGAAAGGGTTGATTTGTGAGGCACGAAATTTCCAGCAAATGGTATAGCACAATCCCAAGTTCCGATTCATCTGTGAACGGTTGTTTTGATTAATATCCAATTTCGCATAGAAAAACTCCTATCATATTCCCCACATATAGAGGTTAATCTTAGTGTCGTGAGGTATTATTAGCCTAAAAGTCACCCCCATTCCCCGCATAATGGCACTTCCCCACTTATGGAGGTTTATCTGTATGGAAATGAGCAAGGATGTCAAAAAATTGCCCCACTTATAGAGGTCCCCCCACATATAGAGACCCCACTTATAGAGGTTCTACTGTACACCTTCTATTAAAATGTCAGCCTTCTATCACTTAAAATGGCTGAGTCATGGTCGAAAAACTGAAATTTCTAATTATAAAAGAGGTGACAATGACGTCATAATTCCATGATGATTCGACATTTTCGCTGAGCTCAGAACTTACTGGAGCCATAGCCAAAAGACTCCCACATGCCAAGCATCAGCTTTCTGCGCCTGGAAGTTTATTCAATCAATTCGTTACATATATATATATATATACGAGTATATATACACGCATACACAAACATTAATCGAGTTTTAATAGTAAGGATATATAAGCCTAAAGTAATGTCAAGCTATGTTCTTTATTTCACTTAATCATTTCAAAGATATTATATACTATCTACTCTTCCTGAATATGCAGTGATAGAAGTGAATGATTGATGAAGTGTAAAGTATGGATAATTCTGCGTGATTATCCAAAATTGTTACAATCAATAAGCTATATAATTGCTATTTACTATTAAGCTCTAGCTCTTATATCTTCTTAGTTATTCTTGATCCCATTTGACCAGTTTTTGATACTAGCATTTTTCATGGCTTCAAAACCACTATCTAGTAAGTATGAACAACGAGCATACATAAAGATTTCGACCTTACTCGGCGAAAAACCACTTCAGATCCATGAAAAGCTGGTGAAAGTCTTTCGTGGGGATGCTTTATCTTATCCAACCGTGAAATAATGGGCACGTCGAGTGAAGGATGGTAGGCATGACATCGAAGATCAGCCTCGGGCGGGCAGGCCTTCTTCGTCCAGTACCCCTGAGATGATGGCCCAGGTTCGTGAACTAGGAGATATAGACCCACATTTAACTATTGAAGAGATAGCTCTCATCCTTGACATCTCAACGGGAAGCGTACACGCAATTCTACATGACAGTTTGGAGTTTAATAAGATTTCAGCCCGCTGGATTCCAAAATTGCTCTCAAAAGAGCAAAAAATGAAGAGTTTCTTGCTCCAAAAAACTGCTAGCAGAATATGAACACTGTGATCCCAGACGTTTATATGAAATCGTTACTGGTGATGAAACATGGATTAAGTTCACTGAGACCACACGAAAGCAGCAAAGCAAGTTTTGGCTTCCGAAAAATTCTTACCCCCCTGAAAAGGCCCGTCCGGACTTTAGAGAGCCCAAGGTTTTGTATAGCATATTTTTCGATGCGTATGGTCCTGTAGCCCAGATTCCAGTTCCTCAAGGCGGACGAATGACTGGCGAATTTTACGCAGAAAATTGCCTGCGGGAGGTTGAGAAATTCTATAAAAAGCGAAGACCTGGTACTGGAGCCAGAGGTATCAAACTTTTACACGATAATGCCAGACCACACATTTCGAAAATTGTTAGAGAGACAATAGAATAGATTGGCTTCGAAGTGATTGATCATCTTCCATATTCGCCGGACCTCTCTCCTTGCGACTTTTGGCTGTTTCCCGAGCTAAAAAAACACCTCGGAGGTCGACATTTTGATACGCGACAAGCCATGGGGACAGCAATTTTCCAGTATCTAAAAGTGATGGATCAAAAGGAGTACAAAAAAACATTTTCGAAGTGGGTGGATAGGATGAAACTGTGTGTAAACCTAGAGGGGGAGTACTTCGAGCAATAAATATGTAATACTTTGACCTATATCTACTAGTTCTGTTTTTAAATTATTTATCAAAGATGAGAACTTTTTGAATGCCCTAAGTATATTACGGATATTGGTCAAATTGACTGTTTAGAAAATATTTGTATCATAAAACTTAACATATAAAATTAGTACTAAAAGTTGTGTAAAATAATTTGGTCATGGCGGCGTCTATATTCAGAAATATTTGTGGTTGATACCAAGTCCCAATAGAGGAATACTTTTAGCCGTTTGCTTGATTAGCTTCTTTTGCAATTAAAATCACAACACGTTTTGACTTTTAATAATTTTCTGCTTTTCTTATATTTTTGACGTTAATTTGTTTGTTTATTAAATTATTGAGTTATCCGACATCTCTTTAGGTTTTATGCATAAACGAAGAAAATGAGATTAACTTTGATCTTTGGTTATCTTTTTTCCAATTGGCTAGCAA